>VZRL01006605.1:71-160728 GCA_013397895.1 Origma solitaria
CCCTCCTTAGGAGGGGGTTGGGGGGGGATTAGGAACGGCCATCTTGTTCATCTTGTTCTTCTTTGCCCCTACCACGAATAGGAGGCAAAACAGAGAATTTGTTTCTTTAGGGTTCTTTGGGAACACCCTAAGACATTAGCAGAACCAGCAGAGATAAATCCAAAAGTAAGTCTGGAGGCTATCTAATTTTTCAAGGATCTTTTAGCTGACAAGTGCACAAGTGTCATTTATTTCCTGCTGTTCTATCATAAGCTTTCTTTTATTATTTTTATCTCCTATGACAGCAAAATTGAGTATGTGCAGAAGATAAACACAATACAGCAGAAGAACAACTCCAAAGGTTGTGAAGTTAAACAGTCCGGAATAGTGGTGGTTCAGTTATAGGAAACAAGCATAAACAGGAACAGCAGTTTACCTGACTGTTCTTTATGCAACATTAGCTTTTCTGGACAGAGGCAAAAGGGGCTAGAAGTGCAAGTGTCTCAAACGTAAATCTGGGCATATTCCCCAGTAATCATGATAAAGTTCTTTTATTTTTGCCAGGATAGATGTGTAGCCAGGGTTTGTTTTGTGTCTGAAGCAGCTCATCACAGTTACTAAGAAATGTCTCATTCAAAGCCAAAATGCTCTCACTTTGCCACCAAAAGTTTCTGCCTAGCACGGAAATGCAGTTAAATCCAAATGTAAGCAGCATCCAACCCCCATCTAGGAAATCTGTGTGCAAACTTTAGGATTGCACAAGGAAAGGGAGAGGGTGTTTGCATCTCAGGTGGAAGAGACACTCAGGTGGCTCTTATTGCTGCTGTCGTTCTAGTAAAGAGAATTGATCTGAGTAGGTTTAATGCTGACAGTATCTCTGAATATCCCGCTATATGGACGCATTAAAATGTTCCCTTTAGAGCAATCTGGCCCTTTACCAACCTCCCAATGGCCATGAAAATAAACTGCAATGCAAATTATGCTTAAAAAAAAAAAAAAATCAAAGAGTGAGAGTAAAACTCCTGTCTGCAGAATTCTTGATTTGTGCTTGTGGCCATCTGGTGTTGCTGTCCCTGGGGACAGTGACCGTCCTCTCCTCCCTCTGTCGGTGTTTCGTTCCCTTACCTCTTTGGTTGCCACACTGGCATTTAAATGCCGCCTTTTAGCTTTTAACTCCTTTTGCTTTTTTTTCTTTATTTCTCTCTGTATGGAAATGTGTTGGAATTGAAATTCCCGTAACAGCAGCTCTGCTAATAGAAACATTACACAGTCTCACTTACTGATCTCTCAGTTTGGGCAAGCGCCTTCAGCTCCAAGGAGCTGTGGAGAACAAGCATTAGGTCCCTTAGGAAGCATGAAGTGATCAGTCCCTGTGTCAGGAAGATACAGACAAATGCTATGGTTGGCCCTAAGCAGGAAGATTCAGAGCCAATGACCTACAACCTGCCATAATTATATTTATAATTTTAATATAATTATGGTGCAATAGTGCAAAGTTGGCAGGGAGCTTGGCCAGTCCGTTGAGGCTGGTGAAGTTACTTAGGGGGTTTTGTATCAGTCTAATGTGTCTGAGCGGGGTCAAAAATTAAAAGGAGAATTTAACAGAAATATTTTCAGAAGGATTGCTCCAAAACCTGGTGCTTGTTCTGGGGCGCCAGAAGAATTGAATATTTTTCTGTTGGATTCCTCTCAGAAAGTACAGACCTACTAGTTCAGCTATGGAAGGGATGGTTATGATATACCATGGAAAGAGACAAAACCAGAAAGGTAAGAAGGCCTATCTCCCATCCTTCCCTGAACACACTTGGAGAAAATTCCAAACAATGAAATAAAGAAGAACTGGTTCCTACCCCTGGAGTTCAGTTCTACATTTCATCAAAGTGCTAATTTGAATGAGTGTGGTAGTGCTGTGCCATCCTCATTAGAGGATACCCCCCCTTACAAAGCTGCTACACATCATCTGGCACCAGCCACAGCATCTGCAAAAGCAAAGTTCAGCACAGAGGTGATCTGGAAAAGGAATTACCTCTGAGCACAGGAGACAGCTGCCTGATCAGTCACACTTTGCATGTGGTTCTGCCTCTGGATAAATTAATGGCCTCATATTGCAGAGTAATTGTGCATTTCTCATTTTGGATGGGTGACATTGCAGATACTGGTTTGAATGGTATAATGTGTTTATCAATATGTGGTACAGCAGTTACATCCTACATTAGGAGTATTGGCATATATTGTATTTTATGGGAAGGTAACTATATAATGAAGTCATACCAATATGTAAAAATTAAACTATTCACAAAAGCAATGGAAGAACTGCCATTATTGTCAATAATACAGAACATGGGAATCTTCATCTCATCTGTCAATATCTAACGGTCACAGCATTTCCATCCTGGAAGTGCTTCCAAGGTGGATCCTCTGAGGATTTATAGAAGCATGCTGAAGCAAAACATAAGCTAAATGTTCTTTTTGGTGAAAGGATAAAGGAAGGAGCTAAGAAAATTACACAATTTGAGCCACATCTAATACCAGTTCTAGATCTTCAGTAGATCTGGTAAAGCCCCATTTATGCTGTAATCCTCTTTCTGCACAGCCTGATGTAGTGTTTTGTGGCTGGCTGGAAACTCTTCATTCTAGGCTTTGATTAAAAGACTGTACAATGTGCAAGGCAGCAGAGACTCATCCTGAGACTTGTGAGTTATTCCTGTTCTGCTGGAAGCTGACATTGCACTGACAACCATCTCACACATGCTTTATACTCGCAGGTTTTCAGTTTCTCATCTTAGGGACACACACCAGAGCAATGCATTTTTTTCCCCTAGTTCACATTCTTTGTTGATTTGTGAAAACATCTCTCAGGATGGCTTTGTACTGCAGGCACGCTTTTTCTCCTGCTATCAGCTCCTTCAAAGCCTGAAAGATTGACCTTTGTTCCCTCACTTGTTAACTTAATGTAGGTTGCCTTCCTGCTACTCCATTAGAATGCATTTCTGCCATGTTGGATAGAAAGGAATAAAAAGGAAAGAAAGCAGACAGAGCCCCCAAAACTCCTACTATTCCCCATTCTAGGCCCTTTTATATTGCAAAGAAAACAATTCCCATAACTCCCATCATGGGAATATGCAAAATCTGAGGTTCATCTAAGTTCCACTGAAGAATTAGAAATAGAGATTTTAATTTTAATGCAATTTTAGGATTGAGACATAGGCTGGAACTATATGAACTGAATTGTTTTGAAGTTCCCTGATGCATGAGCCTTGATTTTTCACATGACATGAAAAGGTTTCATTTGGCTTTACTTCTTTATTTTACCCTTTAGCCAGTAAGATACTGTGAGCTTCAAATTCCAGAACTACAGGTTTTTTCCTTAATTTAAGGTCAAAAATATTATGCTGCAGCCTCTGACTGTTTAGTAGAGGTTAGTACATGAAATGAATGACACTAGTGCACAGGCAGAGTGAGATAAAGGCAAATCAAAGCATTTAATCTACAACTTTTCAGCTTTTACAAATTGTCTTGGAAAAATGCAAATCACCCTGCACTGTAGGTCACTTGTCTCTCAGTTTCTGCCCCATTAAACAGCATTGTGTCCCTTGAAGTCTCTTCCAGTTTTTTACACTTTTCACTCTTTCTTTCTTTCTTCCCTTTTGCCTGTTAGAACACCACTCTTCTTGCTCCATCATTCTCCCTGACAGACTCCTCCCTTCAGCTTTGGCAATACACTGCTTTTTGTTGTAGCTCTTGTGATCTGTTTTGGTGCCCAGAGTGTCAGCTTGTTTCTGAAAAGACACATCTGCCTGAAAGTAAAGATCTCTGCTTGCTGAATTCCTCATGTAAATGACTCAAACTCTGTTTGTGGAGGGACTGGGAGCCAGATCTTTCCTCTCACATTTTCCTTCACTATGCATGAACGTGGGTGCCTGACTCCCAGAGATGTGCAGAGAGGGACAGGTTTATATCAGAGCAAAGAAAAGTAAGGTGGTAGGAAGAGACTATTCCTATCTGACCATGGTTAGACCCTGTAGAGCATGCATGCCATCGAAACATTTTTCTCTCTGATCAGTCTGAAAATATACAACACAGAAAAGTGGCTGTGATTTACCTCTAAATGTGGCAAAACATTTTAAATAAAGGGCAAAATTGTTTGCTCTTTTTATTGCATTAGAAAAATGCAGCCTGAACAGATAAAATGTTCAGGCACCAGATGAGAGCAGACAGAAGCAATAAAATCAGAAATAAAGAAGGTGTTTTATTGTGCTCTGGTGGATGGGTGAATTATGTCTCTGAAATCTCTCTCCCCACCTCCTTGTGTACAGGTTGGATGCTAAGTAGCCCTTTCTGTAATTGCTGCCTTGCGCTTGCTGAGTAGCTGGAGACAGAGGAACATGATAATAACCTCTGTAAAACACCTCCAATGACCATATAAAGTCCAAGACTG
Organism: Origma solitaria; assembly: GCA_013397895.1. Classification (NCBI taxonomy): domain Eukaryota; kingdom Metazoa; phylum Chordata; class Aves; order Passeriformes; family Acanthizidae; genus Origma; species Origma solitaria. The sequence continues at coordinate 4,489 of VZRL01006605.1, forward strand.
AGGTCTCTAATAGTGCTTTAATGACTGCATAAAGCATTACAGCACATTAAGGCCATGCAGCACACCATCCATAAAATCAGCCCCATGCCAGCCTCTTCTGAGTGCAGATAAATGAGTGACAGAGGAAAAGGTCATGAGGATTATGCAGAGTAAGAGATTTTCTGGCCATAAGATCGTCAGATCATTTAGACTCAGCACCTGTATAACACATGGCAAATAACCCCACCATGTGGCCCTGGAGTCCATCCAGGTACCTTGTGGTAAATGGATGCAACAAGGCACCGAGTCTTGCTCTAGAGTCACTCAAAAATGGGAAATCTTACAACTTCCTTTGGTGTGGTGTTTTGGTGATGTGTGTTGTTACCTCATTCTGAACTAACTCAGTTTAGAAGATCCCTTTGTCTGTCTTTAGATAGTAACATACTGCAGGGAGCATGCAGGAATGATAACAAGAGAGCAGGGAGTGTTCTGGGGGAAAAAAAGAAGAGATTGTGCATTACAGACCAGATGCTCACAGAATGGACTTGGCCACTAAATTCAGTTGCAACTTCAGCAGTTGAATTTGCTGGATAAAATCTACTGTGCAGAAAAAAAGTCTTTATGCAGACTTTTGCCAGAGTTTATATTTTGTTAAGGAAGAAACCCCAAACCTTGGAATATAAATGGCACATAGATTATGCATGGATTTTGTTAGCACATTTCAGATCAACATGGAAGCGCAACAATTTGGGAACCTGAAATATCAAAAGGGAGCAATTTGTACAGCCACTGCTACACTGTGAGATTCTACAGCCTCAGGATGCCCCAGCCACAAATGCCCTGATGCTGCTGAATTTTGGGGTGAACTCAAACTCAACCCAACAATCAGAAGTTGCCTTTATAATTCCTCCTCACAGGAACATATCCATTAATCACTTCTGGGTTGTGACAACGGATTATCATATTAAGGGAGCACTTGCTTCCTAATAGAGATTTTATTAAAAAGATTCATTTGGGGTACTTTAAAAATTATTTATATTATCACACAATAATTTATTGTCCTATACATCCATCACTAATATCAAAAGACATACAAGAGATTTATGAAGTATTAGAATGGTCCAGCATAATCCAGTGATTGAGTTTCCAAGTCCCACTTGAAAGTTATGGCTGTTGACATTTAATCCACATGATTTGATCCCGCATGGAATTTTGGCTTCTCTGCACCAGCAAAGCTGTTTGTAGGTGTGTGCTCTACCCTGTTCTGCAGCACCACCTCAGGTGAGATGAGAGGTTACTATATTATTAGGTGGTGCTTGGTGCTGCATGTGAGAGCACAGTCCACATTACCGAGGCTCCGGTGAGCACACGGATTTGCTTGGGCAGTTCTGCTGGAACAGCACTGTGCAAAAGCTGGGCGTTTGCCAGAGCTCTGCAATGTACTTCCAGAAGTTAGCAAAAAAAAAAGAGAGGCTTCAAATGTCCAAATCAGCTCCTTATTATCAGGTACTAACATGAAGCATTATAAATATGTTTATCCCCAGCACAGGGCTGAGAGTTTATTCATCATTTGGGCTCCTGCCATGAGTCAATCCCATTCCACGAGCCAAGGCAACAGATGGTGCCTCAGTAACCCTTCAGTGACCTGCTGGCTGGGCAAGGATGCACCAGCCCTGACAGGAGCTGACCCACCTGACACTGCCCAGGGCTCTGCCACAACACTGCATTAAACAGACAACTTCCACAAGAACAGTTTAGTATCTATGAGAGGAGCCACCTCTTCACTCAGGCACTGTACGGTCTGGGAAAAAGTAGTAATTAATGCAATTAACTATTTAGCAGGAAGAATTTTTACAGACATTTAGGTAACTAACATTTCATTGCTTTTTTGCTTTTTCATAAAAAGTGATGGAAGGCTTATTATAAATTTGGTTTAGCTGCCAGATGTGAAAGAGAAGGTCAGAAATGCTGTGTTTTGTGCATGCTCACAGATTGCAGGCAGTGTATCAGCAGTAAGTTCAATTCAGGGTTCTGCTTATTGATTCCCTAGAAATATCCCAGCTTCTGAAAGTGTCATTGTAGCAGTCAGAATGTCTCAGTCAATCAATAAATCTGAGCTGAGAAACAAATATCCATACTCACAATTGTAGAAAGGGCTTGGGGTCTTTTCTAAATGTCTGAGGAACTTAGAAACTCTTGCTAAACCTCCCATTCTTGGTAGGTATCACAGAAATGTGGAATCACTTTTCACAAGTTATTGACAGATGCAAGGCTTTCCTTTGGCAGGTCTCTGAAATAAAGCAGAAGTCAGGTTTGGTGGAAAGCAGTTACTGTGATTTATAAAGCAATATTTAATATTAAAGCAGAACATAAAACTCCTTGTGTTTGTTAAAGTGTCAGATGGAAAAACTCTGACTGAGCTCTTCCGAAACAGAAACAGAAGATTTTGACCATTTTGTAACATCTTTGATGCTTATAAAGGAGAGCAGATTTTAAAACTACAACTTAGATGCTCTAAATCTAATATTCAGAAACATTTTTGTATAAAAACACGTAAAAATCAAAGATTCCTTAGTAACTAGTGAAGGGATTTGGCATTTTTCATTAATTCGCCAATTTAAAAAAAATATCAGCTCAACTTAAACAGTCATGAATACTATCAAGAAGGAATGTTTTTTGATGTCTTTAAATAGCACAATGGTGCTTAAGACAATTTCCAGCAGTCTTGGAACATGGTAATCTTTTTCCATCAAATATTAAAATACATACTGAAGTATATATACACACACACACACACACACACACACATGTATATAAGCTGCTGTGCTACATTTAACAGACACTTAGCAGCCAGACACAGCTCATTTTGTGACTTCACACCTCCACTTAAAGCAGGATATCTCATTTGACCTTACGCCTGTCTAATGCAGCTATATCCTAATGGTGTCAAAATGTGAAGCAAAAGTTGGACAAGTAGGAGAAGAAAACAAACTAAAACATTCTTTGAAATACTCCTATAACATAAAGGCAGCAGTTCAGCTACTTGATAATTATCTTGCCATGGGAGACATTATGAATGAGGCATTTATTTGGGCTATGTCTTACCTGGAGCTCCGTGAATGATCTATAATTTAGAATAAAATTTCCCAAACTGGGAAGATAATTCCAGTGACTGGTGCTGTTAAGAGTATGGTTTAACATCAACATCCAATTCCGTGCTACAAACCAGGATGAAACATCGCACCAATCCCAAAACTGAGAATCTTCACTGGCAGGAAAAGGTGTTCTGTGCTATGAAAAAATTCCCTTGTCAAATTGCTCCTGCTGAAAGGATGCCAGGAAAATTCAATACAGTGTAAACAGAACATGAACTGGAAGTCCCTCACTGTGGGTTTGATTTACCTGGATGGATTCCAGGGGAAAATAATAGTACACAACACGGAGTATGGATACATCAGCCTACTGCACTTAACACATTTTGCACAGCGTAATTAAAAACTAACATCTTGTAAATTATGTTGCAGGAGTTCGTAGTACTGAAGGAATTAAAAGTGCAATTTCACATACCGTTACAATCCTTGTGTCCCAGTAGTTGCAATCTAACAACAGTAAGTGAAATGAAAAAAAGGACAATTTGGTTAAGAGTCGTCATTTTTTTTCAAAAGTGGCCTTCTGAGTACAAAGTTGTCAGTAACTGGACTACTAGGACTTTGTAGTAAACTCATGTTACCACAGCAAACAAAAAATAGGTACTAAAAATAACTTTCCATGTCTATTTTTGGCACCTGTCACTTGGGGATGTTAAACCTTGGTGGCTTGTTGTGATCAGACATAGAAAGTGTCCCCTCCCCTCTCTTTTACATGAGTGTAGCTGTAGTGACTTTGTTATCTCTGTGTTGTGCAGGGAGGAGTGCGAAAAGAACCATTCCCCCAGAGTAAAATTCCAGTTTAAGTGTACGCTTGTGTACAGCCACTTATCCCTATGAATTATATGAAAGTCATGGATACTCCAGGTGTGAATCCAGGTGGAATCGTGCCACTAATCTATGAATGTGCTGCACTCCTGAGAGGAGTGAGAAAAAACAAGCCTAAAGACCTGACAGCCTTATAAAAGCATTCCCATTGTGGCATAATCTTTTAGAAAAAAAAATAAATCATAGCCCATCTTTTTGCAAATTGACCTGTAAGTTCCTGGCAGCAAATCAATAGGATACAAATGAAAAATAATAAGGCAATAACAATGCTGTGTATTATCCAAGGCCCCAGATGAAAGCCTGTGGAACGATCAATATGATAAAGATTCAGCACTGCTACTCTCTTACAAAGGAATGGCAAAATAAGAGACTGATTTTGCAAGGTGGCTGTAAAACACACCAAACCCATCTGCCACGAGATGGAAAGAAAAACCCAAATATAAAACACTTCCTTGTTTGTTTGTCTGTTTCTTCTCCCCCAGACTTCCATTAATTTGAACTAGAATTTAAGGGAGCCATTTTTTGTTGTTTTTTGGAAAAAAAGCAAGGAAGGGAAAGAATCATCCATTTATCCTTCAGCCCAAGAAGCTCAAAGATGAAAACTCACTTGGATACCACAGGAATATGCAAGGTGGTGGTTTCCCCAAGTACCCATGTGCACTTTGTTTAGCATTTGATTTTAATATTAATTTTAATAATGACAGTGGGCACACAGCCCAGGGAGAGACATGCACATGCACAGGAGGATGCCCCAGATGTGACACCACACTGAAGGCTCAGAGGGAATAATTTTTAATGCCAGCTTCGGGGCTGGCTTGTGCACAAGCCAGCGGAGTCAATCCTAAGGCCAAGAACTACAAGGTAACTGATAAAGCAATTAATGACTTCTCCTTCTTCCCGTGGGTTTGCAAGGTGCTCTTTGGACAAGCAGGAAGCAGAGACTTCCTGAAGTCGGACAGTTTGAGGAGAGGGGATGAGGCAGAATTGAGGGAGAGGTGGCAAACCCGTGTGAGGACAGCATCCATGCAAAACAGCCCTGCCCACCCGGCTTGTTTTCCTGCAAGTACAAGGTGAGCAGCTGCCTCATGCATTAGTCTCAGCATCTACCCACAGCCACCTTATTGGGCAAGATTTTATAAAAGAGCATGAAAAGATTGTGGCAATTTGTGCATTCCCAGAACTATGTAAAATAACTTGCACAATCAATGCAACATGGCACACGGCAGTTACCCTTCAATCTCACTTAGATTTTCATTTTGGATTACCAAGCGCAGGGTGAAAATAAAATACCTTTCCTGAAAGGCAGCCAAAAGCCATGGTTTTTGAATTCCAGTTTATGTTCAGAGCTTTATCACAATTTCATATGAATAACAATTTTATGTGAATAAGTTCCTTAGCATAGAAATTCACACAATTGCTTCAAGGTGCATTTAAAGTCATTTATCTCCATATGGGTGCATTGCTCTAAGAATTTTAAGACTTATTTCAATATTAATCCGCAGTTTGTGGTTACAAGGACAGAACAGAGATCCTCATGAAGCTCCAGCCCCAAGACAGGCCACCACCTGTGGGATGACAGGTGACAGTCCCCTCTTGATCCCATTACAACCACGAGCATTGAAGTTACTGTGACCTTCCCAAGTAAAGGGTGAAAGTCTCACTAGATGTAGTGACTTCCAGTTCCTGTGGCATATCAGCCAAGGGAGATGTTGGAACATATTGCTGGAAGGCTCTCTCTGTATGGTAAGATTTTTTACCCATCTTACTTCTTGGGGTTTTTTAGCAAATTGTGTTTTGCATGGATTTTTTACCCTTCTCTGTCTTTTAAACAGCATTTGTTGGAAACCAGAACAACCTCAAAACTGAAAAACCTCATTTTGGGGATGATTTTTCAAAAATAAGCAAGATTCTTTATAGAAATGAGGTGAAGTTTCTCCAACAGCTGCAGTTCCCACCTGTTTGCAACATTTAAGGCAAGCAACACACATGCAGTTTCCCCAGATGTGCCAAACTGATTTTTGCATTATTCAGTCCTTCTGTTCTCCCTTAGCACGCTGTCACTGTCAAACCTGAAGGGATAAGTCTAAGGAGATGCTCCTTCTGAGCCTACAGAACAGTCACTTTTCCATGCAGGCCACAAAACAGAGCCCATGCCACTCTCAGGAATACACTGGGACACCCCAGAGGAGCAGCAGCAACTTGTTCCCATACCCTGCTGGACAGCAAGGCACTGATAAAAGCACTAACATGAGCCTCTGCTGAGGCCTGTGCCAGCCCCTGCTGTTCCTCACTGCCCTTTTCCCACAGCGAAATGGCCCCCAGCTCTCTGGATGGAGTGCTTGTTCAGAGGAGCGGCCACATCCGCTTCCATCTGCTTTGGGCAGAAATCCACGGCTGCAGCTCTGCCTGACGAAGGAGAGGAATCAATGCCTGAGCCAAACAGAAGCATCAGGCATGTGCAGCGACGTGTGCTTCAAATGTGGGAAAGGAGCAGGAATTGGTGTCCCTTTCCCATTCTCCCTGTGTCAGCCCCTCCTGGCAGGGACACAGAGGCAGCATCGCTGCTTTTTGCCTGTGAACTTGGAATAGTGGAAGAAGAAAGACAGGTTGCAGGCTAGATAAGGAAAAATCTTCCACTGGAAGTGACTCAGTTTCAATTTTAAAAAGCCAGGGAAAGATATCCTACAAATACTCTTTTCTACAGTCAGGGCTGGTTATTACCTTGAATACAAAATCAGAGCTATATATATTTTCAAAGACCAAGAAACCAACTTTCTTCCTCTGCCATAAAGTTAAGCAGTATTCTGCTTTCTGTTTCCAAGTAGGCTGCTAAATCACACAAAGTTGGGAGGTTTTTCCCTGTTTTTTAGCAGCTGTCCCTTTTCCTGTATGGCTCATGGGCCCTAAGAGCAGCCTAAGCTCAATGAAACAGGCAGCCAAACACTACATAGCCCTCACTGAGAATGAACACAATTAATTTTGAAATGTCCTATAGGATTTGTAATTACCAGAGCCTGATTTCTACAGCTGAGGTATCTCAGACCTCAGTATCACATTTCAGGAGACATAATGCTTTTAGTCAAGTGGAACAGTTTCTTAATCTTGATTTTTTGTGCTCAGGTGTTAATGTTAAAAGCCTGCTTATTCATAATGTGAAGCAAAACAGGGATAATTCAAACCAAACATCTAAACCCAAGGAAAGCCACAGAGGAGGGGTGAAAAAAAAGACATGTCAAAGCCAACTGGGAGTGAAATATTTGGAAGCAGTCCTTAGCCTTCCTAATTTCTGGAAAGGACTCAAGAATATAAGGGTAAAATTATCACATATGTAAACGAAAACAAGGCTGCCTGCTCTAGTCAAGCAGTATGGTAAGAAACGTTTCTTTACTTCACAGTGTGCCTTCCCTTCCACTGAGAAAGTTTGGAGATCTGGAAAGACCACATTGTGATCTACTGGTCCAAGCTGCTTTAAAAGTAGAACCTGCACTACTGTCGTAAAAATAAACAGAGCTTTTTTATGCAAGTATTCAATCTTTTGTGTAAGAAAAATGGGAATGTATTAGCTGGAACTTCAGACCTCTACACTTAGAAATGAATGAACATAGAACTGACTATCTTTGAAAGTGTTTTCCTAAGGCAGGAGGGGACCATTCTGTGTTGCAGGTGTCAGTCACTGAGCGATGCCTGAATTCTGTGTCTCACCGCAGAAGAGCTGATGGATCTCCTATGGAGAGCTGGGAGCCCCAAGGTGAGCCACGAAGCAGTCCAGTCCATGTGCAAGATCACTCGTCAGCCTCAACATTCTGAGAGAGCTGAAGTAAAAAGTTCATGTTTGTGTTGAGAAAATGGAAAAGAGAAGGGCAAGAGAAGATACTTTCTAGAAACATTTTGTCCTCAAAACAGGTGAAACAAAAGTGCTGTGTAAAAATCGTAGTCTGAAATGAAGCCCCAGAAAAAGAGCTAAAGGCTGTGCCTCCCTTCATTTATTTCCAGTGTTATTCAGAAGGAAGACACTTAATCCCTAATGTAAACCTGCAGGGAACATTATTTATCTTTAGGAAGACTTGAAGACTAATGTAATTCAAACTGCCATTTTTGTCTTTTCATTGTGTGGGGTGGGAAGAAAATATGGATTAAATTGCTTTCTGGAGATATCAATACACAGTTTAAGGAGGTGGTGGGGTTGTGATTCCTTGGACTGACTCAAGTACACATTTGCTGTCTTTAAGGAAAGAAAGCTTACAGTTTACAATGAAAAACGACAGAAAAATGCTCGCATAGGGTCTGTGGTATTTTAACTTGTTTATTTGATGAGGAGGTATTTCATTACAGCAGGACATGAAGAAACAGCTAAAAGAACCAGGTGTATATGTGCAATAGTAGAGGACTTTTCTGCCTAAGGGAAATTTTATGCCACAAATAAATGCTTATGATCATAATGAAAAGGACTCTGCATTCCTTCATAGTTATCACACCAGATAGTTTTCATCCTTCTTAATAAAAAAACTATTAATAAGAATGAAACTGGCCTCTAAAGCATTTGATCACTGCTTTCAGGACAATGGATCAAGAGGTGGTTCTCATTATTTTTTCAAACTGAGAAAAATACATTTTAATAAGGCTGTTTTAAGCTTTACCCGCTATCTTCCTTCTGCCTGGCTTCTGCCATTCCATCTCATGACATTTCTCTGCTGAGGTCACAGATTCATTAGCACTATTAACATATATTATGCATATGGGCCTGAAACACATGTGATCTTCACTCAGAACAAGTTTAAATTTTAAACGTGTCGGAATGCATGATCCAAGTACCTGGAAGAGCTTTTTCAATAATCTTTCCACAGGAAAACGAAATTAAAAGCACCCATCGGGAACAATTCCAGCTTCAACCAATTTGCTTCTAATCCAGAAGCTTGACATTGCTTGGCTGGTGTTGACACCTTGTACTCCCCAGGGTAAGCAATCTCCTCAGCAATGAATCCACTGGCGTCTCCCAAGGCCTCATCAAACATTCCAGAGAAACACAGGTCCAGCCCAAAGCCAAATGGGACGGGATCACACCCTGACCGTGAGCACAGGGATATGTGCAACCCACACCCCCTTCAGCCTGAAGCACCTGCTCCTCCAGCTACCTCTAGGGCTAGGAGTTAATTCTCCTTTTCATATTCCTAAAATGCAGCCTTTCATAAAGGTAAGAAGAGTCAGGGTTTAGGTTCAGACCCTTCACTTGCAGTGCCTGCTGTGCCCAGGTCTGGATATAAATTATCTTTCCCTCTGCTCATTATGAAGTTTCCTGCCAGCATCATTTTCCATGCCATTCACTACTTCACTTTTCCCTGTACTGGCTCCAGCTTCTGTACTGCATTAGGTAAAAGTTATTTATCCTCATTTTAAAGGTGCATTGTAATTCACTCCCTACTTACTGCCTCTCATGTACTATCCAGGCAAGGACTATGCACCCCTGAAGCACCTAGGACATGCAGCTGACCATTTTTTTCCTGAGCTCTGGTTCTCCTCTGTGCCTCTGGCACAGGGGAAGGGACAGATGGCCCTGGGAGCCAGTGCTGAGGCAGTAAACCCCTTGGAGGGGACACAATCTCTTGTCACAGGCCTGAGAAGTGATTTGCACAAAGTACCTGCAGCCCTTCCAAGCTAAATAAATAAAAGGAAATAAATAATAGAGAAATAAAGGAGAAGAGTGGACATGCAACATGTAAATATTTTCAGATTTCTGCAGAAAATTGTACCCCAGTGACACTGGGCACTGATGAATGAGAGAAGTAGGGCAAACGAGGATGTTTTCTCCAAATGTTTGGCAGCCATCAATTTTCCAGAGCTCAGAATGACACACTTGGTGCAGCCTGTGAGGCCAAGGCTTTCTGAGCCACTAACGCAAAAGATGAATCCTCAAACACCAGGCACAGGTGACAAGATAAGAAGCCCAGCACATCATGTCTAAGATATAAATGGATCCATCTATCAGCAGTTACTTTATAAGTGAATTTCTCCCAATTATGCTAGAAACAGCTTTTAATGAAACATGATTTTAAAGTACTACAGAGAGGACCAAAATGTGCAAAGTAAATTCTTGATATAATGAAAATTGAATAGAGTGATAGATTCTGCTATTATAATTGGCAACGGGAATGGAGGGTTTTGATAGAGGTGACAGTAGAACAGCTTTTGGGGTATTATTTGTCTGGGATAGCAATCTTCTCATCATATGTCCAGCCTGTCTTCAGAGGTCATTTTCAAGGTACGTCTACAGATGAGAAATAGCAGCGTTATGTGACAATTTTCTGATGGCTGGAAAGAAATATTCATTACGTTGCCTTCCTGCCACAGAAGGGACCAGCCATGTATCAAATGGTGGGAAGGGTGTCAATGAAAAACTGCAGTTTAGATATTCTGAATTTAAATCCTTCATACGGTCCACACTCAGCCCTTTCTCTTATGACAGGAAGTCAATAAACCCATATTAAGTGGCAGGCAAGCATTTTTCCCCCCCCAATTTCTTCTGGGTTTTGGTTTGAGAGAGACAGGGATTGCACAGGTGGCCCCACACCTGCTGAATACAGATCTGAGGGAGTGTGACACATTTCTTTACACAATCTCTAAGAGCTCTTCCCACAGCCTGGCTGCTGGAACAACACCACATTTGTTTGGCAGTCACCAGTGTTGTAACCTCAGAGAGAGGGTTTAATAATGCTGAATTTGAAGTTATTAGAAATACCATTGCATTCACAAGTACACAAATACTGAATTACGACACCTCTTTGAGATGGGCTGAATTACGAGTAGTATTTCATTGACTGATTTATGTTGGAAATTCACATTTACAAATTATATTCACCAATAAACTCGGCTTGGGTATGACACAGAAGTTATTGCTGTTACTCAGGAAATGTTTTCTGCTTTGGCTTTTGTTCTTGGGAATGCTGTACACCAAACAATATATTTTCCACATGAAATAGCTTCCCTGAAACATCTGCTGCCAGAAAGTTTGTCTGGAACTTGCAATGATGGATGAATTTTTGACAGGTAATTGCAATTCAGATCAGATGCAGACAGATTTAGTACCAAGAAGCTCCCAGTTTATTAAAATCACCACTGATTTATTGAAGCACCCCCCTCTCTTTTCACCACCGTTCAGAAATTAATCACTTAGGTATGGTGTTCAGGGCTCATCCAGCTGCTCATAATATGAAATACATCAGTTCATCCCAACTTTATCTGTCTCTCAGCACTTCTGAAGGACCCATCAACACAGTAGCCAGTCACCACCAAACCTGACATCTACAATTAGTGTAAACCAAAGAAATTCTAGAATTTGGATCAGTTACATGGCTTGAACTCCTCAGGTTTACTAAAGCAAATTGTCGCCACTATTCATCACACCTATGAAAATTATGTTTCTATTATATACAAATATAATCACACTACAGCTGGTTTGGACTGTGCCAGCTTTAGACAAAGCAAAGTTGCATTAATCCCCTTCGGTTCCAGACAGAATGGACTGATCACACCCAGACATCTGATTTTAAATCCATGTTGACTTGAATAATGTTACTGGCACATGGTACTTCCACCAGTCCTCAGTGAAGGAAGCAAAGATTCACTTAGGTATTTTACTCAGCTCTGGCTGTTCCCAAACAGATTTCCATCAAACCTTTTGGAAAGTTAGGCATTAACTTTCTTCACAACTCACATCTGTTCCAGTAAAGGATTAGTTATGCATGGATGGCAGCCATATGACCTTCAGCTATTTTTCTTATACCTTTCCCAGACTAAACAGCGCTAGGGAAGTGTGGGACACACTTGGAAAAGATCCATAGGAAGTTGAGGTAAAATGAGCATGGCAAATACAGACACTTAAAGCATTTAACCCAGAATTTGCATTACAGTTATTTCAGAATGGCCACTGAAGTGACTCAAGGAGGAGAATGGCAGGAGGTAACAGATGATATCATGCCTTGAAAATAACCTAAAAATACACAATTGCCAGCACCTGATCTGAGATCCCAATATTCTCCCCTGCAGTGGGCACAAGCAGACATCAAAGGACAAGTAAGACAAGAGCAATGGTGCTCCTGAGTCCTATTCCACCTGCCAATTACTTGCAGCCCAGAGGGACTTTCTCAGCCAGATGTAATTTCGTGCATTTACTGTCAAAGGTAAGTACCATTAGGCTCACGTGGATAGAAGTGTCTGCTCCAATTTGTTTGTCATTTAAAGTCTATTTGGGATGCTGCTCTTGCCCTAAGCTATTGAATGTTTCTGTTATTGTTCCATATGCCACTAAGTGCACACCTAAAGAAGGGACCTAAAGTCATGTCTGCTTTGGAGCAGATACCACAACCCCTTGCTGCAAACAGTAAGGTTTGTTTTCACAGCCACTCTTAAACTGGTTTAGCTGCTTGCTGGAGGGAATGATGGCCACCGAACGTTCTTCATGTACCAGCAACGGTGAATTACAGAAACATTAGTGCCTACAGAAGATCCACCTTGTTCCTCCCACCACAGAGGTTTAGGTGGTGCCTTTCCCATTGTGCCCACCTCCCTCCTGCTGTCCCACAGCTTGCACTTAAGTGGCTGGGATTACTCCATGCAACCATCCCTTCCTTGGCTAACTACAACTCTCACAGGTACTGTGCCCTAGCACGTGGTTTGACTGTTTGAGCCCTGTGGTTCTGATTTCTTACAACTGACCCACCTGTCTGGGCCATCCCAGGAGGGGGAAATACAGTTCTGCAAGCTGCCATCTGTCTCAAGTGAGTAGAAGGGAAGAGTAAGGAGTAATGTTTTTACCAATAGTCATCCTCACTTTAATTATGCAGGCTGCTGCAAAGAAATGATTCTTCTGCCAGAGTTTTCCAGGTATGAATGCTCATCAATCTTTTAATGATTTTAGATAGAATATGTGGATTCTCTCTCTCTTGCTTATAAATAGTGGTTTAAGTCTTTAGTAAGCTAATATTTTAAGGAAAGATGGCCCACAGTGTCTCTGACAAAGCTGATTATAGAACATCAGAATGAGGATACACCTCTATTAAAAAGTTTCACAGGGGGTGAAGATTTATTGTGGTGTTCTGCTGACTCATGAAGAGTAGATATGGAAATGCATTTCTGGCAGCCACTCAGTGATGAAATATGTAGCATATAATGCATTTGTCTGTAAGACAAATACGTGTGTTGGCTGATTAAAGAAGATACACGAACTTGTGAAAATAAAGAAGAGCAAATTATTCTTAGGAACAAACCAGCTAATTACAAAACCAACAGGAAACAAAATGTGTCTGTTGAGTAACTATACAACTTCTGCTAAACAGGAAATTTCAATATTAATTCCTAATGTACTTCATATGCAACTTCAGTATCTAATGACCAATATAAACTCTGAATATTTGAAATGCACCACTCTGCAGGTTCTAGGCCATTTTCAGACGTGTGGCACAGCAGGCACAGACAGGTGGGTGAGGGGTTTTTTATGACTTCTTTTTTAGTTATCATTGGAATCGGTCAATCCAAGAAACAATTTTTTGAGAAAGAGTTCGGCTTCAGCCATTCAACAAGTGATAAATGAAGCTTTTCAAAACCAGAAGTTGCCAGATGTGTTGATAAGACAGTATGTGAATGCTGATGGACAAATGTCATCTGTTAGAGAACACTGAATTTCCTCACATGTAAATTATTTGCATTTCTCCAGATGTGCTGATTTTACATGCCTTTTGAAGAAGAAAATGGAAATGTTAAAAACCATCTTCTCCCTATTTTTGTTTAAAAATAAGTGATTCAGTTGCTCTGTCAAGTTCAGAGACTGGAAGCAATGGATGCTGTTTGAGTAAAAAATATCAGAATATAATCAACAAGCTTATAATCTAAAATTTCTGAAGTCCTTTTGCAAAAGTAAGACCAAATTGTGTCATGGGTTCAGGCACAAACTCCTGAGAGATGAGGGCTTTGAAATCTGTAGAGTTCCCTGAGACTTAATGGTTCCAAACATATTCTCCTAAGTTTCAGCATTGCTAAGAGGAGAGATAGTAGGTCTGGATATGTCTTTTAATTCAAAAAGGAAGACTGGGTAATACCTCAGAACTGACAGTATTTCAGATTTTTTTGCCGGTTCTTTTCTACTGGGTTTAATGGAATGCACAATGTTCAAAGGATGTTCTGCTTCTCATATTTCTTCTCTCCATTTTCTCTTCTATCCCATAAGAAAGAGAAAAAGATAAACAGTAAGAGAAAGAAGCAGTTTGTTGCTTTGTGCCATACCAAAGAGAGGGGGAAAAAGAAGCATAATAAGGAACACACTGAAAATAGTTGTTACAAATTTCTGTGAAGCAGAAGCAACTAATTTTAACAGCTCCCATATAAAACCCTCCATGTTGTTTTCTTTGCTCATCCATACCTCTTTTATCTTGTTAGGATGGGCTATAAAAACACATGGTGCTAACCAAAGCTACAGAGCAGCAAAGCAGCTGCGTTACATCGCATTTACTTTCCAGTGAAGAATTCGGACCTATCTGCAGCCTTTTCAGGAAAACTTCCAGTGACAGAGCCGGTAGTAGAGCCTGTTCTTATGTGTTGGGGGATCAGTGGAGAGTGACCACAAGGAGGGACAAGATGGGATTTTTTGCTGTTCTTCACCTCTTAGGCTGCAGGGGACAATACTCGGCTTGGAGCCAGCCTGGGAAGCTATGGGGAGAGCAGCCCTCTGCTGAGGCAGAGTATGCTGGTCAATCCCAGCTTCTCCCAAGAGCTGCACCAAACCCATGCCATGAATATCCATGGTCATGTCACCAGGCATTATTCTTTCAGCATAAGCAGCCATGAACTGAAGTTGTGTTTTATTCTGACCTTTCTCATCTTCTGACATCACATTCTCCCCACTTTACTCGCTCACCAAGCTGTTGCCTGACCCCTCCCTCAGCCACAGGCCAGGGTCACCCTTTGGGCTGCACTGCCCTTTGCAGCTTCCCCTTAATTTGATCCTCCATGTCCATTTTGTAAAGTTCACATTCAACAATTGTGTTTTCTTCTAAAATCATGACAGATTGTTGTCCTGCACGGTTGTTTACTTGTGACTTCATTCAAGTCTGGAACTCACCTCTCCCTAGTTCTTAGGCATGAATGATCCTTAGGATCAAATCCACTTAGAATTGCTTAAGTGACAGCTGCTGCACTAAGAGGGAGAGGACAGGAGAGGACAAGAGAGGACAGGACAGGACAGGACAGGAGAGAGCAGGACCAAAACCCTTTACTGCATGATGATTTCTACATCTGATAAGAGAGGTCACAGAGGTAGCGCCCAAATACACAAACCCAAGATTTTCTCTCATACTGAGAATTTGCTGGTCAACTGTAATTATTTTTCAGCTTCTTAGTAGTGAGGATTAGAGGCTGGGACTTTGTAACTGCACAAAACTGTGTTTGTTACACAAAATATTTTAGGTCCTTCATTTAATAACATTTTACTCTCTTAGGTCATCTACTCCAAGAACTATGTATCTGTTCAATATCCCTTTTTGACAATTGGATAATATGACAATTCAGCAGCAGCCAATTCCCTGTGTTTACAGGGAATAGTCACTTATAATCAGTAACAGTCAGAGGGAGTTATAGTCTCCTTTCAATAAAAACATTAAAGCTGTGCCAAAATCCTATAGAAAACTGGAATAAGAGTAAAGTGGCATGCTTCATTTTTGCCACTATGGACTCTTGCATCCTACCACACTACTGGAATCATTCACAAACATTGCCCAGGATGTACACACTTGCTCAGTAATTGCATCCTCTTATCTTCTTCTTTAGCCTTCCAGAATTCGGACTGAATTATCCAGCTTAATTATTATCCTGCAGGATATCCTACAGGAATCCCATCAGATAAAGAAATTGTTTTAACACCATAAAACATTAACGCAGTACAAAAAAATCTGAGCCCAGGGTGGAGGTACAAAGCAAACTGTGCATTTTACTCAGAGTGCTTTGGTTACTCTACTCTGAATAAATATATTTCCAGGATAAATATATTTCCAGTAGCTTGAGGGCAGGAGATTTTAATGCCATAGCCAATATGGATCAAAGTTGAACTCATCACTTGTACAATTCTCCTTGCACATACAATAAGAACAATTAAAATAATGAAATACCAAGCTGTAAGGCATTGACAGAAGGTGGTATATGAAGATTTCTACGTAATTCCAAATATTTCTTGTAATTGGGGTATATTAAATAGTTGATTGAAAACAATACCTAAAAGCCCCCAAACCTTTGGTCATTTATACCAGCACTAAGCATAAGAAGGGATCTGGTGCACAGGTGAAAAATTAGCTATAAACCTGTTCTACTTTTCGGCCAGAACTGACAATGTACAGGATACAGCTTTACAAATTAATGGGACTGATCTTATTTCAAGGTTCTCTCATTAAACTGTACATTAATATAATAAAAAGATCCTGAACCTTTGATAAAACACAGCATGCTTTGTGATCATTTTGTGCATAATGCTGGAATTATTTGGAGAACAGTAAAACTGATTTCAAAGCTCTAGGCTGAGAACAAATCCATCAATGTCACTCTTTCAGAAGCTGCCCTTCCCTCAGCTGTTGTTAATGCTGGTATTTTGAGCAGAATAGTTCCCAATGCCCTGATGGCTACCCAAAAAGGACTAGAAGACAGAGGTTTAGTGAAGTATTTGACCAGGCATAACAAAAATAGCCAAAAGTATTAAATGTAACACCCCCCACCCAAAATTAGAAATCTAATGATCTAGAGATAAACTGTAAAATCATAGGAAGATGCAAAGGAATTCAGAGACTTAATCACAGGCAGCTAAAACTCCCCAGCCTCAGCGACAGAATTAAACCCAATAACGTCTTTACCACCTCACCAATGGACTTTGCCATTAAATCCTAAATGGGAAAGATTTAAGAATAGGTTTTAGTTGAACGGTTTGTACAACAAGGAAGAAAACCTAACCAAGGACTGCACATGACATTTTTATATCCATAATTCTATTTCAAATATCACTTCCCTTACAACTTACTCTACAGCAAAGTGCATTTTTTCCAAGTAGAAATAAATAATTTAACAAGTATTCTTACTGAGAAGATGGTTTGATATCTGTTGAGAAATCTGGGCTATAATTTACAGAAAAGAGGTTACCTAATAAAAACTCATTACAAAAGTAACAGGATTGGAAACGAGGAGGACAGGTCATTTCTCACAAGGAAGTGATGCATTACTGATTCTAATGATGTTAAAAAAATCAATGGTTTTCTTATTTTTACCTTTCCTAGGCTGATAGATTAATATCAGTTTTTTCTTCCACCTGTGCTTCCACTTCACAGCTGGTGCCAAAGAACAGCCTGGCTCCCTTTTGATTTGTCCCCACTTTGGTGGCACCATGGAGCAGAGATCGATAGAGGGCTAACACGTGCCTGCCTCCAGCTGTACCCCGCGCTCTGGAGCCAGTGCTCAGACAGCACTGCAATGCACACCTAGAGCCATGAGCACAGCTCAGTACTCTCCGGTTTGCATTTTATCCATGCTTGGTCTCATTTTACACCTGACAGGAAAAAATACCTGCCCAGTTATCCGTAACCCACATCCTGCCAAGCGTTCCTCACTGCTATGGCCTTAAGGCCTTTCAAAACTTAAATTAGAAAGTATCAACAACTGTGCAAAAATGAAATTACTCTACTACAAATTATACTCATTTTCTCCAGCATTTTAATCCACCTGTAGGGATGGAGGTGTTTTAGGGTATTGCCTGTGTTTCACATGCTGCTGGCTGTGGGAATGAGTAAAACACGAGGCCATGAAATGGTATTTGTAGCAGGAACAAATAGAACTAAGGAAGTTAATATGGTTTTACGTAAAATCTAATAAAAAAACCCCAAACACAACAAAGCCCAGGTAAAATTTACTGCAACTGGAAAGGTTAGAAGTATTAGAAAAATTATATAAAAGGCTAATAGAATATATGATGTAATTTTAGGTGCCTCCCGCAGTTTGTCCTTTAAAATACACCGGCATCATAGGTTTGGAAGGTCTGGAGAAAAAAAAAAACCAAAAACATGTTAACTATCTCCTGTTTGTGTTCCCACCTCACTGTTTTCTGTTTTCTCTGTAGTGATGAGTGACCATGAGCCTGAAAACTGAACTCAAACTTCAGAATCAGGATTGCAATGCAACAGAATCACAGCTTGGGTCTTTCATTTGCAGTTACCCCAAAGAATGAAGTTTTACAGTCATGGAAAGTAAGAAAGAAAAGAGCACAAGATCATGACTAGAAAATGAGCACTTCTTTCTCACTCTAAACTTGTTCACCAGGGAAGTATTTATCCTCTCTTAAAAATGAATCCATGCTAAATCTGCAGTGAGTGCAGTTAAATGTCCTATATTACAAATAATACACATAATTACAATAACGTCACTGAAACCAACCTTCAACATTTTACATTAATGCAACTTAAATAAGCCATCAACAGCATATGTTAAATCAAGGAGATGAACCACCATATAAAAAATTATTTTTTTTCCACACAGAGGAAAGATTAAGCACATCTTTAGTGGTAGAATCATGAGAATAACTTAACATCCAGCTTAAACACAGCCCAAATACATTTGAGGTGCACAGCTGAAGAGGACAAGGCCAGTGGGTGAAAGGCCTGCAAAGGGCCTGGATCAACCTTTGCACACAGGTGTGAGTGTGAGGTGCTGCACAGCCTCTCTTGTTTGTGGAGTTTGTGGGTCATTGTGGGTCACAGCTACAGAAACACTCCCGGCACAGCCCAACTACTTCCTGTTCCAATTGAGTGTGATGAGCTATTGAAGATCTGCAGCAAGGCCCTTACCTAAGCGGGGGGTGGGATGGGACCAAGAGGTGACTCTTCTCCCTTATCCTCCTTTTCACTTAGAGAAGAGGTGCTGCAGCTACCAAAATGATGAAGAAAAAAGACCCTAATGGGCAAAATGCCCAGAGCTTGTGAATTACAGAGAATTACACTGACTTTCCAAATAGTTAGAGAATGACAGAAAGAGAAAGATTTTCATAGTGGGGGAACTTAAAACAGAAAACCCTATTCATCATCATTAGTAACTATTTTTACAGCAGTTTGTGAGGGGCAGGAGAGGGAAGGAAAGCAAAAGACCCTAACAGAGGCTGAATGAAGGGTAAGAACTACCAGCCCCTGACCTACTGAAAAATTTGAAGTGAAGTAACATTATTTCCCTTTCTTACATCATTCCACTACTACTATGTTTTACTTGTTCTTCCTTTGTCCTGTCACTGCACGATACATCAACATACTCACGCTTTGATAATACAAAGAGCACATGAGGGACAAGTATGGTACTGTCCTATTTCTTCAGATTTTGCTGCACTTATGTTTTGAAAAACAGTCACACATTGCTTCCATGTATTTTCTTTTATCCTGACAGCTCCTGATTAAAGACAATTCAAACTTCTCCAGGCTGATCAACAAAGTATTCCCCCTCATCACTTCACGTAGATTCTGCTTTAGAGTAACAATGTAAATGTGGCAGGTCATTTATAAGAGTCTCCAGTATGTTATTCTTCATCTCTTTTTCCTAGATTTTTAAAGAAAGTGCTAGCTATAACATCAAAACATTTGACAAATGACCAGATATTAAAAAATGCCAAATCCTGATCTAGTTATAATCAGTATAATCCCACAGAAATATTCCCAAAGCTTTTATAACAAGGCCTGAGTTCAAGGTGGAAAGATTTAAACAAAATCCACTGTCTTCAGATGCTAAAACCTACACTATTTGATAAATAGAGATTTAGTTCCAATTAAACACATGATTAAAGAAGAAAAAGCTTGGAGAATAATCAGCACTAATTATACTAATGCTGCTAGTGTAATTAATCAGTTTTGCAACCTGCAAAATTGAGATAAGGAGCTACAAGATGTAGAGATGGAAACTCACTGCAGAAACTATGGATTGTCATTATCCAAAATAACACATTAACACTAATTGCTCTTGGGGGTGGGTTGTGTTTTGCCCCTTCTCTCCTGGCTGCTCTCCTCTCCCACACCCCCTGGCCCATGGAGCTGAAGCCACTTAAAATATCGGCACTGACCTAAAAGGACAAGGAATATTCACCTAACAGCGGCATTTGCCCCCATATCTATGCACTCAAAGAACTCATATCACAGCCTGTTGTTGTTTATGAAGCTATTTTTCAAGAGCATATAAAGTTGTCTCACACCATGCACTGGCAAAATAAACTATAAAAATAATTTTACAGTGACATGAAAACTACAAATCACAAAGACAGAAATTCATGGACGCACCTTTATCTAACGTGCTGTCCTTGAGTCCTCCTGTTAAGCATTACATATAAGAATATAGCAAATACTCTCCAATAATCTGTGATTTAACATACTAGCTGTAAAGTGGTGGGATAATGGATCAGTAAATACTCTTAATCTCAATTGTGTTTCAACATTAGTTTTAAGTTGTCCTGGCCCCGTAGGTTTAAAAAGTACCCCTAGCATTACTTCAAAGTAGTTTTTGTGATTTAATTTCATATTTATGTCTTTACTCAGCTGCAAGAGATGCTTCCAATAAATAAAGAGAGTAGCTATGAATCTTCCAATACAGCTGTAAATTCTTGCAGCAGGCTACATTTTTAGTGATGCAAAGGCTGGCACTTGTGGGCTCTTTCTCGGTAAATGTATCAATGTCCGTTGGAAGCCCCTGGCGGAAATATGGCTTCAATTTTTTCCTTAAAAACATGTATCAGTCATTGTTGCCCTTGCCTATTCTTTTCTGTCAAATGCTTCAAATGTGCTGGAGTATCTGTAAAAAGTTTGAGAAGCACTTTGGCTACATGCCTTACGATCCTATTGTGTACCATTTAATTTGGGCGCAGCTCTTGCTCCCTTTCTCTGAGCTGCACAAGGAGCTGGCTCCCACTTGGAGATGAATGTGATTAATGGCAATCCAACAAGTGCAGCAGATTTCAGCAAGCACTGGAAGGGCCTTTCTTGCCTGCACAATACCCTGATCTCGCAGCTCCCTGTGCCCTTGAGCTCTAGGTTATATATTCTGTATCCATGCAAGAAAGCCTACCAGTAGACACAGAGCAGAGGAGGTTTACATGTTTACATCAGTAAATTTGGTAAAATTTAGAATTTTTAAGTAAGTGAATAAATTAGAATTAAATAAATGACAAATCTACTTTAGCAAAATTTACAAAGTAAAATTCTCTGGTTTACCGCACTGGCTAAAAGTGTTTGTTCTGTGTGTAGTCAACGGATTCTTTTTTTTTGTTGGATAAGTAACCCTTACTAAAATACAAAGGCAATTCCAGACTAAGGAGATGATTGGAAAGCCAGAAAGAATTAAACACTTAATTGTTTGATGTGGTGTTTGGGTCTTGCTCACTAGTAATGAAGGAGAGCCATCATCTCTCCTGATGTCTAAGTCTCTCATCAGCGCTATATCAGCCCTAGCAGTTGGATTAAAACATAACTCCTTTGAAACTCTAGAAATTTGTGACTCACTGGAAGGAAATTCCAAAGGATAGAAAGACGGGAGGAGTGAGCTTCCTCTTCTGTGAAGTTTGCTACTTGAGCTTTTTTGCCAGTGACACACTCACGTCCACCTGAAATGTAACGTGTGGAAGTGGCTTTGATCCCTTCCTCTCTAATGATCTGCTCAGTCAGAACCTTGTCATGAAAATATGACACTACCATCTTGTTAATGCTCACCTTCTGGAAGAGCTGTTCTTTGAATGAAAGCATCAAAGAACTTCCTTAATCTACTTTTTGGGAAAGTCTCTATTTTATGGCCATATGCAGTTAAAAAAAAAAAAAAAAAAGCTAAGAATTCACAATATTTCAAGTTACAGTACTGCATAGCTGAACCGTATAACCCATCAGTCACTGCCTGGACAGCTTCAAAGATCACAAAAACTGACAAAAACTATTTGCAAAGCATTGTTATCAACACTGCCTTTTCCTCAAAAAAAGCCCACTGATATTTTTAATGGAATTTCTTTGGACTCATTAAAAAACCAACCCCAACACTGTGAGCAGAATTAAGCGCCTGTGTAACAACACGCTCAGAAAAGGCACGTTCACTTTGTCTCCCTGCAAATGCAGCACCTTCTGAAGAAGATGGCCTCCCTGAGGCAAGAACCAAGTCATGGGGAGCCTGAGTGAATCCCTGTGCCGCCTGGCAAAGGATGAACATGCCCTGGGAAGAGGCCCATACGTACCAGGATATGGGAGAGCTGCTGGCCTCACACGCAGCTGGCAGCACTGTACCACGCTTCCATCCCAGGGAGCAGGGCCTGGCTCCAGAATTGAGCAGGAGAAGCCAGGAGCTTGGCTCAGCAGGAGAGCTCTAACCCCATCAGACCCTGCACAAATATCCCTTTCCCATTCGCTCCCAAGCCACAGGCTCCAGACACATTCAAGGACCTCCACATAGCAACACGGAACTGTGACTTTTCCTGGGCAATACTGCACAGCATGGTGTTGTATTTAAAGGCGCACGTCTGGTTCCCCTGGCTGCCCTCGCTCCAGGCACGAGCTCTGGCCGCCCTGGGGTGCTGGGTGGCTGTCTCACCCCTGAGGTAGAGCTGTCCCAGGTGAGTAGGTCAGGCGCAGTGTACCGGTGGGAAAAGAGACGCGAGGAGGCAAAGGGCCAGGAGGAGACTCGCTCCTTCAACTCCTTTATTAGGGAACAGACGGAACAGGGACCTGGGTGGGAGTGGCCTCAGAGACTGAGTCCGAGGATCAACCCTCATGCACTGCTTTTTATATGAAGGCACCCAACCAATGGGAAAAGGGGAAGGGGGAGGATACAAGTGTCTGGGACCAACCCGGAATAACAAGGGGAGGGTAAAATTCGAATGAACCAATGGTAACACTAACAGCGTAGAACATTCTGGAGAAGGGGGCAGGGCCTCAGCCCTGTCCACTCCCCTGCCAGCCCCCAGGGTGGATCCTATGCCCCTGGGCTCTGCCCCACCAGGGTCCCTCCATCTGAGGAGGCGGAGCTGGCTCGGGAAATAGCAGATATTTGAGGTGGACCCACCACAGCATGGGAGTCACTCAAACTCCTTGTGGGAATGGGAGAGCCCCTCTGTGTCCTTGTCCCTGCGGCAATATGAGCACTCCGGGCACTCTCACCACTCCCCCTGGCTCTGTGCAGAGCGACAGATACACTGATGCAGAACATCCCAAACTTCCAGCAGCACTCTGCAGAAGGCAAATACAAGCACCACAGCACCTGCAGCTTCAGGGTTTTCAACATGTCAGCACAGGTGAAGCTCTGGAAAGGAAAAGCAAAACTTTTGGTACCTTGCCTGGTCTGAGCCAGCTTCCTCCAGCCTAAGCTGCCTCAATCCATGCTGCAGTGACAGATGGCAACATCTATGGCAGGCGCTTGACATTTTTAATGTCAAAACAGGCCACAGGTGGCTGTGCTCTTCAGCATATGGGGGAGCCAGAACCATGCACGGACAGTGGGGACATTCGGCCAGGCAGACTAATCTCACCTTTGTACCCAGTGCTGCAGCTCGGGTTGATGAGATCCTTGCTGCAGCAAAACCAGAGGTGAATTAGGAAGACAAAACTGCAAAGTTTTTGTGGACTTCTACCATGCTTTTGTTTTACTCAGCATCAGTTCTAAAAATGCTGATATTGTGCTGGTTAAGTAGAACTTGAAAATCATGTAACTTAAGCATAGAAGTCCTCAGAATTCCAGATCCAGGCTGATCTTCCTCATGGCCTGACAAAACACGGTGGAGTGACCCCATGCCCTTACCAAAAATGGCAGAGTGACCCACGGGCTGCTCCAAAGCAGGGCCCATTTTTTGGAACGAGGTAAATTAAAGGCAGGAATTTCTTGCCACGAGCTGCTCTCGTGCCTCACTGCACCCTGAGTTCCTGACCGATCCTGCTGTTTGGCACACGCTGCCTTTATCCAGTGAGCAATAATAGAAATGGACAGCCACAGCTCAGTCGTCTGCAGCTGGAACATTCCCCAGTTAGCAGCTACCCTAAACATCGTGTGGCAACACGTACAGCCAGAGGAGCGAGGGAACTTTGGAAATGCAGGTGGGTATTCCTTCTGTGAAGAGAGAAAACAAATAGTAACTAAAATTTAAAATCAGGTAAGTTTGCACTTTCTATGTACTTCCAATTCCAACAGAAGAAATGGAGGATAATATGCCTTATTAATCCATGTCATATGTCTGTTATTTCAGACAGGTTGTTCTTACATGAAGCCTCAAATCACTCCCCAGCCCATTTCCAAGGACTGGGTGCCTGGGCTCCAGGACAGCAACCTCAGAACGAACTGGTTTTGGAAATAAACCTAATTTGGAATGCTGAGCTAGGGAAAGGGAGTACGTAAGCACATCCTTGCAGATGTTCTCAGTACACAGAGGCACATATGCCAGTGGCACGTGACTAACAAACATGCACCTTCCAACACAAAACCTGAATTCTCACCAGACAAAATTTACCTACATCTTAAAAGCTGTTTAGTGATATACACACACACAGAGAAGGTTTTTAATTAAAAGAAAGATGTCACGAAGAATGTAACTGCTACTTTACTAAAACTGTAAGAAATGCAAAAATAGATGCCAGTTTATGAACTCGTAGACTTAAAATCTGTCCTTAATTAGACCTGGAAGGAGCACAGTTGCTGTAAGGGTCCAATGAGAGCAGATTTTAGATCGCATAAATTTAGATTTTTTTCCTCTTAGCAACTTAATACTCATGAAATTATATAACAAATCTGTAAACCAATTACCAAATGTCAGAAGGTGCCCTGATTAAAATACACACATCCCCTGGAACGTGCCATATTCACAAATTAGCCATGTGTTATTTATAGCTCCTCAAGGCACAATAGTGAAGAAAGTGGTAATGAAATCTGAAAGCCTGAATATCTCCCTTATGTTGGAAAGCAAATCTCATGAGACCCATCTGCAGCCCAAACTGTGGGAAAGAAAATATCCTCTCTAAAGCAAACAAAAAACCTACAAACAACCTCCCCCGCCTCTGCAGTTCCCTATTTGTTGTTTCATTTTTTAAATTAGGCTGCAAATTAAAACCCTACCATACTACTTCCATTCATTTAATCATAATGATACTTTGAAATTCCTTATTTTTATTCTCCAACACCACGAAGTGCATCCCAAATGATTAAAAGAGACAGAGCCCTCTTTATTCCTCCTGTTTCGGTCCATGCAAGGCTGAACTCATATGCACCTATTCCTGCTGAAAGTTCCATAGTGAGATTACTGAGTTTTAACTCAAAACTCCGATTGCTCCACATTCAAAACCTGCGTATTTACAGCTACACTTGTTTCTTTCTTCACTGGTTCCGTTTTCAACATCTACATGTCAATGCCTGTAAGGCCTTTGCTATGTTGTCTCTGCCTCTCACTTCCCAACACTGACTTCATTATCTCTGTCCATTACTGATCAAAACTGTTACTCTGCTTCCCATGGAAGGTTCTCCTCTTTAAAAATAATGTATTAATATTCTTGTTTTCTTCTTTACTTAAGGTCATCTATACATCATATCACATGCAGAAAAGCCTTTCTGAACAAAGCTGTGGTAATTACTGCCCTGAAGTATTTTACACTTGGCCAATTTGGTGCAGCCAACCTGTAGCAGTGCAAGACACAATCAATTCATCATATTGTAACATGAGTTCCAACAGAACAAAACAAGGATAAACGAAGGAGACTGCCTCTGGTTTTGGCATATGGACCAGTTCTGAGGAATGAGTGGATTTTTTTCATGACAGATGCAAACACCACAGAACTGCCAAAAACATTTGAAGGTCTATCAGAATATTTTAACAGTTCTAATTCTATATTGATAAAATAATTGGTATCACTGCCTTTCCACTCCCAGCTCAGTAACATCCTGGCCTTTCCACAAGAGTCTGCCTCCATCCATCCATCTATCCATCCATCCCCCATCTATTTTCCAAAAACAAACTATTGGCTTTTTCACCCTCTTTCTTTTAACCTGCCTCTCTGACCCCCTGCATTCATTGCCCATTTTCTCATGTTGTTAGAGAACTTATTTTGGGCAGTTGAAAAGCACTTGGAGGCATCTGAAGGGGGAAAAAAAATCAGACTGGAACGGGAGTTGCATCTTTATATTACTTTTGCAGACCTGACTCTAAGCCAGAGGGTTAGCAGATGGGCATGTGTTGTCAGAACATGTTCTGAATTTAAACAAAATTACACTGGCTCTTGCTGGGTTGCTGCAGTAGCACAGTGACCTCTGGAGCTGTCTCTGTCTCTGCCCTGTGCTCAAAGGTGAATTGTGGTAAGGTTTAATTTGCTTAGTTTAAAACTTCAGTGTATGTAAGATATGTGGATCATAAAAACAAGTCTAAAAACAAATACTTTTTTTTTTCTCATCTCCCCATACCTCCTCTTCCTGCAATTTTGTTTTTTATTATTTTGGCTTTTTAAGAGCACTGAGATACACATTTTTTAAAATATTTCTAATGAACACAACCCTCTGACCTTTGCTTTTGAAGACAAATGTGTGGCTGTAAATGGTAAAGAAACAAAAAGCACCCCCCAAAATACTTTTGTCTCAGCTGGTTTCAGCCTCAGATACAAAGCAGACTTCCCTGATAAAAAGTCTTCAGAATATAGTTCCTATGGAGAACACAAAACCTTTGGGGTCTGTTATGGATATTTTAGGCTGAAGGCAGAGTTCATCCACCACACCATTCTGGACTGAATAGGTTTGGGAAGGCTGTGGGCCCGTACTGTTTGTCCCTTATGGATGGGTAGTGTCTCAGCAAATCCAACCCCGTCAGGGCCACTCCCAGCAGGATCCCAGGCTCCCTAAAGGGACAGTCTTTCCAGGAAGTCCCCTCATGCCTTCCTACAAACAGTCCATACCCTGATGGCTCGCTCTGTGCCACAGGCAGCCAGGCATCCTTCACCACTGGGATGCTGGCAGAGACAGAAGCCTCTCTTTCTATTGAGAGGTCACAGTTCAAATATCTTAACTTCAAAATCCCATTGTAAGCTCATGCTTTTCCAATTCTGTTCATCCAGAATGTAACTGCCTTTTCTCTTCAGACCGAATGGAGATACTGGGTGCTAAAGATTGCCTTTTGTTAGCAGAAGAAGACTCTATAAGCTATTGTGCTGCTGATTTTTTCAGTTATCTTGACTTTCTTAATATCATTTAGCTATTTCTTTTCTTTATGCGTACCTTATTCTGCTTGATCCTGTTTCACTTTGAACCTCTATTGATGCTGAGGATTTCACACATTTTTTATCATACTGTGCAAAATGCTGATGCAATCTTTGTGCAGACTCTGCGGCGACAGAAAAAAGTTGTTATTATCATCCCCTTTATATTGCATCTCCAGAAATCTATGCTCATGCTTTGTAGCCACCCATTTTGCCCTGGAAGCTGAAGAAATAATTTTGTTTTACTCACTACAAAAGCACTTTCTAAAAGAGGTGTCTTTCTAATTGTCCATTTTTAAGGCTGATGCATGCATAATGCAGTGCTTTCATGAGGGTTTGGAGTGATTTGCTCCAATTATCTGTACCTTACCACTGGGGCTGCTGCCTGGCTCAGAGGTGAAACCATCCACGCTGAAAGTGAAAAGCCTCTGTTAGACTGGAATGCAGAGTGAAAAGAATTTCATTCACCAAGGGCAGTGATGGAAGAGCTGCATCCACAGTCGGTTCCAGTCATCCAATTACTCTGTTCCTGGCGTTTTCAAGGATGTTAAACCCACATGGAGCTTTTGTGACCCCAATCCCCTCTCTGTAAAGGCAGAGAAGAAAGAGTGAGCTCCCTTTTCTCCTCTCTAAGCAGTTTCCATACCTCCATTAATTCAATGTGCTTTCTCTCTGCTATCCCAACTTCTCAGCAATCTATGCCAAGGATCAGCAACTGCCCAAATGAAATGGCCATTGACTACAGTTATTCAGAAATATTTTCATGTAAGCAGCAGGTTCACTCAGGTGCTCCAGCCAGCCATGCAGCCATTCCCCACTGGCACACAAGTAGCAGCTGGATACTCAGACGTAGCTGTGATCCATCTTCTGCTCATATGCTCACTTTGGAGAAGCTGGAGACACCTGTGTCTTGGAAAGAGGGTTAAATGGAAATGATTAAATAAACCAGCAAAAAAACAAAACTGCTATCTACTGGCTCTATTGGCTTATTATGTTCCATAATTCCTAAAACTTCACTTTACAGTCAGGGCACATGGGGTCTGAATAATTTTTTTTCTGCCTTGACACTTTCCCTGCCACCCCAAGTAACACAGGGATGGTTTTCAATAAACAAATCTGCTCTTTTCTCTCAAGGTTTGTGTACACTCTGAATGCATCGGTGACATCAGATTTTTCATTGGGGAAATGAAAAAAAAACCAACAAAACTGACATCCCATGTTGCTGAAAACCCAAGAATACAAGCTAACCATGTCTCCAAAACATATTACGGCCAAAAAATAAAATAAAAATCCCTATTTTGTTCTTAAGGCATCCAGTACAAACTGGGAAGTGATAGAAAGAGGGCTTTCCTACTGAGACTGTCTCCAGTTGCTATTCTTCTGAGCATGGCTTTATCAGTTTTCCACTGAGGATGCTCCCAGGCCAAAATTTAAAGGGTGACTGACAAACACAGGAGGCCAAAATGAAGCAAAAGAATCACAAAGAGAGCCTACGGAAGAGGCCTTCTGTAAAATAAAAGGGGCCATATTAAATTATCTTCTCTTTTTTTCCCTCCATAATTGTCTTACAGTTAGACAATAATTGCTATTCCCCCTGCTTTGAATCTTTGCAATGTGCAAACGCTGTGTCTGGATGCGGGCAGGCTGAGAAGCGTAACTGTGTATTAGACCTGCTGAAGCTGAGAGGTACATCTTTAGTGAGTAAAAACCAAAGTTCTTTAAATTCCACACCAAAATCTCGTGACAGGTGAAACAGGTCCCTGGATCACTCCCATCAGCAGCCCTGCCCATTCCTGTGCTGGGCTGCTCGGAGATGAGAGCTCTGAAAGCAAAGCTGTGACACAAATGACATTGTTTCAATTCTATCATAAAGGCCTCAGTGATGCAGTCTCATGTGCAGTCATACCCTGCACAAGCTCTTGAAAAAACCTCGAGTGCATTACCTTCACTTTTCCAGACGCTTTTAGATGATTGGAAAAGAGCAACACTTTGCATCTGCAGCCTGCAGAAACAACATCGCCTCAGAAGAAAAATCAGCCACTTCCCTGCCCCACTCTTTATTCTGTGGGTCCTTCCTTTCGGACACTGAAACACCTGGAAGAGACACAAATAGAAATTGCCTCTTCTGCAGTAAAAGCCCACCTGACCCATCCAAACCATACTGTCACTTGCTCATGTATTGTACACTCTCATAGTTTAACTACAGTTACTATTTCCATTAAAGATTATCAATATCTTTCTAATAAAGATGGACTGGAGACAAACCAGGATCTAATTATTAATTCTATTTAGACCTGCAGGCCCAAATGGGTAGGAAAAAATGTTCACTCAAGAGGAATATTTCCTTAACTCCTGCAGATCCTGGATTTCCCACTGAATGTTTCCATTTTCAGGTTATCAGCTGCAATCACCAGAAATAACATCAGTGACTTTCAGTGCAGTGCAGAAATAATTAGAGGCAGAGCAACTGTCCAGCTTACATGCTCATACTCAGAAAAGACTGAGAAAAATCATGCAAAGCTTGATAACCTAAGGGGGGAAAAAAGCAAACAAGCACAGGGGTGAGGTCTAAATCAAATATGAAGCAATCTATATTAAAGCCATTGTGGAAATCGGCATTTTGCAAAGGTCTTCATTGAAAACCATGAGAATGTTAATGGGTTTGATTCAAGTGATCCTCAGCACTTCAATAAGAAACAAGGAGAAAGGAGGCCCGCAAAAGCAAACCTTGGAAAGAAACATTAGTGCAAAACCATACAACATAAAAGAAACAATTTAAATTGCTCGAAAAAAGAGTATAAACTGCCTTGTTCTCAGAACTAGAGGGAGATTCAACAGTGTAGAACCTCATTAAAATTTCAGCACTGTATTGTTTTTTATAAAGAGCATATCAGTAAGATTTACCAATATTGTCTCAGTATACTGAAAGCTTTATTACTTATTCTTTGACATATAGTACTTTTCTAATTCTTTAATGAAAAGCATTAGAGATGTGTACTAAAGACTTCATTTTTTTCACATGGCTGAATTGAAGGCTAATTAGCACATTCATATCAGTCCAAAAATCCAATATCTTTCGTACTTATATTTTTGGGTTCTTTTGTGGTCAGTTTAATTAAATTTGTTGATAAAGGAAGAGACAAAAAAATTAATAGTTTAGGCTAAGTTTTTCAAAGGCTATTAATAGTTAAAGCCTATTAAAGTAAGGAGAGGGAATCAGCCCAATTTTCTAGGGCTTTTCATAACGTTACCCTTGAAATTTTAGCATAATCAGGAAAGAACAAGGAGCAGTCATGATCCAAAAGAGCTTCCTGGGATCCAGGGACAAAAAAATATTATTGAGGTGCTGAGAAACAGAAATTCAGAGTTGAAAATGTTGCTGACAGCCTCTTATGTTGCTGTGTTTCAGAAGCTGTGATTTCAAGAGGAAGCAAAGTGGGTCATAAATGCTACTGATAGCTGAAAATTAGGAGATGAAAAACACTTCAGAACATTTAAGTGTGGTAGGTCTGATTACAGCAATCAAAATGCTATCCTATTTTGCTACAGTTTATCTTGAACAGCAAGGTTAAGGGAGAAAAAGCCAAAACCAAAAAAGCCATACCACGCTAAATTGTGCAGTATGCATACATGTTACAAGCAGTTCTGACAGGGACGACGCAGGCAGTTGACCCAAAAGGAAACGTGGCATTTATCTTGTTCTGTACTGTCAACCAAAACCATTCAAGCTGCTTCAAGAGGAGTTTCACTCTTACCTTATGGTCTGAATCCTTTGTCGATTCGGTATTGAAGACTGACCTGTTTCCCACAAAATCTCTGCAAAAACAGTTCCATCCTTAACTACCACCCTGAGGTGCCTGTGTATGTAACTCATGGGTCTGTCAGGACTTGGGGCATGTTCTAGGAGCAGTAAAACAGCCAAGGGATGTTTGTCCCTTGGGCTCATGACCATGAGCAGCCTGTGCTGCTCCAGAGTGCCTGGGCACGGACTGCTGTGAAAAAACCTTTGCACTGAACATGCAACATCCCCAAGGATCACTGCATAAACCTCTGCACCTTCCCACAAAGTGCAAAACAAATCCGTAAATACACAGTGACACTAATAATAAACACTCCAATCCAGCCAGCCCCAAATGCATCTCCTCAAACAGCAGAGGACAAGAGAATGACCAACAGGTGATGAATGTTAGGTCATTCCCACCTTAAGCCAAGAGAACTTCGTGCTGCTGCCAGACACGGTTCCTGTTTCCTTCTGTCAGCTGACTCAGCAAGCTCATCCCAACCCATCTGGGAGCTGTGCTATGCCAGTGAGCTAGGGAGAGGTTATATTAAAGGCACTAGAAAACAAACAAACAAAAAACCCACAAAGAAAATAAACAGACCTGAGTACTCACAGTAGTACCCAATGCAGATTAAAAATACAAATAAACAAAGTAACTTCATGTGGTTTAAATCCTAACCCTCAGGGATGAATTGAGCATGAATGTCCACATGTTGTCGCCGGCCCGGATTTTAGAGCCTCGACCAGCACTCGATGGCTCCCGGGGCAGCCGGTGTCGCACCCCTCTGGCCCGAAGCCCAAGGGCGGCTGACTCGCCTAGAGGCAAGGGGTGGTCTGTCCAGGAGTCGTGTAGACAAGAACGAGGCAGGAGGCAAGAGGTCGGGAGGGTCTTGTCCAAGACAACACTCTTTAATTCCCCCAGGTGGGGGCAGCACACAGACAAAGGGGTAACAGAGGAGGCAGAGGGTCAGGGACAAAGAACCCCGGGCAAGCCCGGGCAATGGGTTTTATACAAAATTGCAGAACCAATCCGAGCAGAGCCGGTAGGTGGGGCAACGGTGGCTGAACCAACTGGGCAAAGGCGGGGAGGGGCCAAACGGGTGGGAACCAATGGGAGGCTGTTGGCAGGGGAAGGTTCTGGAACCCGAGGCGGGGTGAAGGCAGGGTCTCATCCTCCTCTCTGCCCCAGGGGCGGGGTCTGCACGTGCCTCACACACGTGAGTCCCTGACATCAATCAAACTCCCTCGAGGGGGAGTTTCCAGATTGCCCTCCACATCCACATGTCTTGTTTATTATCCTGTAAGGTGAGAACTGAAATAAAGTCTTACAGCAAATAATTAAGACAATATTTAATGATATGGAGTGTTCATTGCCAGCCTTTTAAAAATTGATTTACCTCCCCCTGTTGCTAAGGACATTTGTCCAACACCCAGTTTCCACAGCTCTTCCTTCAGCAGAGGAAGCCACTGCTGTTCAACCTCAGCTTTTTATTACACTCTTTAATTTCTTTAAGCAGTAGAACATAAACCCCATTTTCAAAAGTGAAATAAATAATGAGCTTGAGATAAACTCCACAAAAGGGAGGTACTGGGAAGTGCTTCTCACTGCCAGTGTCTGGGAGAATCAGTGTGAGATATTCACACTCAAATATCCATGAAGCACAGAGTGCATTAGCAGCTGCTTTCACACACCAACCATCGCTGCTGCTCTCCGTGTTCCCTCTGCTCAGACTGCCTCCCTTCCCTTCCTCAATGGAAGTGTTCCATCACACAGCGTCCCTTAGGTGCAGACCAAGCACAGCACGCAGCCACGTTTTCCATTTTATACTTCAGGAATTTCTGCAGGTTTAACAGTTGTAAAACACATTAATCTGCTCTTTCTTGTGCTTTTTTCTTCAGCTGGGAAAAAGTCTTTAAATTTCTGAATATGCACCATTTGACCTACTGAGCTCAATAATTTTGTGGCATAAACCCTTAAATATGAAGTCAACAGATACTTCAGATGAGGTATCAAGAGTGTATAGACAACAAGCTGACATAAATCCTGAGGAATTTAGCTTTTAAAACACTTTAATTCCTTCTTTACTCCAGAAAGATCTCTTGAACCTTTTTCACAGCTTTGTATGGCTCTTCAAGCTACAGCAGCAGGATGTGCAGCAGCTCACAGATATAGCGATTAAGTTATGATCAAATGTATGTAAAAACACAGTATGTAAGAACATTTCAAAAAATGGACTTTTCAGAAAATCAATACATGTCACTGAGGGAAACAAGCCATCATCAAATGAATTTTACTAAATCAGCTGTAACAGAAAGAATCAAAACCAACCACCAACACAGAAAGCAATTATATTCATTACGAACTCACAAGGCCATTTCAAACAGCACAGCCTTTCACAAACAGCTACGCGACCCCTTGGAGTCCCGTTTGGATCTCAGCTCTTTCATTCTGCCCTTCCATCTCTGTATACACAAAATAATCATAAAAAAATTCAAATTCCTGGGAAAGAAAGGGCAGTTTTGTTTTACCCAGGCTATGAGTAGCATTATCTTAATCTGAGGTGAAAATATTGACGAATCAACATTTTCTTAACTAACTTAATTCTAATCCTGGTATTAGGCTGATCCTTGAGGAAGGAAAACCTTTTTTCACTGGCTGCAGCAGCAGCAGAAGAGGAGCACCTACTGGTGTCTCTAATGACGCTGAGAGATACTTCCTGCAGTTTTCCAAGTAGAGACTTGAGGTCTCCCTTTAAGAGCAAGTGTTACAGATTAGTGTTCTTTCTTTCTGAGGCAC
This sequence comes from Origma solitaria, assembly GCA_013397895.1. Taxonomy (NCBI): domain Eukaryota; kingdom Metazoa; phylum Chordata; class Aves; order Passeriformes; family Acanthizidae; genus Origma; species Origma solitaria. The sequence continues at coordinate 38,257 of VZRL01006605.1, forward strand.
ACAGCATTTTACAAAGGAACTTAATGAAGTGGGCTCTAAGGTATTTCCTGCAATATATTTCAATAAAAGAAAATATAAGTCAGTAAAGTTGCTCATGTAAGCATTGAGGATTTAAGGAATTACTTAAACAATGAATGCATGAAGCTATTAACCTTCTTAGAGAATTAAAACATGCCCCTATGTGATGAATCAAAAGCAGCAAGTCATTTCAAGTCTGCAGGATTGATTTTATACATGTGACTGAAATATAATTACAGAAACATGAAATTGTGTCATATCTAGAGAAAACTATACCAGACTTCTAGACCACCTTTGCAACAGCTTTTATTTGGTACATTTGTTACCTCCTGGCAATGGTACAGAGCCAGGAAGGTTATATTGTGGTAGTTACCCTCAAGTAAAGGCACAGTCTAGTGAAATTAGCCATTTTTTAGTTTTATTTCATTGCAATATTCTGCTGTGCTGGAAATATTAGGAGGATCAGCATGACTAAGTAAAATTTTGCTCATGCACAGTATTTTGCATAAAAGCAGTAGCCACAAAAGAGCCCCAATACCAGACTAAGCTGGGTATAGGTTAGCTCCATATGTCAGGTATTTAACAGGAAATTTTATAATAGGAAAGGCTTAGAAAATTTAAAACACTGTCTGTCTGAAACAGGTCACAGGAATGTTCTTTGTTTAAAGCAGCCGGAACACTGATACTGTGAGATTAAATAAAACATAAAAGGGATAAAAGAATTACCATGTATTTTAAAAACACAGAAAACCAAACCCCAAAGAGCAAAAACGAGAACAATGAGAGACATTTTTTCCATTCACTGAACTGTCCTGCTACTTAAGGAAGCCCTTCCTGGTGCACTTTTGCATGTCCCTGGTTTTGTGAGTCCCCATCAATTAATTTTCCATTGGCATCATCATTATCTGATTAGTACCAAGATGGCACTGTCAGCTAGGAACTGAGATTTTCAGGACCTCTTAAAGCAGTCACTTGGCCACCAGATAATATCCAAACATCATTACCATAACATTTATCAGTTTAGTTCTTGGGTTTCTTGAAAAACTTTTCCCAATCTGTTCAGTTCCTGAGACATGTTCATTTTATTGCTAATGATATCACACACAGCCTGTGCACTCTCCACACAATTAACAGCATTTTGTATCTGCATGGAGAGGGCCAAGGGCTCCTACACAAATGATAATTAAACACCACGATAAAGAGATGTGCAACTGCTCTGGGCTGTATGCAAACAATAGCTCACTGGCAGCTTCCAGGAGATGAAACATAACAAACTGAATTTTAAACTAAACTGAGATCTATTTTGCCTCTTGATGAAAGATCTTTCTGAATGACCAATGTAAGTATTTTTCATTCACCTCTACTGAACACAAGATAGATTTATCTGAACAGGTGAAAACCTGGATATCCTCTAGAGTTCAGGGAGCGCCTCTCTGTCCCTAATGCCTGTGAAAACTCTGTGGGGATGGAGAAACATTATTTGGAATCAGCCCCGAGCTGTGTCCTGTCTCTCAGAGCACTGATACAAACAGGTTTAGACCAAATCTGTAACTGAGCATACCAAAGCCGTAATTCTGCTTGAGGAATGTGACAACAGCACAAACCAAACTATTGATGCATGTCACCACCCATGGACACATGAGAGAGATATAACCTCGGTGTGAGGTCTTGGAAACTTTTCCCTGGTGAAAAGAACACATGAGGAAAATCCATGACCTGTTATTGAACAAGACTGGGTTCTGCTTAGGAGTCAACAAAGAATGAAAGGCACCGCAGAATGGGAGTCTGGCATTAGGCCTAATTTTTCCTTTTTGCATGAAAAAGGAAAAAATAAGGATGGGAAGTAAGTACAGGAAGGCAATCTTTTCTTAGCATAGAACATGGGGTATTAATGCATATTTTATAAGCACACACCAGCATTTGTTTCTTAACTTTTGCTAGGTACTCTTGTCCATAGTTAGCTACACCTATAAACAAAATCCATGAGGAGAGAAGGGTGCAACAAGACAGATAAATTAACATGTCTGCCCCCTGAAATCACACATCCTCAGCTGGAAGGGACAATTTTAGCAGACCCACATGCTGCTACCAGCAAGCTCTTTCGCCACCTGATCAACATATCCCCCAAAGCTTGGAGGGCAGGAATGGGAGCAGGAGTCACACACCACGACTACCTTGCATTCAGCAGCTTTTTTCACACTCTATAAATGAGGGCTCCGCTGTCTGGCACAAACCTTCCCTCAACCCTCTTTTACACTGAGCACTAAGTGCATTGTAATTCCAATATTCCTATTCCCTGGTAACAATATGTCATTCCTTATTTACGTCAGGGGCTGGGGCCAACACATACTTGAAGCTTTTGCCTGCAGTAACAGGTAATACACAAACCCAGCTCATGGCCAAATCTTCGCCACTGAACAAATTTGACAGGGGAACCGCTGGTGCAGAATGAATGCAAATCAGGATGCCAGTTTATTTTCCAGTCAGCTCTGCACATAACTAGAATCTAATCCAGTTATGGTAAACAGTGAAAACCTTGATGTAAGGGTAAAACATATGTAAATTGCCATTGTGATTTCTTAAACTAAACTGGAATCTAGCAAACACATCTCGTTTCGTTATCCTTTGCAGCAGAGAAGAAAATTCAGTTGCCAAGAGAAAATGAAAAATAATAATATCAGGAACACACATTTCACAAATGCCTTCTGCGTCTTAAAAAATAAGGTCCCAGGATACTATAGAAACCAATAAATTATTACACGGGTAAAGTATCTCAGAACAAAGCAAATTATCTGCTCACATATAGAAAAATGAAATGGTGCCACTTCAAATGTGAGCACAGCGCCGCCGGTGTGCTCTGCACCGCTAATGAAGCTTTAGAAGCGATCATTGATGACTCTGCAGAAGTCATGTCCGCTGCCAGAGCTGTCACTTCCCATAAAGGCCTAGCAGGGAAGGCAATGGGAATGCGCAGAGCCCCTCGGAGCCCAGGAGCCGTGTGGTGGCAGAGGCAGGAGGGGTGGCAGTGCCGGGCGCCGTGCCCTGCTCCCCTGCCAGCCCCTGGCACGACACGAGCGCGCCTCTGCCTCCCGCCACGGCTCTTCCAAGCCAACTCCGGAGCTCAATGGCTGCCTGGCCACGGTGACATGGCGCTGCTGAGGGCATTGTGACGGGCACCGTGCTGAGAGCTCCCTTCTCCTCCTTACATGCCCCTGCACATCGCACCGAGTGACAGCACCATTTGTGCGTTCGAATGGAAACACAGCACATGCACTAAACACAGCCATAGGAAGCTTTGACCAAGCTATGGCCGCTTTTCTGCATTATTTACTTGAAGCAGTTTTAAACCAAAATATTAGGCAGTTGGGTAAGGCCAAAAGCAGAAGTTTGCTCTCAAAGAATTCCACACAAACTGTACAAAATACTCTATGCTAACATAAGTTAGGAGGCATTTGGCTCCAGAAAAAAAGCCAAGGTTGTTTAACCACAAGACATGAATTTAAAACCCTCTCCAAGGTTGGTTGGTTTTGTTTTGTTTTTTGAATTTCACTTTATCAGCAACTCAGTATTTTGTTAGAGAAAATGAGATGATGCCTGGAAATAAAAAGGATTCCAAAAGCATAGTGAGGACAATACAATGTAGCTCCTGAGCCTCTTCTTGCAGAACAGAAACTTTTTTTTCTATTGTAACCCTGTTACATAGAAAACAAAAACAGATTTGTGAAACCCTCACTAATGAGCCACTGCCTTCGTCTGATGTATTTTTCTGCATTGCCTTCATTTCACACTTCCTCAGCTCTTTGCCCAAAACCTGCAGAAACCAAAACACAGATTCTCAACAATTCCACCTGTGCCCCTCAGGCTCCTTCCTATCATCATCTGATTAAGGATCCTACACTGTACACAGCTATACAAAGCAGATTATGAACAGCTGAGCTAACATTCAAGAAACTGAGAAATTCCTCTGATCATAATAATGTAGATTATGTAGAACAAACAGCAACACTCACCTTTTTTAGCTGTGTGTTCCTCAGTAGCAGGACACACATTCAGGAGAAGTGGCCCCAAGCACAATATTTGTGACCATGGCCTTGTGGACTACAAGTATGCCTCCTTGTTTGTGTAGCAATCCTCATCTGCTTCCAACAGCCATCAATTTAAAGGTTACTGGGCTTAAACCATTTCCCAGTTATGATATGTCTATCAGGCAGCAACAGCTGGGCAATAAACTTTTAGCCATAAATGCTCCTGAGAGCAGGAAGCTCACTGCCAAAGCCATAACCACATAACATCAATTGATGTCCAAACTGCAATGTGGCCACACCGCCCCCTTTAGCACCCACTGATATCTTACATGGCAAGGTACTTACCCTCAGCCTCCAGGTTAAATAACACCCACTAAGGGCGGCTGGGATGGCTCCGAAAGGCTCCCTACAGTCAGCCTGAGATTTGTGGCCTCCTCTGAGCCGCCAGCGCTCCCTGCTTCATCCCTGTGCTATCGAACACTCTCAATATCACTTTAGACTAGATATTGGAATCACTTAGCAGCAATAAAAAAGAAAAGTGCCGCAGAATTGAATCCCATTTTGCTCAGCACACATCTCTAAACTATTACCAGTGTGAAATGAAATCTAATGTCTCCCTTAGCAATCCCATCTTCTTTGTCCTTTTGTTTTTCTAGGAGTGTTATGATACACTAAATCCATTTGGACACACAACAGTACACAAGTCATACCGCAAATTTCAAGAAGTTTTCCAAATTTACGTAGCCACTGCAGCAGGTTGCTTTTCAGCCGTCGCACTCTCACATAAAAATCCATGAATAAAAGCAGAAGGAGACAATGCAAACACCTCAGTGTGCTGCTCTGGGCTGGGGGACTTCATTATTTTCCCAGTAGCTGGTACACGGCTGTGTTTTGGATTTGTGCTGGACACAGTGCTGATAATTTGGGGATGTTTTCATTCTTGCTGGGCAGTGCTCAGACAGAGCCATAGTCTTTTTGGCTCCCCTGTGACCCACCTCCTTTTCCTTAGGTTAAATCTCATGGTGGCAGGAAACAGAAAACACGATTGAATCTCTGCAGTTTCATGTAATGCCCTCTACAGGGACAGGAACTCTATGATGGTATGAACACTGTACAGAAAATGTGGACCAGCTGAGATCCAAATGACTTGATTTCCATGGGAAAAACAGGGCAACTGCTGTGGGCCTGTGCTATCCGAGACACATCATCTGAGTACAGCTGAACGCTCCCTGATACTCGGCCTCCCCTTCCCGCTCTTCATGATGCCACCTCTTTCTCCCAAAGCTCAGCTCCTCTTCCAGAGCACTGAAGTTTTGCTGAAACAGTGCACACAAGGCAGGTGACTGATGTGCAGAGCCAAGTAACTGATGGATGTGCAGGGCAAGTGAGGACACAACATGCCCCAAGGAGGAGTTTTGGGGGAGGATTTCTGTGTTGTCAATTACTGAGAACAGATGTAGCTTATGGAGCTTGGGCGGAAAGCTCATCTGATTGCTCTTGGCCAAGTTTAGATGATGGCTAGTCAACAAAATGCGATGCCCAAGAGACTGTGAAACTAAACCCTCTGGAAACATGTCCAAAGAATAAACCAAGTGTAAGGCAACACTGCACTAATAAATCAACGGAGCCCCTTAACAGTAACAGAGTCAGATATGCGTATAACGATGCTGTTTAAACCATCTGAATGGCTTGTCAAAGCTGCTCTATCAAAATAATATACATAATTACTTGCCTTAAACACAAAGTATAGTCAGCTGCTAGTTTTTCTCCAATTTAATAAATGCTATTACCTCCTGCAGTCTCTCTAGGTAGCTGCCTGTTCCAGTGTCTTGCTGGATAGCATTTTTAACTCCTCGCTACTATTTCTGGAGTTCCAAAAATGTTGTGAAGACAGGATCTGGCATGGGGAGCCTTTGACGCAGCTCACAGACTGACTGGTTACAGAGTAAAAATGCCTAAATAAAAATAAAACACTGTTGGAAGGGAAGTTTGCTAAATATCTGTACTGCTAATCTTGCTCAGTCAATAAGAACAGTGTATGAAACACAGAAGTATAAAAAAATCAGCAAAATAAAAGCTAAAGATGAATGCTACTGAAAATACATCTCTATTCTACAGAAAACAACAGGGAACATACTATTTATTACCAGGGAACTAATTCTTTCATGGGAGGATCAGTACAGAGGTTTTCTCCGTCTGACTTTGAAACAGAGCACGTGAATTAGTGCTGGACCAGAATGAAGCTTTTGTTTCCATTAAATAGCATCTTATGGTGTGGAGCAAGGTAACTTTTGGCAAGAATAAGATCATCACAATTTGTCCTCTCATTCATGTTTGAAGTTCAGCAGAATTCTACTGGAAATTGTACTTTCACCATTTTGTTTTCCATCTGTAACATAAAATTGCTGCTTTAATGAAAGCACTGAACTTAGTTTCCCAAAAACATTTTGGATGAGGAAAACGGATGACTTCAAAACTGTGTATTAAGTTTCTCCCACTTTTACAGTCAATTGGCATAAGGCAGGATTTAAGCAGAGAGAAGACCCACATTAAAGTGGGAAATGGAACAGATTGGCCAATTTGAGCATTCTGAAATCACAAGTGGTTGGGATAAAGCTCTACCCGCAAGGGGAATTCCCAGCTAAAAACCTGAGAAAGCAACAGCCCACACCACACTCATACTCTACAGAGGCTCCCATCTCAGGCACGGGAGCCCTCTCTGCCCATTTTTCATCCTGAACTTCATCTTTGATTCTCATATCCCAGGTGACAAGAGAGCTCTTCCCTTTCCTGAGATGGCTTTCCTTTTCTCCTTATTTTCTTTTAAACAAACAACAAATTCAAGAAAATGAAAATCAGTACCAAAAAGAGAAAAAGAATTCTTGTATTCTAGCCCCAACTTAGATTACAGGACACAAAGCAAATGTTTGTTCTTAATTTTCCCTGATTAGACTTAAGTTACTAGTATTAATAACCCCTGCAATTTGCAGTTAATTCGCTGGAAGGAAATTTCACACAGAAGTCATTCATCTTTCTTTAGTTTTTCTGTTTCCATAGGCACTGGAAACAGAGCAAAAAAGCTCTCAGGACTCTTTGGGTGGAATAGATGGGTGGAAGGACAGGTAGAAGGTGCCTTTCTGAAGTGAAGGTGTGAGGTTCATAGCTACAGGGACTCTCTCCCTTCTCCTGGACCATATTTCCAGGAGACAGATGTTCCAGCTTCATGTATGGATTTTTGCACATTGTCGTGGATTTGACCCTGGCTAAATGCCAGGCACCTACGACATCTGCTCTCTCTGCTCTGTCCTGCTGCAGCTATGCAGAGGAGAGGGAAAATTAACACAAAACACTGGATTTATGAGTTGAGATAAGATCACTGATAAGCAGGACGCACAGATAGGCAGGTAGGCATGAAAACTTAAAGTTGCAAAAGTGATTTATTGACCTAACAGAGTTGGAGCATAAATCCAGAGGATAACCACCCCACGGGCTTTGGGGGGTTCTCTGCATCCCCCTGGACCCCATGGGCTGCGGGGGGACCTCCTGCTCCCCCCACGGTCTTCACCACGGCTGGCAGAGGGTTTTCAGCTCCGGTGCCTGGAGCACCTCCTCCCCCACCTTCTCCACTGACCTTGGTGCCTCCATGTTGTTTCCCTCACATATTTTTACCTCCTCCTCCTCTTCCTCTGGCTAAAAAGAAGTGCGTGCTCACCTTGTTTTGATTTCTTCTTAAATACGTTTTCACAGAGGCGTAACTAACATCTCTAATTGGCCCAGTTTGGCCAGCAGCATGTCCATCATCTTCAGAGCCGTCAGAGATTGGCTGTGCTGGACATGGTGGAAAATTTCCAGAATCTTTACTCAGGCCATGCAGGAGCCATCTTTGTACCTCACCCTACTCACTGGCAAAAACTGGGCCAAGCAAAATCACCACACACATGTATAATCCGGGAGAAAACCTCTGGTCACCATTTATGTATCAATAATATCCCTACTGCAAACAAAGGTGAAAAACTCTTTAAATGGACAAATACTGTTTCTCTGGCTACAGAAAGTTAGCCCAGAACTAAAAGCCCTGGTTATTGATGCTACCCCCGGTCAAGGCTCTGTTTGTGTCTCCAAGCTGAGGTATATGGTAGACAACCATTTTATGTCATCTACAGGCTGTGTATGTTATAACAGCATCCTAATGCCAAAATTAAATTTATTTCATAAGACACTGCCTCTTAAAGTGCCTTTTACACATATATGTGAAGCAAGACTATTAGCACGGCTGTTAAGACCATAATAAAGGATGTTCATGACTTGTCTCTTAATTATGCTTTTTCACTCTCATCCTTTGGCACTACAATTCCCTTTTCAACCATAAACCATGTTCATAACATACATATAATGCAGTGAAATTGATGCACGTAACAGCAATGGGTCACATTAATCTGTGCAATTCAATCAGAAGACAATGCAACTGCAGAGAATCTGTAATACGGTCTCTTCCAGAAGATTTTGAAAGATCCTGTTGCTGCAGATAATTCTGGCTGGTGGGTTTTTAATTTACAGCAGACAAGTTTTCTATAAAACTCACAAACATTAGCAAAAAGGGAGCTGTTTGGCTTGGGTTTTTTCCCTAAATAACTCCTTAACCTTATTATTAGAAAATCTGTTCTCTCACCTTTCTTTACCATATCATATTGATGTACAGCTGTTGAAATGGGGACAAAAATCCAGATCTTGGTTGCATGGGCTGTGTTTTGTGCTTACATGACAGGCATTTGTCTGCTTAGGTAAGAGGGAACTGGTGATTGAATTCAGTAACATTAATAATTTTTCTTATGAAAAAAAATTAGTCTTCTGGACCAGAGAATATTCTATTAAAGTGGGAAATGTTGGGGGAAAAATTAGAATTACAATGTATTCCATGCTGTTGGAATTTTCCTTTTCCCACACTTGTAATTACAATGCAGTATTTTGTTCTGCACACAAATGTTGACAACTTTGTGTTTTGCAGATCTGAATAATTTCACATCGATCTGAAGCAGTAATATCCACATGGGAATTGGCTTAAAGCAATGAAGGAAGCTTTTACCAAATGTTCTCCAAGAAAAGCTGATGTTTTGGATATAACTGGGAGACAGGCACAGCACTGAACCAGATATTCCGGGTTCCAGATGGTGCAGTCTACAGAGACAAGCCAGATGTTTAGCACTACTGCTGATACCCTCATGTCCATGGGGAATTTTGCCATTTGGAAAACATTTTATTAAAAAAGTAAAAAAGCCCAGCACATCAGCAGCATGTAGTTTGTTATAGCAAATGTACAACCTAAAGCATTTGAGAATATCAGATTTCTCTCTTAAAAAAAGAATGGCTTAAAAAGCATTCACACAGTTCAGCTTTAAAAAGCACAGTCTTTGTTATCTAAAATAGACTGGGCTGCTGCAGCCCAACTATTTCTGAATAAATGCAAGCCATTATTAAAAAGAGATTTGTAACAGCAGACATATTACAAAAGAGACTGCCAGCACCCATAGGAATAATGTGTGGGGTCTTGCATGATCAAGAGTAACTCCCACAGGATGAGATGAGGAATGTGAGATTGGACTTTTTATGCTCTTATGTTTTTCGTTGTGTGTGAAGACAATAGCTCTGGATTTTGAAAGCGTGGACTTATTTTCAGCAGGCTCAAGACACCTGCAGTTTTAAAAGGTCACTGGAATTGGTTGCTCTTGAGTCTTCAGCCATCTTTGAAACAGACAAAGGCCAAATCATTGGCATTGTGAATGGGTCTGCAATGCCACCGGAATACAAAGATGAAAGGCGTGGCTCTGATTCTGGCTGGCCACCACGCAGCAGTGACACTGCTTCCAGTGAGACCAGCCAAACCAATGCTCTTTGCACACACCCTGCCTGCTGGCCTTTTATCCTTACTCTAGCAGCTTACTACTGTTTGCTAGCCACCACTAGCCCAGCCCACCTCCAAGAAACACCACGTGGGAGGGAAACTCAGGGAATTAGCCCTGTGGATGAGAGGAGGAACAGCAAGGACTTGGCTGCTGGTTTGTTTTTGTGCTGGTATGACTCCAAACTCACCTCCACTGGGCCCCTACATAGTGCCTTCAGCCCCCTGACAAACCTGACAGCTGTGGTTGTTGTGGCTGGCACACTTGTCTCCACGGGGCCGAACACCACACCACCCTTTTAAGCATGACATACTGGAAAATGGAGCAGGGATCTCAAATGGCCTGTAGCTGTTAACCTCGGGAAGCAGCTTTAAAAATATTATTATTGTAGTGGTTAATAGTTTCCAAAAGGATGACTCCTAGGACTGCAAGGGCTCATTGACTTCACACACGCACATCCTTCTCTGAGGTTAAATGGGAATGGTTTGTGAACACACAGTTGAGAGAAGAATTACCTAATGAAGTGCACTTGCCTGAGCGCAGCCAGCTCAGACAGAGCTTTCTTGCAAACATAAAAAGGTACTTTTAATGTGAAGACCTGCTTTTGTTCCCCACTTGGAAGTGTTTAGGGGAAATTGTGCTTCTGGGCTCTGGGACACATGCATGCATAAATGCACAGGGCTCTGTTAGCATTTACATCATTGTGGTCTCCAGGGGGAAAAGGTCTGAAAAACAAGGCTGTTTTTACAAAAGGACAGAAATGAAATTACCCAAGTTAGAGCATGTTAGTAACAGTGACAGCCAAAGGTACTTACCAACTTAAAGGCACTCTCTTCACAGGCTCCCCAAGAAAGAAGGCACAAAAGTCAAAAGGAGGCTTTTCCAAGGCAATGCTGCAGGACTGGGCGCTGAACTTCTCCAACCTAGCGATGAGAAAAGAGGGCATTAGGTAGCAGCATAGGGAACCGGAGAGAAAAGGTGATGCTGAACTGATGGACAGCGTAATGTCCGTGGTAGCTAATTTGATGATAAATTCAGTTATTGTCACATGACAATTCCACATCATATGAAGATATTAAATAAGAATTCCTCTGAAAATCTCGAATGAAATTCAAAGCATGACTCCTTTGACTTAGACAGTGATTTTTCAAATTAGAGCAAGGCAGACAGTATTTTTATAGTTTCATTAGATCTATGGAATATATTTTTGCGTATAGTGCAAGCTCCCTTTAGTCTCTTCCTTTCTTTTCTTCTTTCTTCTTTTCTGCTTCACTGGGATATCAGTCATGGGTAAAAGTTAATTTCCTTCACAAGAACCACTGTCTGATAATGTGCTCACCTCTTACACAAAAGAGCTCTGAAGTACATAGAAGAGAAAACTGAAGAGAGACAATCACAGCTACCCTGGAGAATAAGATTCATGGTCTGCAACAGATCTTTCATGTGATGCTAAAGTACACATTATGAAAAGAAATAACAAAAAAAGACAACTATTTGTGTGCTTCTCATCCTCTGGGAGCCTGACTCCCAGTGTGACTGAGAGATCCTCAAAAATGCATCTCAGAAGCTTAGCGAACCACTAAGACCTGCTCTCCTGCCTTCCTGCACAACATGAGCCACAGACTTTCACCCAGGCATTGCTGTATCCATACAGAGCACACTCGGACTGAACTAACAAAATCCAACATTTCTGATTGTACAACTGCCAGCCCTTACCCTGAAAGGGTAATCAGATTGGATTGCCTACCAATATCCAGAATATTAGCTTGGAAAGATCCTGCTAAGCAATGCTTACCACTTTAGATTCGTATTTCTGGAGCTTTTTATTTCTTATTGAGCTCTTGAGAATATGTAAGATATGAGCATTATCTTCTGCATCTTTTCCCACTATGCAACAAGAAAAAAATGTATTAGCAACACTCTAATGAACTGGTACAAAACAGAGGAGTCATACATGATTGTCTATGCTTAAACTATGAGGGAGTGAAATACAAAGACAAAAGAGACATCAAGTCAGTATTATGATTAGATTTTAAAAAAAAGGAAAGAAAGCAAACCCTTCAAACCTGTTTGTTAAACAATGCTGTTTGGGAATACTCTCCTTGCTTTTCTAATTGCTTCCCCTTTGTGAGGAGGGTGGAATGCATGTGTTGATTTGACTAAAATTTCCTTCTAGAAGAGCTGTTTAACTTTTAAGTAACACTGAAACACAAATAACCTCACCCAATTTACATACGAACTACTCTGATGAGCCAAATGCCTTCCCCTGGCAATAGCTGGAGCAACGCAGGCTGTGACTGAAGTACTTCAGCTCTCCTGCTCCTTCCCCTGCTCATACACTTCACATTCTGCAATAAATGATAATAAATCGTTACTCACCATCAAGCTGGGGGGAAAATTCAGTGACTTTTAAGTCTTTAAATGCCCAGTCCCAGCTTCTTTCTTAACATTTTGCTTCAGCAAAGTACTTCAGTGTTGATGATAGTGAGAGGAACTGGCAGTTTTTATCAGCCTTCTTTTAGTTATTCTGTGAAATTAAAAAAGAAAAAAACGTTTATTGGTGCAGCCAGTTTCCATCTAAAAGCTGAATCTGACTGAATTTTGGTTTTATTTTTGATAGATTTCTGACAGAAAATGCATCTTTGTTTTTAATTAACCCATTCAGGTACCCTAATGCTCCATAGAAACTCACGCTTTTAACGTAATTACTTCTAAAGGCTTTTTCCAGCACAGCATGGCTTTCTGTTCAGACTACTTATTATGTTTCTTTTCCTCTCTTAGCCTTTGTTGATGGGAGGTCAGCTTTAGGTAGTGAATTCTGTAGGCAAGGCTGCCCGTTCCCTGGGAACCCCCTCTGCAGAGGGAGCTAAACAGCTTCCTGCTCCTCTGAGACTGGATCTGTACAATCCAGAAAGGGTTTCCAGCTGGGAGTACAGGCCAAGTGCCTCTCCATCCTTCCTCCTGCTGCTGAGAGCTGTGTTTGCAGGCAGGAGAGGCAAAGCCATATCAAGAGCACTCTCTGAACAGCAGAAGTGTAAAAACAACTAGCACAACTCTCTGGTGCATCAGCTGCAACACTCACTTAGGAACCATTCTGTTCAATATTTAATCCTAAGGTTCCTTTAGGAGCTTGTTCAATTATGGGATGAAAGAAATAGGAAGAAAAGGGAAGGGGGAAAAAAGGATACAATTAGCCCAGAGTTTCCATTGCCACCACCATTCATCACCAGCCTTGAGAAATCAAAGCTCTTTATTCTCTGACACTCATTCCACTCATGTTTAGCACTTCTATGTCAAATACAGCAGATTCAAAAGGAGTGACTGAGAAATACTTTTTCCTTGAGTAGCCCAACAATTTGAGTGCTACTGTGAATGGAAGGAGCTCTCTTTGCCTTAGCTAACACACAAGTACTAAAGCAACACACTCAGTGAGGCAGGAGCAAAGCCTGGCTCTTTCCCTGCAGATAATGAAAAAAGGTATAAGGAATGGGCTTAGCTCTGTACTCCAGGAAAGGCTGTTGATCCCACGAACGTGTTTGTGCTGCTTTCAGAGAGAACGTGACACTTGCAGCCTTTGTGTTTCTGCAGGGAAGGCTCTTGAAAATGAGAGTTAATCAGGTGTTAGGGGGGTGTGTGTGCATGGTGTCACCGAGCTGTTTGTCACCCGTGGGTTGGATCACCCTGGGAGCTGGCAATGATGCACCTGGGAAGGAACAGCCAGGTAACACTTCCCCCGCAGAGCCGTGGAAAGGAGCAGCTGCCATTGTCACTGCGCATCACCCGCGGTATGCAATACAAGGGAACCCCTGCCAGGATGAATCCCTCTCCTGCCTGTTGGAGCATGCACAGGGACACTTCTCCCTGAGCAGCTTTTGCTACTTATCTCTGGTTTTGGCCACAGAAACCTTGTCTGTGCAGGCAAGGGATCGCATGCCAGAGCAAATAGGCTCTGATGAATGCGGATCATATCAGACAACCTTTCTGGGCTCCTTCTGGGTCAGCATGCTCCATTAGTCTCCAAATGTCACAGAAAGGTATTTAAATCAACGCTGAGGAGAGCAGGGATTAACAGGCAGGGAAACACAGGGCTAGCTGAGCAGGCACTGCAATCATGGTGATCATTGCACACCGTGTGTCTCCACTGGCCTTCCCTTAACAGCGACTGGCAAGTGTGCACGGATGTTTATTTGGGATGGGAGCTGCAGGTGCCAAGTGAACCTGCCGTGCCCACTTTTGACAGCTTTGAAGCCATCGACACCCACAGCAGGACCCTGAGGCCTCAGCTGCAAGGCTACCAATGCAGCCCCTGCACCACCAGGCTCAGGGTGAAGCTGCATGAGCTGGGACAAACCAGCCTCAAAGCTCTGCCCAATTCCCTGTTCCTTCTTTGTACCTCTCCCATATCCTCCTTGCCCCTGGATGCCCTCTCTGGGATCTCTGCACCTTCTGTCTGACCCTGCTGGGGCTGATTCAACTCACTGACTCGACAGAAGAGCAGCACAGCAATAGAAAACTGAAACTTGAGCCTCTGCTTGGCTACCTCTCCTCCCCTCAGAAACTCAGCAGGACTCCCGGAGCTCACCGTGCACAGCTGAGCCCCGTGTGGCTTTGGGGCTCTCTCCCTCCACAGGTGGCAGCCCTGGAGCCTGCACGGGGCAGCTGCTGGTTTCAAGTTGTTTCTGATGATCAGGACTGCAGTGTGGTTCCCTGCTTGTGCTTTTATTTCTGCTGTCACAGAGTGCCGCTGCTCTCCCTCCTTCCTCCACAAATCCCCACTGTCGGCTACATTATCATTATCATCATCTTAACCCAATGCTTTCTTCCTAGCTTTGCAATATTTTTTTTAAAAAAGCTTTTTCAGAGAATACAAAAATGTAAAGCAATGCTACAAAAGCAGGCTTGTGGCAATATTTATAGATTTATAGTTAAATGGCTGTTGTGCCTCTGGGTTAGAATCCAGGGGAGCATTCACTGTTTGGGTTCCTGTGTTGCCACTGACCCATCCAAACCCCTGCCAGTAGGGATAGAATGACACAGTTCAAGGTGTGGTTAAAAGCACAGTGGAGTGGCTGAAGTGGGTAGCTGCTGGGCACCCAAGGCCCCATCACCTCCCACCACCCCCTGCCCCGGCCCACAGCAGCAGCACACACATTTATTGCATTTCCAGACATCAGGACTGCAATTGTTAGCTACTATCACTGATTACACTGAGCACTTCCAAAAATACCAGCCTGGGGCTAACAACTTTCTGTCATGTGAAATCTGACATCTTAGGGAAAAAATGGTGCCTGGACACATGCAGGTATTTCATAGCTTTTAGATATTAGCGCCAACAATTATTTCTGCTTCACTTCTTACACTTTTTGCAAGTTTTAAATATTTACAATTCAGCTTGTTCAAAGATTTATTTTAGTTTATTTTTGATACTTGCTTTTTAACTGTCACACCTTCTTTGTCACTGCCTTCAACATTCTGAGAACTTCCATTTCTAGCTTACCAAGAATGTATCAAGGGATTTGGTGCTGGTACTGATACGCAGATTCACTCACCCTGTAGTCATTTTCTTACCTTCAAACGCCATTGAGATGCCCTGGTTACAGTCCTCTCCTCAACTACTGCTCAGGCTGCCTGCCTCCATTTTTCTACGAAAAATCCCAAACAAACCAAACCTAAAGCCTAAATATTTTCGCACATTTTTTCACATCCAAGGGACTTTAAGTGTACAGAGGTGGTGACACATGATTCCTGAGCTCTCTTTCCATTTTAGGCAGGCTACATTTCTGCTTATTTCACAGTAAACCTTGCACTAGTAGCTATTTCCCGGTATTAACCCAGCAGTTGCACTAACTGATATAACTGATAACATATTGCAGTATGTGAGAAGGTCAGCATTTCAGCTTCACGACTCTTACATCCTCCTGGATATTAAAATATGGAGGGGTGAGTCTCCGGCCTCCAGGGCTGGCCTGCTCTTGCTGAAGGTCCATAAATCAGTTTGCAGGACTGAGGCTCTGTTATTTATGGATTGGAGACATGTTCCAGGTGCAGGGCGAGTCTGAGTGCAGATGAAGCCGTCCACACAGACACAGCAATTCTGCAGAATGAAGCTGCTTCAGCAAGAAGGCCTTGGGCTCTCAAGGACTGTGCAGCCCAGCTTTTAGTCAGGTGTCAGAACACTGATTAAAAGGTGTTCACTTTGGCAAATGTTGCCTTTGTTCTAGGTTGCTCTGCCACCACCATCATCCTTTAACACCTACCCAAACTGCTGCTGGGGTTTGGAGCAACAAAGGGGACAGGTTCTGACAAACAGCTTTTGATTAAAACAGAAAATAACATCAACTTACATTAAAATACAATTCAGTGCTTGTTTGATATTTTGTTTTTACTCTATATAAAAAGGAAATTGTAATCTCTCACAGATTGTAGTTCCCCAGAAAAAAAGTGTATCACAATATGCACTGACTGCAAATGCCATATTTAAACATTCAACACAGCTGTACTTGTGGAGACCTGACAGAAAAAATTCCCCTGCTCTTTCTTCCTCCTTGTTCAGCAAATCAGGCAGAGGATTTTGAACATAAATTCAGAAAGTATTTTCATAAATAGAATATTTCAGCAGCTAAGACTGCAGCTTAAAGCAGTTCTGTCTCTCTGCACATTATCTTCCTATGCCTTGGTGGAAATAAATCAAACTCTTAAGCTGCTGCAATAATCTCTAAGAGACAAAACAGATGGAAAAAATACTGGGATAAATTACCTTATAAGTAAAATTTTGGCAACACAATCCCAATGTCTCTGTTCTTTACCTAAATATTTAGACTTGCAGCAGGCAAAACCCAAATAAAATTGTGTGGCTTTATATTAAATAGTTAAACATTTTATATAGAGCACACTTTCCATATTAAAAAAATTACACAGGGAAAAATTACTCTAATAAAACAAAACGCTTCAATATTATTCATTAGGCCTGGCCAAGGACCCCCAGAAAGAATGAAGGCCATACGTACACGTGCAGACACTGCAGTCCTCCAACGCCTGCAGCCACAGAGCCCCAGCCTCACGCAGAAGGTCCTGAGGGGCACAAGGGGGTGGGCAGTCCCTGAGGTGCTCCCAGCATGGGCAGTGCTGGGATGAGCTCGTGGGGATCCCCCTGGGCCAGGGAACACACACCATCTCCCTCCTGCATGGAAAAGCAAGTCAGGATTACGGTGGGAATGACTGCACGGATCAAGCACAGAGCTGCTTGAAAGGAGCCTGAAGCAGCAGCAGTTTTTACTCCTTTTATTACCTTGCTCCCCTTTCCATGTCCATCCCTTGTGTCTCCATTACACAGCTCACCCTGTGCTCTCTTACCCCAGGGGCCCTGGATTTGCCATTCTAATTCCCCTTTTTTGGTATTTGTTGGATACCTTTCTTGATCATTCACCACAGCCATTTCCTAACTCCCCATTTCTCGATTTGCAAGATCTCCCCATTTCTCGCACACTGTTGTTTTGTTACTGCAGCCACAAACCAGGGTTAGCCTGGACAGCTTGCACATGACTTTCATTTCTAGATGGCTCCCACAGTTTCTTTCATTTCTATTCTGTTTGTGCCACGTTGTGGCCAGGGTAGGCCACTTGCTTGGGCACTATTTGCTTTGGGTAGCAGTAGTTTCTTGTGCTGCTGTCTCAAAGCACACAGTCAGGACAGGTTGTCTGTGTAACTCTAATGTGCATTACAAACTTGCTTTGAGATATATCAACTTGCTAAGGAAATAAGACTGAAAAAGGGCAAAGTATATACCTAATGATCCCTGTGCAACCTCAGACATACAGACTTAAGCTCTTGCAGAATGTTTAAAGACATGCAGCTAATACCTTGAAAGAAACACATTTCAGGGAAGCTATTTTGACTAAGAAGTGGGAAAAAAGAAATTAGAATTAGGGACATGGAAGCCCATACTGATATATAAGTAAAAATGTGTGCATGTTTGCATGTAAAATCTTGCAACTTAAAAGCACACACACCTTTGGGGGTTTTTGGCTGTTTGGTTTTAATCTGTTCCAAGTCGTGATCCTCAAATTGGGTTTTCCATAATTGGTTTTAGCTGGCAATAAGGCATTGAATTTAGAAACCTTAAATCTCCTTCATCTTTCGTTGTTTTTTGGAGATGATTATTATAATACATTTCATTCCATACTGGTAACAAGTGCAAGAGTTGAGCGAAATATTTACTGTTTGGAAAAATGTAATGCTTTTCTTTTCGAAGCAGAGCAGCTACAACACTGCCTGTAAATGTTTGTCATTTTTATTTCAGTATTAATAACCACGTTTTTATTACCTCATTCAAGAAACCCACAAGAATCTGGCTGTTCTTTTTCTATCATGTTTGTGCCCTTTGCATCATTTCCTACTTCTAATAACTAATGATGATAGGTAATTACTTAACAGATGGTAAAAGCTCTTTAATTGCTTTTAAGGACTACTGAGCTCTGCTGCATTTTGGGAGCATTAACTTCTGTGACTTTCCATCTTCCTCAGGTCATTCCAAATTTGTTCAGCCATCATTAAATATTCAAGGGCTTGGAATTTTTTAAATTTTTTTTTTTTAAAGCCAGAACTGGAAGTTAGTAACATGCTGCTTCAAACCATTATAATTTCAAATACATTCCTTTTGTGAGGTCACTCTTAACACTGAGAAACCATGAGCCCTGTCCTTTCTCCCCGGGTGTGATCAGCACAGCAGCCCATGCAGCCCAGGGCGTCTGACCTTTAGTTACCACAGATGCAGCTCTCTCTCTTTCCTGTAGCAACAAACTGTCACATCATTAACAGGAGGCTGAGGGGAAAAAAGTCAGACCGTAAAACTTAAAGGGGTTGGTCTCATTAATGTCCTTAAACTTGCATTTACATTATCTCCTGAGTTACACAGGCAGGAGAAACTGCACATCAGAGAGGGCAAAAGTGAGGAATGAAATTCATAGTTTAACACACACATAGTTAGTGACCCTCTCTATCCTCCCTTTGCACTTTGAATAAGTTGCACTTTAACCAGGGTTAAGTGCTGACCTAATTAGTCATATACACTGTACAACATCAGCACCTCTGCCACTGCTTCTAACAGCTGTTTGTCTGGGTTTGTATGGAAATGCATATGAGGAGCTGTGGCAAAAGACACAAAATTGACTAAAAAAAATTACTGCATCAAAAATTAGCAAAGACTATGTCTAGAAACAAATAATTAATTTTTATGACTACCACTAAAATAAACTCTTGCATTTTGCATGAGACTGTTAAGTTGGAAGTAATAAACAAATAAAGTCAGTATGATTTCTTCAGCTTTAGGATTAGCCAGCCCTCCTGGTATATAGCTACAGTTACAAATGATTAAGCTGTACATTTCTCATCAGATGCAAAGTGCTGCACACAGAGTACTGGACACACCATACACGAGCTCTGGTTAAGTGCGCTCAGAAGTGTGATTCACTGCTAAAAATAAATGTTTAAGACTGATTTGTTACTTGAAATAAAATAGGTACATAATATAACAAATGGATTATAAAGTAGAGGTCGTGAAACTTCTATTTGAAGTGAATATTGTAAATATCTCTATTTCTTACCCTCATATGTCAGTGTGTGTTTACACTGCAGCAGCTGTCCATCCCTGTGTGGGACTCAGTGGCACTGCCACCTCTTTGGCGTTTGGTCAGTGATTTAATATTTAACAAACAGCACCTGAGGTCAAATAATGTTCTCATAACGTTCTCATAACGTTCTCATAACTAAGAAAAGTACAGTGTGACGTGCTGATTCTCCCCTGAATTGCACAGCTCTGAATTGCTCCAAGCACAGGTATCAACTCCCCATTTGTGTGCACCGAACCTGAGTGCCTCCTGCAACACTGTAATTTTAGTTTTGATTGAGAAGAAAATGATAGTGGTTTGCCCAATGAAAACCTAAACGTGACCTCAACTTGTATTTTGTCCAATAATCTCCAGTACATTTAGTAAACTGCTGTTCTGAGGGGATTACCTTCAAACAGAATAATACTCGTAATCACCACCATACAAAAATGGACCTGCTAGATATTAATTTTTGATGTACTAAGCACTTCCTTTGCAATCCCATTGTCATCTGGCATCACTATTCCATAAATTTAGAGTGTTGCTGCCTTGTTTTTACCATGACTACTTGTGATTTAGCGAGTCTAAGCAGATACAGCTGATTATATGAGCCATTTGCATTTTCTGCTCTTTAGGAAGAGAATAGATACCATCTAAAAACTTTAAAAATATCACTATCTTTGCACAGCTTAATAAATTGTTGTGAATAAGCAAAATCCTCGGTTATGTTACACTCTAAATTAGCCTGGGCTTTACATGAGTTTGTAACAGATAAGGAAAAAAAATGAAGAAAACCAAGAACAAACCAACTGTAAGTCTGTGAAGGTTCCACGTGAGAGGAAGTGTCCATGCCTGAAATGCAAGGGAGAGAACTTGTGCCCCAAAAATTCTTCCAAGAGGCTTTCTTTTTTTTTTTAAATTAATCTCACAAATAATTATTTTTATATTTTAAATATACTGGTGAATCAAGAAGAATCATACTGTGAGACTGCATAAATAGCAGTTAGATGTAATACACAGTATTTACTCTTGCAGCCTGAGAAAAGAAACGTAACTCCTCCTACATAAAAGCTGAAACAGAAAACAGATGCTCTCCCTGCCTGAAAGTATGTACAAGGGGTATTGCTAGAAAACGGAGGTCTCCTCATGCTCTTTGAAGCCCTCCAAAATGCACTAAAAGCAAGCACTCTGCAGAGGCTCCCTGAACCTGCCAGAATTAAACCTGGGAATGGTCTATCGCCTTAGTTGCAGTCCATGACTCCCAGTTGCAGCAAGAGCACTAAGCTCATTCCCAACAAAGCACCGGCTTGCCATCATCCTCAGAGTGCCAGGTCACAGCCACTTCTGAGCCAAAGCTCAACCCTGAAGCATTCCAGGCTTTCCGTCCTTGATAAAAGCAAAGCATACATAAGAAGGGAAACAAAGAAGCACCAATGGATTAATTAAGGGCTGAAAAGCCACAGGTTTCTTCTGATATTTGAACTAATCACAATATAAAATTATCATCTGATAGGTTTTTTAGATTTGCTGCAATTTCACGGCTCTAGCAGAAAGCGCACACAGGAATGTGTTTTCAAGGCTCCTGGCTAATGGATTCCTGTATGCCTTTATCATATTTATTTGGATTGAAACAATAATATCAGAACTGCTTCCACAGCCTCCGGGTACTCCACCACACAACCTGCACTACAGCCAAACTCTCTCACTACTAAAACAGGACCTATGCTGATTTGTTGTTATAAAGAAAGTGTATTTTCAGAAGGCAAAATAAGCATGTTGATGTTACTAAGCATGACAGCGGGTCAGTCTGGGGACAGGTCAGAAAACTGAGCTGGAGAAAACATAAGTAAATAATCCATATTCCCATCACCTGTCCTGCTAAAATTGGTTAAAACACTGCTGGGAAATCATCTCTGAGCCAATGGTCTAATGAAGGGGAGGGAAGGTTCGGGAAGGGAAGGTTCGGGAAGGGAGGAGAGGAGGGGAGGGGAAGGGAAGGGGGGAGAGGAGGGGANGAGCTGTTCATGACTTTTGGCTGTTTAGAACCCCTTGAGTTGAATTTCCCAAAGACAGTGAGCACTGACAGCTGTGGGCAGCCTTCCTGTGGTGGGCAGTACTCAGCACTTCTGAAAAAGGACCTAAAGCCTTGGACTCTGCACCAAAACACCCTAAAATGTGGTCATTCAAGATGGAAGCTACTGAGCTTTGTTCTTCAAAGGTCCACTGGCATTTAGACCCTTGGTAATTCTTGATGGGAAACATGTTTGATAAGTCAGGAGAGGAGAGGAGAGGAGAGGAGAGGAGAGGAGAGGAGAGAGGAGAGGAGAGGAGAGATCAACACTTGACTGGAAGAGCCCCCACCTCACATTCCAGGATCCTCTCCCCACACCAGGCATCTGCTTGAGGCCCACTTGGATTTGCTGTCTCCTTTCCAAGGACTTCTGGGAAGTGAGAGGAAAGGAGATCTCACCTTAACAAAGAGCTGGTTGCACTTGAGATCTCTGGATTCAGGGGCCCTCTGGAGTTTGCTGGTTCAGAAGTACGCACAGAGAGCAGGGACAGTTCCCGGGGTCCATTTCGTCCTGAGGAAGAAAGATGGGGATAAACTCAGGATTCAGTTGGTTTAACAGAAATGAGAGTACAAGAATGCTGGTTTTCATCCTTTGGTTGGAACCAAAAAAGTTCTCATGAGTTGAATAATGTACCAAGTGGATCAGGTCAAACTCAATTGATGCTCTTAAGATTTCTGTCCTAATGACCACCTGTGAGTGAGTGTAAGGAAATACTTAATGCTCCTGTGTAAAGGTATCTGAGATAAATACCAAGCACTGCTGCCAAAGTACTGTGAAAGTTTGCAAATTCAAATGACTTTGATAGAAGACTTCAAGACTGTGACATAAACTTTATAGCATTTATTCATCATCCCCATAATCCTCACTAAATAGAGGCTGTGAATCTTCTGCAGACTGGGAGGGTAAGGAGAAGAATGAAATGTTGGTAGGAGCATCTATGTTTCTTCTACATTTTTATACTCTTTTAAATTTTTTTTAAACTTGACTCCACTCTAGTGGAAGGAAAAATAATTAGGAAGAGGGAAAAAAAGCAGCTTAAATGAAATCAGGACTGGATGGTTAGGTAGCAGCTGGGATTCTGACGGTCTGGTGCTTAACCTACATGGTGCCTTCAGGAGCTCCACAGTGCAAGCACCATCTGTAACTCTGGAGCTAAAGGAATAGCAGGACTGGAAATAAATGATAGGAAGTAAAAAGAGCTCATAGGATTATAAGTTTACCCCATTTTCTTTCTCTGTTTAATTTTCTAGGGGTGAAGCAGCCAAAGACAAGAAAGAAACAGAAAATCATTTATTCTGGTTGGGGTTTTTACAGCTAAAACTTTAAATGGTTATGAAAGGTACAACATTACTGTTGCTGTGTCTACACCAGCATCATCTTCATCTCACTGAACTGCATGCAAGTGCATTTACATTTAAAGAAGCAATCTTTGCCTTGATGATATGAAACAACAATCATTTTGGA
The DNA here is from genome assembly GCA_013397895.1 of Origma solitaria. Taxonomy (NCBI): domain Eukaryota; kingdom Metazoa; phylum Chordata; class Aves; order Passeriformes; family Acanthizidae; genus Origma; species Origma solitaria. The sequence continues at coordinate 61,338 of VZRL01006605.1, forward strand.
ATGAAATGGTAGTTTTTTATTTTTAAGCACCTGCATGTAACATTACGTTCTATAGTCTTAGTCTGTACAATTAATACTATCCATCTGATGAAAAGGAAACCCTACTGGCAATAACAAAGAAATTCAGTCCATGACAATATAATATGCATTTCCGAGAAAGGTCCCAGCTACGGACAAGAATTTACTATAGGAAAAGGTTTCTAAAACAGTTACCTTGGAAAAAAGGATCAGACAATTTTCTTTAAAGCTCAGCCATTATGAAGTGTGTTTGTGGTTTTTTTAATCCTTGGAAATCCACCTTCCCCTCTAGCAGCTTGGAGCTTTTTTTCTCTTTATATTAAGTAAGGATAGATTTTCTTACTTATATAAAAAGCCTGTGGAAAGAAAAATCCTGCTTAATTCTTCACAGCAGATCTTTGAGCATAAACTTCCATAGAGCAACTCTACATTGCTCTGAAAAATGGGAATGGAGTTCTGGGTGCAGCTTACAGACTTGGGCTGTGCTCTAGAGAGATACCTTAAGCAGATAGAGATGAATCTTATTAAGCTAAATCCTTTCATTTCTGCCCTTGGACTTCAGAACAGACTGAATGTGATTTCAGGGAAGATCATATCTGACCTTTGGACTTTCAAAGAACTGAGAAAAACACACGTGCCCACTTCAAACCTCTCTTTTTGATCTGGGAGTCCAAACTGTGGCCTGTGCCACTGTGGGAGCAGAGGAAGGGGCAGCAGGACACACCTCTGGAAACAGCTGGAGAAATTTAACACTTCCATGCTGCTGAAAACAGCAATAATATTTGCCCAGTGGGTGCTTAATTTTCTTTGATCCATGTTGTTGTTCTTTAGCTGTCTCTAACATTTGATTTAGGATAAGAACTGCTGTGTGGCTGAGATGTTTGAGTGAAATCATGGATAGTGATTTGGGGAAAATGATGGATGACATTCTTCACCCAGTTACCTAAGATGGTTTTTCCTCATTAAAAATGCATCTCAGGCAAACTGAGTGCACCATATAATCTTGTAGATATGCAAGTAAAATTCACTGTTGGATTAAAAATACATCTCTTTAGCCTGCATGCAGAGGCATGAAGCCATCTTAGTACCTTTAGCTTGTAAAAGACAGAGGGACCAGAATGAGCAGTGCAAAAATCATTGTCTGGGTAGATGTGTATGCAAAACTGGGGCATTCTGGCCGCCCGGGAGACTGGGAAGGACAAAGCCGCAGGCTCTTGAACTTCCTTCCTCCAGGGAAGTGCTATGTGTGCTGCCTCCTAAAGAGCCTACCAGGAAACCCAGCCAGAGTACCTTGCATTTCAATGATTCTGCTGGGGTAACACCTGTCAGAGCAATCAGCAGAGATCCGCTCCTTACCTTCTCGCCCGTGTCCCTCGGTGGAGCCTTTCCACAGGCTTGCATTAGCCTGGGATTTGGGCAGCTGCAGGTGTGGGCAGGCTGTAGCCTCGTGGGGTCTGGTGGCGCTTCGTGTTTCCAAAGGCTGAATTCATAATGCCAACGCATTATTAAATGGCCATTTGAAAAGAATGCTGCAACAAGTAAGCCATTTCATAATAGCACACAGAAATAATTCCCCTAACACATTTCTATCCAGGGAAAGTGCACTTTATATCTCAAGGAGAAATGGGCTCTTTTGGGCTGCAACACCCTTTTGCTAATTCAAGGCTCTCAGAACTTAGATAATACTGAGTGAGAGCTTCCAGCATTTTGCCATCCGCTGAATCAATTAGAGATGTGAAAATACTGGTTTGCCAATAGCCAGGCAGGGCATTTCCCCTGACTGCTCATGGATTAAGTGTCACAAAAATATAGCAGTTCTGAATGTTTCTTACTGGAGCATCATGTAAGCACTTGCAGAAAGGGAAAAGCAGGAAAACTCTGAACCATAAACAAAAGAATTTGAATAATCATGATCAAGATTTTAAAAACTGTGCTTGCAAATAAGGACAAAATATTTCTATAGACCCAGGAATTCAGATGATAAAGTGCTCAGAAATGTTCTGCCAGAGGGCTATGTTTTCCCCTTCAAGAAGTTTTGATACATCATATGCGTTAATTTACCGGTTTATGCTCATTTCGGTGACATTTTTCTTCTGATGAGAAAAATCTAAGTGATCCAAAAATCTATGTGATGTTTCAAAATGAGTTTTCACTTAAAATGTATAATACGTATGCGCAAACAGATTTTGATTTTGTCAAAACTTCTCCAGCAATACAATAACAACATGAAAACAAGTAGGAGCCACGAAAAGAGAAGAACAAATTGCCACTGAAGGAGCCTGGGGCTTGGGGTTATGGAAAACCTTCACTGTTGTTAGACAATTATCATTTCCACTGGCCAGACAACGTTATTGCATTTGATCAGGATGGAGAGACCAGATGCGCATATTCTTGATTCTGCCTCACCAAAAGGCAGTGGATTAAATGATTTCTTGAGTAATTTCCCATTACAAATTTCTTTAGTTTTATGCTTTCTATAATAAATAACCAAATTCTCAAATTGCTGATTTTACGGACTACCTTTTTGGATCTACTCCATTAAAACAATGGAGTTTAGTATTACAGAGTATTTTGATTACAGAGTATTTTGAAATTTCGTTTTCATATAAGCTGGAGGTATTAAAATAGGCATGTTCAAATACAGGATACTATGAATAAATGAAATTAGGCTGTATTTACAAGACTGCAGTAGAATATTTGCATTGGCATTAGGAAAACTTTTGAGGAAATTCCCAAGTCTAGCTCGGATGCAGGACTTCCTGACTGTTAAATTACAGTTCAGGTTTTGATAGTCTGTCTGCAGGTGAATATCATGGCCAAGTCATCAGTAACAAGTCTCTGACCAGGTTCCAATGAACGATTCATAGACTTGAGCTGATCCTCATTTCTGATCCCGGTTTTGAACCCGTGGAGTCTTTCAATGTATAGCTTCAAGCAAACTCGGTGCTGTTCTAAGCAACTCTGTATATCAATACTTTTAAGAGTGAAAAAGGGAAATTGTACTTTGACCTTGATTTATGAAATAAGTTGCACTCTTTTTAACCCATAAAGAGTATATTCATTTTCATCTTATGAAAAAAGCCAATCATGACATTCTTCCAGGGATGTTCTTTCCAAGGAGATTCAGCTACTGCCATCTATTGATATATATTGTGAAGGGTCACTGTGAAAGTGCACATCTTCCCTGTACCTTTTCTGAGAAGACTGTAAAATAGCACGGGTGAGAAAAGGACACTGAAAGAATGCTTTTCCTTCTCAGCAGTGAAAAGCAGGGATTTGGAAAAGGAAGAAAATTACCAGTAGTAGTTTGAGGGTGGGGTAAAGGCACATGCCAATTTTATTTTACAGGTAAATTTTCCAACAAGAAGGATAATAGCCACATGTATAGATGTGATCTGTCACTAAATGGCTTCTCTAAAAACCAGTCTGAGATGTATAGCTGTGTTTTCCTCACTATTTTCCTCATATTTAGATGAGTTGGTCAACATTCAGCTCTTTAACATCAGTCCAACCTCACCGGACATGCAAACTCTCCAAGCCTTTGGACAAGAGCCTATTCCCAACCATCTGTGGAAAGAATGCACTGATCTGAATTAATTAACTGAAATTAAACCAGCCCTTTAAAGGGATGAGACCAGAGCAGGAGATGCACTGAATTCGAGTAAGAAGTGAGTTGTGACTTCCAGCAAAGCCCTGACTACGTGACAGGGAGCAAACTGTGAAGTTGAGGAAAGCAGCTCAGGCACAGTGACCTCATGGGAGTGGAGGAAAAAACAGGGAGGGGCCCAAGGCGGAATTTAGTAATTTCTTCTTGTTGTGCATCCCAGCAAAACACTGCCATCCCTCAATGCTTCTTTTGGTTTCCTTTGTGCTGAGCAGCAGTCATTATCTCCTGCAGCCTAAGACCCAGGGTCTGACAGCTGTATAATAGACCTAAAGGCTTTTTGAATGTTATGGCTTTCCCTTTCTCAAATAAACAACAAGGCTATTACCAGGCTTTCATGAACATTTCTTCTCTCACTGCCTCTTTTACCTTTCATCTTGCAAAAAGAAGAATTTTTTCCTTCTGAAAATGAGCTTAGCTTTCTCAGCAGAAATCTGCTTTATTAATTTGTTTTCAGCTGAGATACAAAATACCCACTGCACACTTCCTGCACGATGTCAGCATCTTGCTAACTACTTAAACAATACAGTTGTGGGGGTTTTTTTAAAATTAGACATATTGGGGGGACGCAGCGTCTGTCTTCAGTTACTCATTTCATTTATTCAAATTACACCTTTCCAACCCAATACTGCAAAAAAAGTGCTCCAGGGTAAATTTGGAAATCTGTTGTGTTAGGATCCCCGAAGTATAATGCAATTAGAGCCATGCCATGAATGACTAACACTTTAGAAGCAATTATTTTACGAGGAGGTGAATTTTTACCTCACAACAAATATTTCTCCCGTTTTTGTGTGCTGGTGCTAAGAAGATTAGATTAAAAAAGCATTTACAATCATGAAGAGAAACTGAGAACAATCTTACTCTTGTCTGAGGCAGCTGAACTGGAGAAGGGGAGGACTGGAAAGAGGAGGTCTGAAGACACCCTGTGCCCACTGGATGAGGCTCTTCAGAGGTTGTTGATCCCGCTGTCCATGTCAGGCTCCCCTGGGTGAGAAGCCCACTGCAGTGCAGCATGGCACAGAAGCATGGTGGACACTGAGAAAATGAAGGGAATTGAACAAGCATTAACAAGCTACTTTGCTGCTCTACTAGAGAGTGCTAAAGGCATGGAGATCCCATCTGATGTCAAGACTGATCCTCAGGGAATTACAACTACCTGTTCTCTACTAGGAATACACAAGCCACGGGCATTGTTACCCAGTTTGGTTATTTTTTAATTTATACTGTTGCAGTATTTTGACAATGGGTCAACAGCTGACTTACAGCTCAAAAAGCTCTTGGGTTTCCTTGTGCGAAATATATAAATAAATCGTGCATTATTGCTAGTTGCATCTTCACTAAAATGCTATGCAAGAATAAGAGTTCTTTTCCACTTGAAAATGGAGCTCCACACTTCTGGGGTGGCATTCACACTTTAAGGACTGCAAGCTCACCACAGGCACCTTCCTCCTCTCATTACTACCCTAGTTCACTATCCAAACAAAAGTTACACTAGTAACTATTGTAACAGCCTGCACATGATCTGCTGAGAGTAAACACCCATGTAATGAGCCTGAAATGATATGGTAATTTCTTAATTCAAAATAATTACATGGCTATTTGTGCCCTCTAAAATAAGGTATTACTTATTCAGCCCAAACAAATTGCTGTTTGCCCAGATTTTGAACTCTGGTAAACAGCAGTGCAGCAGTCATCTGCACACTGAATCCTGAGACAATTTTGTGTTAGATGTTTACATACACAGAATTGGAAACAAATATTTGTCAAGGCAACAAGCAGCTTTTAGCACAACCACGGGGAAAAAAAAACAAACCAGAAAGCCCTTAGAAACAGGACTGAAAACATGGCCAAGTGAGAGTGCTACAAGGGCACCAGCTGGCTCAAAGTCACCAAAGTGCCCTCCAAAACATCACACAAGCTTGAAAATGGTAGATAAGAGGATGGGAACTGTTTAGTTGATTTTGGCTTCTCATTTGTATCTGAGTTGAGTGCCTATCTCCCTGTGTCACCTGGAGATACAGATAGGAAAGCCACCACAGAAATGAAAATGGAAGGAAGAAAGGAAAGCCAAGGAGGAGTGAGGGCAGACAGACCTTCAAACCATTGATTCCAGCCAGCTTTCCTCAAGTCAATAAAACATTTTCCACTGGCTTTGATGAAGACTGAGCAGGGCTAGATTTCAGAGCATTAATGAAAGATTTAAAAATCATCTCCTTCTGAACAGCAGTAGAAGGCTTTCCATGACTGTGAATAATGTGAGCTGGAGCCATGACTATTGACTTCTCAAAGGTAATTCCCTGCTCTCTCCAATTGCAGGAAGGACTGATAATGAAGGACTTGGAATTGGGCTGATGCTGCTTTGTGGATGTAGGCAGAGCCCTCCAACACCCAGAGTGGAGATCAAGTACCTCACAGACACCCATTCAGTGAAGAACATGAGTGGACTAAATTGAGTGCACTACTTTTCATCTGAGATGATGAAATATTTGGGCCTGGAAGGAAAATTAAATCCACAATTGATTTTCTACTCCTGTATTACACAGCTACACTTCAAACACACTACATGAGTTTCTCACCTGTATTTATATTTTTGGAGTTCGTGATTTAAACAAGTGGACATAAATGAAAGAGCTGCATGCTATTTCCTACTTCCAGGGGGAAAAAAAAATGAAATCAGCTGACATCTAGTCTGTCCTGATTAAGTGCATCTTGGGTGAGACATAAAACCCAGTAGCCAATGTTTCCACTTAAAAACATAGGCAAACTGAAGCAGCAAAATTTTCAGAGATTCACAGATTACAAAGATTTTCACAGATTACAAAGAAACAGTATAGATACTCTGTTTTAACAATGATTTTCAATTTACAACAGGGTGGTCCAAGGGGTATGATGAATAAAACAGAACCACTGCTTGGCTTTCAGAAGCATCTTGCATCTGCTACGAGTCATCTGATGTTCTAAAGCTGCAAGAAAGCAGAAAATACAATTTTCTAATACATATGCAAAAATAGTAAAGCTTCACATGACTTAAGTGGTAGCATTCACTTTTATGTATACTTTGAAATTTTTATTTCAGCATTAAGTATCTCTTAATCTATTTATATATTACAGCTGGACTACTTCAATGCTTCCACTTAGCATTCTTGCTGCAGAAAAATCAACATTTTACTCTTTGCTTCAATTCCTGAAGATGTTAAAGGAGTAATTTGGAGCACTTGACCTTAGAAGAAAAATTGCAGCTTTCTATAGCAACAATATTAAAACCTCTCAAGACTGGTTTGCATTGTTTGGAAACAAGCTGCACGTAAGAGTACAACACAACACTATGTGCTGTGTTATTCATTGAATTGTTTTCCCAGAAACCGCCTTTTTTCTCTCATTATTGGTATTTCTCATGGCTCAGGAAACAGATGAGGTGCAGTGAAAGGCTGTCTTCCTGCAAGCAGTTTTTCTGCTTTCTCTGAGGCTGTGTCAAGCGGCTGAAGCGTCCTGTGGCCAAGTGCCTTCAGGCTGCTTTCTGCGCTTTCACGCCAGGTCACCTCAATTCAGCCTTGCTCTTTGCTAAGGCTGCCTTGCCATTCTGCACACCACCACGGTTTTAGGTGCTCTTGATGCTAAATTAGCTGCATGTTTTCATGAGAACATCGTGAAGTTCTCTGGAGGGCCCTATACGGATTCTTTAAAGCACCACAAGAGGAAAGAAAACCAACCATAGGGTCCAACGTACAAAATTCTGGTACTAGCAGCAGTGCATGCAGGTGCTGTTGTCCATTTTGAGTGATGATGTCCTGATTATTTTAAACACATCAGCTAAAATGCTGGCTTTATTCTAATGTAAGTGCCATTATATCCACTCATATAAATGTATTTATCCATCTCAATGATATTGCTCGTTTCAGTTTGCTTGGTTTTAATTCAGGCCTGAGCTGCTGTGTAATCATTCGTTCAAGTTTATGACATTACACATTGTTGACTAATAGCTTCATTTTGCTGAGTTTCCATTTATTACTGTCACTATTACAGCAGGATTTTAATTTTTTACTTGCCTATCCTAGCATGAATGTAATTTCATTGACGTTTAACACTGATTCTGAAGGCTCCTCTTTGACTGTTTGTCACCTAAAGATCAAATACTCTTGCTGCTGACTTTTAAAATCAATTATAATCTTGCAGGATTTGGTTCAGAGGATAACCCAAAGTGAAAGGCAGGGAGTCTTAAGAGAGAGAGTTTCCCAATGAATTACATGAGATTGATTTTTCATGTGCAGAAACAAAAGGTCTGCTAAAGGGGAAAAAAAAAAAAAAAAGAAAAATATCCAAATGCCCCAAAACAAACAAAAAATCCCCAAGCCAGAATCAAGTCTTTTCTATGATACTTGAAAAATATGCATAAATGTTTTTCAGTCACTGAAATTTTAGACTCTGATGTAGAAGAATTAAATACCCATCACTAATATATACCCATCACCTTACTTAATATTATGAAAAGATATATTTAGAATCTACTTAAACAACAATTTATCATTTTAATAACAATATTCCTCCCTCTGCTTTCCAATAGTCATAGTGTCATAAACTGGATCTGAACTAAATATCCTAGTTCAATACAAAAATTGAGGCAAACTAAAGTACTGTGCTGGGTGATTTTCCATCAATAGATAAACAGATAAATGCCTTCACTTTCAGAGTCATTCCTTGTCTGTATAAATGACAAACACAGATTAATGGAATCTTCAGACAAAGAACAATGCAGTATCTTAATGGAATGAGCAAATGTTTTCTTGGAAATACCTTTCACACTATGAACCATAATTGTTCTGTAAATTCCCAGACGGAGCATACATTTGCCTCACACTCTGAATTAGGTCGATAAACATTTCAAGGTACTGAATTTGAAAACTGTTAGAGGAATTATTCACATATGGGCAAGCCAGGAGGGCCACTAAAACCAGATTAAAAGTAAATATATTTTAACGGCAGATTTTCAGAGCATACTGAATAATCACATAGAACAGAGATTAAAATGCACGACCTTGCATAGCAATTCTCGGTGATTGCTGTTGTCTGACCAATAATTGGGAAGAAGCTGGGCGAAAGGCAAAGGCAGCCAGCAGAACCACGTGATGGGAGTAACCCTGGGGAAGGCGGAGGAGCTGCAGACAGCAACCTTGCACAAGGTAAGGCAAGGCCAGATGGGCTGGCAGAGAAGGCCCAGACAAGGTAATTGCTTACCTGGGAGCATGTGCGAGCAAGGATCTGCAGGAGTGCCCTTTACTTGTCTTTCCAGCTGCTCATTGCCACAGCTATCCTCTCCTCAGCCCTTCTGCCCTTCAGCTTCTCCTCCCCGTGCTGAGAACCTCCCCACTAATGAGAAAATGGCCATTACAGGAGCACGGCAGCAGCTCCTGGGGGACGCAGGGTGACCTTTCCCGATGCATACATTGACACGGAATTAAATTTCTGAACTACTAACACACCATTTTACTGAAAAATTACAGCTCAAAGTATTTTCCTAATGCCAAAATTTTCTTCAGGAAATTAAATATGGGTGTCTGCTTTAACCACATTGGAACAATTTATTATATTAAACAGGGCAACACATTTTGCTTTAAAAACAGTGATTGTCAACTGTATTTTCTTAGAGTACTTCCTTCTGGGAATTCACACATTTTTAGCACAAGAACTCCAACTCGCTGCAGAGTTGTGCATGTCTTTATCTAGCTATACATATTCCAATGACTTCATCCTGGAAGAGGTTTCTCAGCCCCACGGAGAAAACTGGAGGTCAGGCAATAATGGCAATAGAAAGGCTCATGACTGAAAGAAAAGGAACCAGGTCACTCACAGCAATGCAGTGCTTTAATCCAATCAAAAATGCCGTAACAAAATATGACAAAATATGTTTCCAAACCAATGTTCTTTGAAATCTCCATGTGCTCAAGGCAGATGTTAAAATTTTGTCTTTTCTGGAAATAAAGACGAACACTGAAGTATCCAAGTGGAGGAAAATGTACGATTTCCTCTCATTTGCTTGTGTCTCCTCTTCATTTTAGGACACAGACTAAATAATGGAGGCCCTTAGCAGTGAGGCTAAGGGTAAAATGTTAAAAAGTTGTATTTTGAGCTCCCCAGGAAAAGTTAGTATGACAGACATGAATCTGGGGAATCGTGTAAGTGCAATGAAAGCTTCACTTGGGGTAGAATCTTTGTAATTGAAATCTAAATACAAATAAACATATGTATAATGTAACTGTTCATGCACATACAAGACACTAAAAGAAAAATCACAAAGATGTTCTGTCGTCAGAGCTCAGCATTAATTTACTTTCCAATTCAGTCAATTTGTTATCACAAATGCTCTCAATTAAAATATTTTATATGGTACAGGGTGAATTAAAACAATATTTTTATTCTGATGATAGAGATGCACTTAGCAGAATATAAAATAGTGATTAAATGGCTACTTAATGGTCTGAAGCTTTAAATGAACAAATCATAAATTAAGGCTTTTGTAGCCTTTTATGCTTTCCCATTTGGATGCTAAAAAAACAATTTGCATTCATTATGTAGGTCTAATATACAATACCTTGCTCCCCAGTGACGTTCAGCTGCATTCCAGTATCTGTCATGACAGTGTGCTTGACCCCGCCTATGGAAGAGCTTCCACTTTAAGGTCTGGGACACAATCCTTCCTCGCACAGAATGATTTCAAACTTCTCCAGGTGACTCTGAACCTGCTCTAACACAATCTATTTCAGTTCACTTCATAATTTCACACCAGGCAGTAGGGATGGATCTTTGAAACACCCTATGAAAACCGAACACAGAACCTGGGTAAGTAAACAGTAAGTTTGCAGTGAGACTATATGAAAGAAATTCCTTCCCAAAAGTGTTGGAAAATACTTCTGTTTAAACCAGATACATGGTTTAAACCAGAAACATGGTTTAAAGTCTCCGTTTCTTCCTGAGTCACTGTTGATTACAACACATCAGTAATTTAGCAGTTAGAAAAAAAAATTAAAAATAACTTCACACGCGCTCACACATATATTTACATGAGGATTTAAAGATTCATCTTGGGTTAAAAATATAATTTTTTTATTCAAATGAAGTATTTTAAGTGAAAAGAAATTCTGAGAATAAATATGTCAAAGCTAAAAAAACCCAAAGAAAATCACTAAGGAAGAACTGTAATACTACTACCAAAAGAAAAATAATTGGTCTAACAATTTTATTGCATTTCATGGGGCTTTTTTCCCTCTTCTGAGCATTCTGTGCTAATACCTTTCCCTTTAGCACTGCTGTCTGCCAACAGGCCGTGTTCAGCTGACCTCAGTGGTGCCACATAAGCGGGGACTGTCTGTTTGCTGATCCCTCTAATGTGGCGTGTTTGCATTTTCCCCCCTGGACTGCATCGTTAGTGCTCACCGTGTTTTTCCAGGCACTGTCATCTCCAGGTCATTTCAGCCATTTCTGCCTCCTGTGCAGCTTGCTCCCATTAAGGAGCTGCGTTTGCCATAATTCTCCCCTGACCAATTACTTTTGGAAGCACCATTGTGCCTTTCCTTTTGCTCCCGCTCTTAGATCCATTTTCAGCTTCTTCCCTGTCGAAAGCCTACCAGGATTATATAATGACAATGTTAGTATCTCAAATGGTACCTGAGAGCTTACATCTTCCTATTTTGAAACTTTATTATATTTTTAAAAAATAATAAATAACCCCATTTTAATGTCACATCAATTTATATGTGAATCCTCTGTCACAAAAAACTGGTCCAGCTGCCTCTGGGACTGTCAGCACAGTAAATAGATGGCATCAGCAAAACAAGCTATACCAAACAACATAATTCTCCACTTTTCAGGGGGAAAAAAAAAGCAGCAGCAGCAGCATCGCATGCAGTCAGATTTTTGATTAAAGAACCAAAACAAACCAGTGAAAAAACAACAAAACTTATTATTAGACCTTCAGAAATCCATCTGCTTACACTCTTCATATCTCTGTCACCTGTTAGGGACTTTGATATTTTAAATGAATTTGTTTATGGTAGCCCTCAAAAAAAGAAATTTGCATAAAAATCAAGTGCTATTAAATGTTCTGACTAGCATTCATGCACTTTTGCTGAATTCAGAGACCACAAGTACTGGAACAGACTAAATTAGAGATGTGACATATGAACTACTATTGGGGTGTTAATGCACAGCAGTCCTGTAAATGAGTTTTCCGGAAAGGTTAAAGCTTAACTAACTTTTTGCACTAAAAGAGGCTAACTGTGTATTTTGTGACTTCCAGATCACTTTCACATGCTGTGCTTCTTTATACCTGCAGCCCTTTCTTCTCCTGGTGAGGTAGCCAAGCAAATGTTGTATCTGTATCTTCAAACTGTATCTTCAAACAACTACTGAATTTATGACCAAATAAAAGCAGGTTTCCTATCACTATCCTCATTCCTCTTCCCCAGTACAAGTATTTCTAAATTAAAATAATGCAGGTAATGGCACCCTAACACACAAGATTTCTTCCAGTCAGGAGGAAATTTCGTGTAATGGTACTTTGTAGATTGTGTAATAAATGTTTCATGAGAAGTCAGAATTACAGGGCTCCTGGTCTAAGCACCTTAGGAGCATTGTGTTCTCAAAATAAAAAGGATTAACCCTAAAAGACACCAGACTTCTCTTCAGCAAATTGTGCTTTAAGAGTGAGCTTCTTCCAGAGCTGCTGCTTTCTTCGTGACTTTCTTCTTCTCATTTCCATCTACCTACTCTGCCCTTAATCCCTTTTACAGTCATCACTCCTCCTTCCTGTGAGTTTGGGTTATCTCAAGGCCCAGGTTATATGGAGACTTGTTTTAAAGCACTGGAACGTGTAAAAGGGGTTCGGATATTCCGACACATGGGTTTTATGCATGGAAACACTGCAATTACCACAGTAACCGATTGTTCAAGGGAGAAGTTCTATGGTGACTGAGAAAAGCCCAAGCCCAGTCATGCAAACAGTTCCATTTACTGATTTACCTCAAAATAACTTAAATTCTTTATGCACACTAAATATTACAGTGTTTTGCATAGTTTAAAAGGACCATTGCTATCTCCCAATTTGATCATGAGTCAATAGGAAACACCACTGAAGCAAGTCTTACCTTAACTTTAGACCAGGTTATTTCTGAAACAATTGTGCACGCCAGTTTCAGGGAAATCTCACTTCCCCACCTTGATGCTGCTCCAGCACGGAGTCAGACCATGCCTGGGAACTCCTCCCTGGCTCCACACGGCAAACACGAGCTGAAAAATCCTGGCTCCAGTAGCATTTTGGCAATTCTAGAAATCAAGAAGGCTTTGTAAAAGCTTTTCCATCTAAATTTTCTATATTACTCTTTAATTCACAAGTTCTCTGCCAAACACTCTTTCATACAAGTCCATTTGCATTTTTCTGCTAAAGATTGACTCGACAGAGGAATGAGGATATTCTAAGAAGTCACCAGACACAAGACTGGAAGAAAGCGAAAGAATACTTTTACAACTGCCAAGGATTGATGTAAACATAAGGAAGAAACAACAAAATGCTCCAATGAAAACTTCTGACCAAGAACTCCTTCAACCACATCATGGATTTGCAATCAGATGCTGAACAGCAAAGAATACTAAAAGCATTTCAGCTCCTATCTAGTTGCACGAAAAGTGTTTATTCATATTTTAATCCTTAATCTTTCCCATATTTTCTTTTTCTGAAATATGGATGTTTATAACAGAGTCCATCAAGATGTTATTTTGATACTTATGATAACATCAAATCTCCACTAATCAGTGATAAAAAAGTATCATCAGTGATGAAAATACTCATTCCTCGAAGGTATTGAAGGCATATCTCTGAGAAAAGATTATAGCATTATGGTGCATGCATTTTACTAGTATAGATTTCTACAGTACCAGGCAAATTTATGAACAAGATAACTTTACAGGCTGTATTCAGTATTTATTTTGCCAATTATATTGTACAGTTTGGGTATTTCACTAAATGTAAAGCAAAAACCAACTGTGTGCACAGACATATGTGAGTATAAATACATACGTACCTAAATACTTACTAATGTTTTAGAGTTTTATATTGTCAATATTAAGATTTTTATATTATCAATGTTTTACAATAACAGCACAAGGAGCAACCATTCTAGTAGATCTACACCAGAAGCTTTAAATTTGGTTTAAAACATTCTGGTTTTGCTTGTGTTTTATAGCTAACATTAACATTACTGTTTTCCAAGGGATAACATTTAGGCAAACAATTAGTACATCACAAAAAGTATGTGAAAGGCACCAGTCTTCCAGTTTTTACAAATGTCAGCACATAAATTAACAGCCACTTAAAACAAAAAGCTACTGATATAACAAAAGCAGAAATCGTAGAACTATCGAAAATATTCTGTGAGCATTTGCAAATGATTACTGCCAAAACAGTGATCACTACAAATATTCTCCAAACACACTGAAAAAAGACAATAAATAAAATGACCCTTTAGAGTCTGGTATGTGTTTCAGCTGTTTGAGAGACTTACCAAAGTTTTGCTAAATAACTTTTTTCAAAAAAACCCAGAAACTGACATGAACACTGGAAAATTTTTATAAATGATCTAAGGATTTTGACTGACATCGTTTTTGACACTGATTTTAATATTAATATCAATGACATAACTTCTGTAAAGGAAGTCCTAAATTACTCTGAATTGAATATATAGAAACGAAAGCATCTTTAAAAAAATATTATATGGTCCATCATAATCTATTATTCAACTGAAGTGTGTTAGGCTGCTTTCTTTCATAACCCACTAAATAAGTTTTATTTCAGTGCTTACTATTTTTCCTTTTCCCATTGTGAGAAGAAAGAAAACAGTTTCAAAAGTTACCAATGAACATTCAAACATGGAAACAATACAAAAAGTCCTATATCCTGTTCCTGTCTCTTTGTAAGGAGTAACTGAGTTTAAAGAGAGTGACAAAGTAAGTTGAAGTAATTCAAAGTTCAAATAGACAACTAGGGAAAGTGCAATTAGACATTTGACTATAAAATTCCCACAAAGTTTTGATGTTGCTACTGTTGCTGTATTGTCAGAATGCAAATTGCTCTGCTATAGAACTCTAAAATCTGCTCTCAGAACGAGGGACACAATACGCTGAGCAACCAGCACGTGATGCGCTGAGCCGGATTTGATTTATTTGGGGAGCTGCACAATCGGATAAAGCATTTAGGATCAGCATAAGCACCTGCTTCAAGACGCCTGCACAGTGTGCACTCTCACCGATACTTCCAGGAGTTCTGAAATGGCATCTGCCAAGCACCAGGTTCCAGTTTTCATAAATATTTGGAGAGCTTCTTTCCTCAGCGATTACTTCCTGTGAGCCTTGAGTGAATGAAAAAGAACAGGCTCGCAGGTAAGTCATGACTGAAATTTTTCATGAGGCTTACATAAAACAGGTGCTTAGCAGTGAAAAGAGATGCCTGATAGAAGCTATAGGAGTAATTCTTTATTCACAGGCCCTTGTCCTTCACCAGACACTGCTGAAGCACTGCCTTGAGACACCAGCTCAGCACTTGGCTGGTCAGTAACTCAGTGACCTGCATGTTCTCCTAAAGGAAGAAAACTCCAAACATTGTTGGGGTTTTTTTCCTTCTTATATTAGGCTAAAAATAATTTTGTCATTCTTATCTTCTAACACAGTCACAAAACTCTGTAAAAAAAAAAAAAATCCAAAAAAGTCTTCACTTGTAGTAACTTAACTGATATGTCAATTCTGAGAGTGCTCAAGGTGTATAACTCAGGACATGACAGAAAAAACTGAAGCTGTAGATAGTGGGAACGAATATTTCACAAACATGTCCATATCCCTCTTAAGAAACTGCAAGTAAACAGGGCATTATCCACTTTTTTATTATTATTATTTGCTTGAGAGAGTTATGAGTTTGTACCAAATACTTAGGTCAAAAGTTTAAACATTAGTTAGAAAAAATGGGCACTTTTTATCCAACATAAAGTTTTGCAAGAATTTTGCAAGGCAAATAGATGGGTTTATGTCACTGAATTCCTTTAAGTATTGATTCTAATCCACTTACACCAAGTTCTACATTACTCATGGCATAGCATACTTATCACAAATGTACATTTTAGACTTAAGAAATACATATTTTCAAACTGATCTTCCATGATCAAATAACAATCTAAAAAAAGCTACAGCTTTCCAAATTGATTTCTGCTGTCCTAACCTTTTGCAAATCAGTTGTTTGGTACCTTTTTCTGTTTCACCTCAAAATATCTGCCAGGCTTGGAGAAACAGTGCACAACTGCATCATCAGGATACAGCTACTCACTTTGAGGCCTCAATCCCAAGCCATTAACATCAGTGAAAGGTTTTTATTGATTGCAGTGGATGGCAGAACAAGCTGTACCCAGGATGTGTTGCAAATTGCATTTGATGTGCTCTGGCTTTTTCCCTTCAGATACCTGTGTGATCATAGTAAAAGACAGTTTAGCTTCATTTCTAACTGATTTTTAGAAGAGGGGCTTTCTTCCAAAGAATTGCCTCAATTGAGTTTCTTCTGATAGCCAATCAGTTCTCAGAATCAAAATTTTCTCTATTTCTGTTTCTTTTCCAATTCATCAGATCTCTTTTAGGGCTTCACGCAATGATTCAAGTTCAGTAGAACTTGGAGAGACCCTGAAGATGCTGCACTTCTGAGGGATTAAGGTAAGGTAAATGAGGCAATGTATTTATGACCTCTGTTGTTCCAAGTTCCTAAGCAGTAAGTTGCTTGCAGAAAAGGATTTTTAGCTTTCCCACGGAATCAGTTAATTGCCTTCCCACTTTAAAAATGAATGGGATATGTGTGAGGGTGCGGTGGCTGCTGCTGCTGCCTACACAAATGTGGTACAGGCCGTGGTGGACACAGGTAACAGCACATCGACATCGTGGTGCCAAGGCCGCGCAGTAACAAGCGATTCCACCTTCCTGCCCACTCTGCGCCTGTGCTAACGCAACTTCCAGAGCTCTTAATCAGGCACCTGTGCCCGAGTGAGTCCTGCCTGCTTGGATATGGTAGATGAGCCAGAGTCTTTACTGCTCTCCTCTTGGGGACCCTGAGATTCTAAGGAGCTGCTTTTCTCGCTCACGCCTCACCAGAAGGCTGTTTTTCTCAAGCAGAACTCAGCAGGCTTTATTGGCCTAAAAATACTCTCACTGGAGATGCCAAAATGAATTCCTAATGTCCAGATTCTCAAAGATATAAAAGGCAGGAGTCACACAAGAAAAGGCAATGCACTTTTTGTGTTAGTCTACAGACGACTTCCCTGTAATTTTCCATATTTTCATTCAAAAAAAAGAGAGTTTACGACTGGTATAATGTTGCTTTTCTTTCTCTTCACCTGGAAGCTTTGGGAAGGGATAAACCATTATTACTTTGTAAACTTTACTTTGGATTTCCCGTTCCTAATCTTCTCTGGCCTGGATTTCCCTTTACTGGGTTTAAATGTCAGGGCATGATGCCTGAAAGGTCTCCTCTTGCAGTGCTGAACACTCTTCCAGAGCCATAGCCAGACATTTTGGGACAAAATCAGAAACTAAAATCAAGTCCCCATGGGGGTCATGTCCCCTCCTCCCACCTCCACCTCTGGGTTTTTGCTGACTTTTCTGATTTACTCATCCACGCATTTTCTCCACCTTAAGTGGAGCTGCTCTGCAGCTTTATTGTGCTTCTTATTTACAACTATCATTATAATGCTATCTGCTAATTCAGGAAAAATCCCTCAATCCTTTTTGTTTTTCAAAACTTTCCAAAGGCAAAGGTAAAAACTTAGAATGCTGTGGCTGCTGCTTGTCATTCTGCTCTGTGGTCAGAGCACTCAATGCCAAACGCATCAGAAATCGGAGCTGCAGCTCTCAGCCTGTATTTCCACTGCTATCTTTCTTTCAGCGGACTCTGAAGTGTGTCTCTCCTCAGACCCACAGGCACTCTTAGGCATCACACTGGAGCACTTTTACTTCCTATTCGAAACATAAATATCCATTGAATGCACATCAGTAACCTGAAGATCTTAGCTCAAGAGTGACAGCAGTAGCAACGGGTTCTTGAAAAAGTTTGGGAAGCTTCATTTCAGTCAGACCAAAAGCAGTAACATGCTAGATTGCAAGATAATTTTAGTGAAGGTTTGTGTTTTAATTTAGTGAAACAAGAAATGAAGAAAACTAAAAAAAAAAAAATAAATGTATTAAGCCTTATATTTTCCTTCAGTGTAATGGAAAATAATAACTAAAACCACTCTGAGTCATCCTCAATTAAAATGTTTTAAGTTTTGAATTTAGCAGCCAAAGAGATAAATCACTTCTGAAGTGCACTGAACAGCAGCAAAAGAAATGTTATGTAACCCTTAATTGTCCACTGTCAACCATCCTGATTATTTTCTTTTTGGATACACTTTAAAATTCAAATATATATATTTCTGTTTAAAAAAACCTTTGTGCATATATATATTTTTAAAATCACACAAACGCAGACATAATTTTGAGTAACGGAGTATGTTGGAATATACGTTCATTCCATCTTTTACATTTTGTCTAACAAAAACATAATTTCTGTTTCCTCCATTGGTAAAAGCTGTAGGCATATGTGACTGCAAACACACAAAGCTACGATTTTGTGTTTTCAAGGTCTATACAAAACAGATAGAGATGTTTGCCAATGGTTAAATATTTCTTATCGGCTTCAACCTCTGTTATTGATCTGGAGATTTATGGCTAAAATTGAGTAAATTATGCGACCTTGAACTAGAGCTTCTTGGATTTAAAATGTAACTTGATTGAGCCCTATTTTGTATTTTATTGAATTAAACACATATTTTGACTTCTTACCATGTGACTTGTCTTTTGAGGGAGAGGGTAAAAGGGACACATTGTGACTAAAGCTGAAAACTTAAAGCACTTTCTGTCATCCAGTTTGAGGTGGGCCACAGACATTCTGGCCTGATTTTTTTTTTAATGCTTTCACAATCCCACAGAGGTCCCTGCATACACTTAAGGCTTCAAAGGCTCTTATACAATGCAGTAGAGTCTGACAATTCTGCTGACGTGTTTATCCCATAAAGCGGTGAGCCACTCTGAGAAGTCTCAGCGGCCCATGGCTGCATTTTTAAGGAAATGTGTTGTTTTGACTGAAGACGGTTGACTTTTTAGAGCAACAAAAACTACAAAACGCTATGGTGCCACTGCAAGTCACTTTATACCCACTTAAGTGTCACCCACGATTGTGTGTGAGGGGACAGAGCCCAGAAAATACAATGTTTGCTTACACTGACCTGGAGTCACAGCTCTACCAACCTGAGGCAGCGATGGCTTCCAGCAGAGCTGGGACCAAGTGGAAGGCTCTGCTTGGCCCCTGGAGCCACCCAATCATCCACCCCAGGGTTCCTCTGGAACACGGAAACACACCATTAAAACTCCTGTGTATATGCAATGTGTCTGCCTGAAAAATTAAAAATGTATGATGTTGCATTGTCCACAAGAGTTGGAAATAAAGTGTTGTAATAATGAAATATTAATATTTAAAGTAGAGAAGTACAACCTCAGAACACAATGTATCACACCACAGTTTAGTTACCAGCAATAACTGTTCTGCACTTCTGGATTAAATGTGCTGATGTACAAAAGGGAAACTAGTAAAGACTCTATTTTTACTTCCAGATATCTAACATAAAATTAATTTTAATTAAAGTTTGATTTGTCTATGACAAAGGCTGTCTTTTTAACGGTTACTGAGCACCCTGAGTGCAAAATCTGCTTATCATTTAAAGCAAGTTCAGTTATACTCAAAGAAACTTCCAAAATAAAGCAAAAAAGAAAGGAGGCCTGGATGCTTCAGGAAGATCTTCAGGTGCTGTTGTACTTATCTCTTAAAATGCCATGAATGCCACGATCCCTCCTCACTGGATGCATTATCTCTCAGCTCAGGATGTCACGGTTTATATGGCAAGGGCTCCGGAAGGAGTGCCACGGCACAGAGCTGTGGTTAGAGGCACCAGAGCTGCAGGCATCTCCCTGGCTGCGCTGTGCTGTGCACAGGCTGCTGCCTCTGCTCATGCAGATAGAGGAAATTAATCCAGCACATCCTCAGCGGCAGCATTAAGGCTTGGTTTGCACACAAGAGAGCATTATTGTCAGTTTAAATAATTTTGCGTGTCAGACTTATCTCAGCAGTGTGACTCCTCACAAGCTGCCACTTCCCAGCACCAGGGAAGCAACGAGGAGATAAGACATGGGCAACTGTTGTGGCCACCCAAAAAATGGGTGACTAAAAACAGTGAAGAGCTAAACCCAGCAGTGGGATGGCAAGCAGGGTAACTGAGGGAAGGAGAGTTTCTCTCTTCAGCTTCCTGCATAAAGTAAACTGAATGGGTAAGAAGAAACAACCTCCTACCGACTTTGTAGTTTAGCCATCAGATTTGACAATAATTACACAGAAATTCACAGCAAGTTGAGATAAGAGCAACTAGAGCATTGTGTGGCTCTCAGTAATAGCTCGTGGGTTAGACACATCAAACACTATTGCTGAGTTGGTAGTTTTAGTTTTTCTGCTCTGGATTTCTTTGTACATCACACAAGTTGTAAAATCTGAGCACTGAGGAAGCTACACCCACCGAGATAGGAAGTGGCAAAAGTGATAAGGCTAGCAGAGGACAGCAACAGGATTAGACAAAAAAAACCAGGATTAACTTTGGAGTGAGAGGCAGATACAGCTCGACTGAGCATAACAGTGATAAAATCATCATCATCATCATCAGAGAGGAAAAGAAGTGTCTGGATTTAAAAAACACACAATCAAGAACTATCAGCAATAGGCACCCTGAAAACAGAGAGAAAACCAGGAAGGGGAACATGGAGAATACGCTGAATGCAGCCTTTTGGAAGGTAATAGCTCTTGTTAGAGCTGTCAGTTATAAACCAGTCAGAAGACAGATGTACTTGAAATGTCTTGTCCAATAAAGACCTCAAATGTCACTCAAAATGATCAGACTATTTATTACAGACTCTGTAATGGAAACATGAAAGAAGACATGGGACAACAGAACAGACAGATGGACTGTTTGCTACATGTCATTTAATATCAATCAGTGACAAGAATTTATTAACACAGTTGCTGCTTTAATTCACTGAACAAGCTTAAAAACATTCAATGCACTAGACGGTAAGTGATAATTAAAATGCACGTCACAAGGCTTCAAAAACTGTAATATTCTGCTGAAAATAACCAGTATAATTTATTTATCAAAGAAACCCCAAAAAACCAAATTGTAAGAATAGACCTCATTTGATTTTTGAAGAATTAAGGTTGTTTCTCAACCAGCAGTCACTGGAAGATGAACTGAACATCTACAATATAGTGATGGTACCGATTTCTGCTTTTTCTTCACCTAACTCTGTTTATTCCCTTAACTTTTAAGCATGATCCTTGGAAGGGACCTAATGGAAGCAGGACAGAACGGCTGTGAACAGAACAGACCCAGGAGAGCTCACAGAGGGGCAACACCAAGCTGCTGCTATCCCAAACATCATGTGTTTTCACAAGCACTAAACACCATATTTTCATCTTTCCATTCGTGTACCCTTATTTCTCAGAGCAGCTCTGACCCACCAGCACTGTGTATTATCCCTAGATATATATTGCTTCTAGGAGAAAATCACCAAACAATAAATAATTATTACACTGAAAAAGACTAGAGACCTTTTCTTACTCCCTCCACTGACACAGTTCTTCACTCAGTTTAGAACTGCCAGGTCTGCTGAGCACTTCTTTTTGGCATTTCCAAACACTTATCTGTAAGCCAAGTTATTTCTGCGAAAGTATTTTCTAGATAAAAACCATGCATGAAAAACATTCAGAAAAAAGAATACAATGGCCTCACTGTAAACATTTAATTTTTAGTCTGTTCTAAAATTCAAGAATCTAAATACCAGTGTCCAGTTTTACCATCAATGAATAAAAATATATTAATACATTATATATTTTTGTAATGGTTTAAATTATTTTATATTATTATGGAAATCCTAAATTTCTCTGAAACTTTCATATTTTCATGTCCAGTAGTAGAAATTCCAACTATTTCAGCAGAGATCCCAAAGACACTTTGGTGTCAAGAGAGAATATTTCCAGAAAAAAGAAACCAAAAAAGAGGAAAAGAGGCCTTTTCCCACCCTCCTCCTCCCAGTATTCACAGCCTTCTAATGAAGCCTTTCAGCAATGTTTATACACTAAGACACTTAAAAAGCTAAAAAGCAGAAAACTAAATCTCAAACATGTATTCCAGCCCTATGCTTGAGATGGAAAAATTTAAAACCCTTGCAATTTTCCACAGGGAGATATTTTTGTTATCACCCAGACCCTGACAGAATGTTTGCCATCTCTGTAAAATCATTTAATCAGCGGACTTCTCTGTACACAACCAAAACTGCCTGACAGACACTACCCTGACCCACAGCTCTGAAGAATGGGGGGGATATTATGTTCAAACATATACCTAGAAGTACAGAAACTGAGCAGCTGGCCTTTTTGTCCAAGCCCAGTTGCTTAGCAACTCATGGAAGCTTTTTTTAGAACATTTTTGGAAAATAAGGCCCAGTTGTTTAAGAACAGAGTTCTAAGTTTTGAAACTGTGGAGTTTTCAGCAGCTGAGACTCGGTAACATAAATCTCAAGGAGAAAACCACACTCCCACTGAACACTTTTCCCTCATTTCGGAAGGCAGGAATTCCTGGTTGCCGCCTTTTCGCTCCTTTTCATTTTTGAGCCAATCCTGCCCATGATCTAGCGGCATTTCCCTGAGCACGGAAGGTGCCGGCCATGCTCACGGGCTCCGAGTGCGCCTCGTCCCCGCGCGATCCTTCCAGGAGCACTCCCGAGGAATGACAAACGGCGTCCATAATGCGCCATGTCACCGGAGCCCTAATCAAATTAGACTTACTGCCTTTGCAATCACAAGTGGGTCTTCATGTTTTATGTCCCGACACAATTTGAGTCAGGTTGGCTTGCCAGAACATTGCTCCCGTCCTCATAAAAGTATATGACAGGCATCACAAGCGTTTGGGGATCGGGCAGGTGCGGCACAACGCAGGCACGGCAGCGCTAATGAAAGCACACACCAGACTGTCTGCCTCCTGAAAACTGGAGCTCGGATAGCAAGCCAGGCAAACACTAATGGCAATCAATTAGGGGTGATTTGGGTAAGACATGCGGCAGGTGTATTAGATTAATTCAGGTGGCATTAGCTCACTGATGTGCTAATTCCGGGTGTTTATTCAGACAGCACAGTGCGGCTTGCCTCTAACGTTAACGACCGGGGTTTATTTCCTACTGTGACGAATGAGAAAGGCAAACTGCTACCCAAATTTGTTGTGCCAAACGAAAAGGCTTGTGCTCAAGTGCTTACAAAATTGCAATTCAAAACCCAGGAAAGAAAGTAGTCTGAGATATACATCATTTACTGCTTGATTAAAACACTTACGTAAGTCCTGAACCGTTAAGAATAATAAGTAGCTTCTCAGTGCATGATTTCTAATCCAATTATTTTTAAGAACTGCTAGAAATATAGCTTAGCATTATCACCTTTGCCCCAAAATCATGGTAGCAACACAGCAAATGAATAATTCAGGGAAATAGTATTAGGAATTAGTTTATAACTATTCCATGAGACTCCACTATAACGTATCACATAAGAAACAAAAATAAAAAGCTAAGTTTCACAACTGTCTCACCAGGTTGGCATTTTGGGATGAAGTTTTGCATGGAAGGATAAATATGCTAATATAGGACTCGAATATTTGAAACTCATTGGAGAGAAAATTTGTTACAGCTTCTAACTTATATTTGCGCTGTGCCATCTGAAAAGACATTTTATAAATTTCAATGTTTTTGTAAACATTAAAAATTTTTAGCCACAATCTGTGAGATTTCATTTCCTGATGCCTAATAAGTCTTGTTTTTCATCTTTATGGTTATTGTTTTAGAGCAAGGCCAAGTTGGATCTCATACAAAGCATCCTAGCAGAACCCTCACCCACATATTTTCTTTAAATTTAGGTACCTTTAGCTCAAGGAAATGCTTTGAATTAAATCATGTGACATTTTTCAATATTCCATATTGAATGACATTTCCCAGTTTGGCTACAAATTTTTACCAAAGAGAATGGATAAAAGGAAGAAAATGATGTTCTGAGAAAAATTAATATTCTCAGAATGATACGAGTTTTAATCATTTGCATCCAGTGGAATACAGAACAGTTAAGCAAAACCAAGATGATCTATCCAAAGGGACAGAGGAGAGGCCACGCCAGTGAAAAGATTCACAATTTCAATTTCAAATGATACCTGTGCTGGTAGTGTCAGAGACCTCCAGATTTCTTCTTTGGCTTGACTTCTGCACAAAGAACAGTGACCTGAAAGGCAGGTTCAGACAAAGTCAGCTGCAGCAGCTGGGTCAGGCAGGCACTCAGCCATAAGCAGATCATGTGTTACAGCAGGTGTGGTCACACAGGTGTGAGGAGGCACGGAAACAGGCCCTTGGAGCAGGAACAGCATATATCCTTTCATCAGAGACCAAAACGAACGAGAAAACTCCATGTGAAAAATCCCATAAACTAATGCTGTCAGCACAGGACCTGCCTTTGAAACCAACATCTTTGTCAAGTCCTTATTTTATGGGTAAATTGAAATTAATTCCTGCTGCAAGCCCCCCACATTCCCTACCTTTTCTCTTTACTGACTTGCCCACAAACAATCAAAACATAGAAGAGATCAAAGTAAGGCTCCCTGTGTTCCTCCAAAATGGCTTGAAAAACCTACAAGAACTGGATACAGCTGAACAAATTTCAATATTGGAAAAAAGTATTTGCTCTTGTCTGTATTCAGTTATTACTAAAATGTACTGTTCAGTGATAACTTAAGAACAAAAGGATCAGATCAGAGCAAGCACATCAGAGATTAAAAATGCAAAGTAATCTTCAACAGAATTAAAAACTGTAATTAAATAAAGTTGCTCAGTGATATAACTGCTGTCCCTCAGTGATCCTTTGGAAATGTGTCCAGTTACCATCCCATTTTTCATACAGAAACGTTGTTAGACACTTACTTAGCTTGCACCAGTTAAAAAATAAATGTAGTGAATTACAGCACCCACTAGCTGTGGTTCCAAACCCCTGAGCGCTTTCAGAATTTTGCTAGAGACTTGTGTGGTAGTGTACAAAGACTCTGAAGCACTGAGTAGCAGAAATTAGGGGATGACAGTGTGCAGCTGTCACCGAAGACATCGTTTAGACATCACTTATTCCACGTTACTCATGGCTCAGCCTTATTCCCTGTTTTGCGAACTTTCAGAACCCAATCACACAAAAGAAGAGTCTCATTCACTTCTCACCACAGCAGGGTTAAGAGACCTACCATGGAAAGAAATAAAATCCCTCAATGACACTTCTAAATTTTGGCAATCCCATACACACAGACTTAATAGTTGGACCTCCAGAAATCATATTGAGGAGCACAAACTTATTTCTGTCTGTCCTGGCACTTCCAAACATTTCTTCAAGGATTAGATTTTCCAATTAAAATGTAGAGAAAAAGCACAATGTCTGCCACACTCTGCTCCCAATACTGAACTTTATTACAGTTGTGAGGAAAAGCTGCATCATTCTCACTCTTTTAGGCACAGATCAACTGAGAGGCAACGAGAGCACAAAAAGAATATAGAAATATTTACAAATTGCCAATACATTTTCCTGTTTCTCAGTGTTAGTATACGAATCATTACAGCTGACCATTTTCCCATTTTAAACCATAATTTCTTGGAAGAATGGCCTGTATCAAACTCATGAAGCCCACATGGACAGTTTAAATGCACTTAACCCTGATGATGTTTAACAAGTGCAAAGTTGAACGCCGAACAACCTAAATAAATGCTGTTTGCATTGCTTCTTTCAGGTATTTTATGGGAATAGACAGACAAAATCTACAGATGACCCAAATTTTTTCAGGCAGCTCAAGAGTGGAAAAGATTTGGAATAAATCCATAGTGATCCAACAAGGCAGAAAACATGAACAATCAAAGAATATCAACATTGCATATATGAGCCACTGCTTATGAACAATCAATAAGCAATTACTAAAGTTAACCCACTTAAGAAGCAAATAAAAATATCAACTTGGAAAAAAATAAAAATGCTTTAAAGTCGAGTCTTATTTTATATGTAAAAAAGATTACCCATTCTCTGCAGAGGAAAAAAACAACTGTACCCTGAAATTGTTTCACAAACCAGTGCATCTCCCATTTAGCTATTTTATTCACTTCTAAATTTCCAATTATTTATGTCAACTTTTAGCTGTGGAACTCTGAACCTGTGCTAGCTGATCATTAGTAATCTCTAATATCTGATTCCAGGCAAGGATTAATTCTATAATCATGGAAATTCTTTCAATACTAATTCATGTCTAGACTTTTATTTTAAACCCCCTCTTTTTTAAAAATATCAAATCTAGAATCAAATTAATGGCTGTTTTAATTCACTCATTCTGTTCCCTGGCTCCATTTTCTTATTAAAGATGTTAACTACTATTTCAACACTTGTCTGAGAAATGGCAACCTCTTGGGAAAATACATGTAAGTCTATGTATTTCAGGCTGACAAGGCACCAGCAAGATGAAAAGCTGTAAAAAGACTTCACCATTCCCGGACTTCTGATGCTTCATCAAATATGACTGTAAAAAAAATTTAAAATTAACATAATTCAAAAGTATCAGGAAATATCTATGACTTTAAAAAGGAAGAAAGATGTTAAAGTCTTCTACTGAGATGTCAAGAGTGCAAGCTGTGTTTTCAGTGCGGCTGCATGAGCTCTTCAGGTGACACTAAGCCCATAGTACCATGAGCTTACCAAAAATCAAATCAATATGCTTTGGCACATGGCAAACATCTAATGCAAAAATACATTGAACAGTTTTAAAATTTGCAATAAACTATATTCCTTAGTTTAATGCCCCTTCGAAAAAGAAGTCTAAGTTTTTTTGGTTAGGTTTTTTTTTAATTTACCTTCAAATCTGCACACAGATCAATGGTTCACAACAATTTCCTTAGCAAGGACAGTTCTCAGCATGAGCAGATTTATGTCAAAGGCTGACAACAGATGAAGTTATTGAAGGAACAAATTTATATTTATCAGAAAATGAAACAATCTTGCAAACATCTTTCCATTTAATCGTAGAAGTCCTGCTCTCCTGCCTATGATCCAAGCACCCATGAGGATTAAGAGCATTACAAGAAGAAACACTTTGCCCAAACAAATTATTTTCTTACAAACACAGAAGAGAAAGAACACCAGATGTTCAAAAGAATTGGGTGTAGATTTAAGAATCAAAAAGGATGATGAATATGAACCATGAAATAGAACATTAAGCAATGTGATAAGCATCTGTTCAGTAATAAATTCAGTCTTTGTGCAGTTCTCTTTTCAAAGTGAATTTTATGTGAGTTTCCCAGTCAGAAAATACCGGTCCTTTTAAAAATGTTATTTTAGGTGTTAATAGAAATAATCACCTACCAACAAACAAAACACTATTCATCTATGAAATAGAAGCCTTGCACTTTCATCGATTGACAAATAAATGGCTGCTTTCAATATAAAACTTTCAATATATAATCCAGATGGGAAGCCACAAGTGACCCACCTCGTGAGAAAACACAGAGACAGAGCCCTTGAAAAACACATGTGCACAGAGCATTTTCATCCCAGGTTTTTCCACTGAGCACGGCACCAATGCAGGGACCTCAGCTCAGGCCCAGAAAGCTTTGTGAATGACAAATGTGGCCTCCTCAGTATCTTAGAAGGCATTTATTTCAGTAAATTTGCCTTGTACTGAAGTTTTGGATAGCAAAGGATTAAAATCTGATCATCTCATCTTGAAAAATGAACAAACTCTGGACTTCCTCCTCAATTCACCACATAACTTTTCGTAAGGAAAGGAGAACCATATGGCACATGCTATTTTAATTTTTTAATATTAAATACAGAATAGTTAATCCTTCCCCCTTTGTCCCTGTAGGAGATCAGAGGGATTGCTGAGTGGCTCCAAACAAGCAGGAGGGAAGTGTGAGGGGAACAGGGCATAGGTGGGATGTGACTGCTCCACTGCTGCCCTCTGAGCCTCAGTCAACCTCTGTCCACACAGAAACGGAGGCGGCCGAACCCATGGCCTGACACAACATGGGGGACTGACCCACGGCCTCATACCACATGAGGGACTGACCCACACAGCCTGACACAACATGGGGGACTGACCCACGGCCTCATACAACATGGGGGAGTGACCCACGGCCTCATACAACATGGGGGAGTGACCCACGGCCTCATACAACATGGGGGACTGACCCACGGCCTCATACAACATGGGGGAGTGACCCACGGCCTCATACAACATGGGGGAGTGACCCACGGCCTCATACAACATGGGGGACTGACCCACGGCCTCATACAACATGAGGGACTGACCCACGGCCTCATACAACATGAGGGACTGACCCACGGCCTGACACAGCATGGGGGAGTGACCCACGGCCTGACACAACATGGGGGACTGACCCACGGCCTGACACAGCATGGGGGACTGACCCACGGCCTGACACAACATGGGGGACTGACCCACGGCCTCATACAACATGAGGGACTGACCCACGGCCTGACACAACATGAGGGAGTGTCCCACAGCCTGACAGAACATGGGGGACTGACCCACGGCCTGACACAACATGAAGGAGTGTCGCACAGTCTGACACAACATGGCGGAGCACCTTCCCCCTCAGGCCCTTACCCAAAATGGCAGACCGACACCCCCACAACCCCGCCGCCCTTACCCAAGATGTGGGACTGTCCCCTCACCCCAAAGGCGCTGTCTGTCCGTGTGGGCCCCGCAGGGACCATGGCAGCGCAGCCGTGCCCGGGCAGCCCCAGGGGAGCGGAGCAGCCAAAGGGACACGGCCTGTGCTCTGAGGGCTCCTGGCATTAGAGGCAGCTCAGACCTTGCTGGATCCCATCATTTTCAAAGAAATCACACTCATTTTCTACCAAAAAAGACCACTTTGGCTAATGCTGGCCGAGGTTTGCCCAGGCAGCCTGTGCTGTAGGATAACAAAGGGAAAGACAAGATAGTGTGGCTCCAGCACATGGGAATTGCCCCAGCTGACCCTCTGGGCTCTACACCGGCTGGAGAATTCACTGGAGTCCAAGATATTAAACTCCCATGTGACAAGCAACACGAGTGTTCTTTAAGATTCCCATTCAAGAGAAAGCAACCACCAATGCCTCTGGAAATAATGCTTATTTATGTGTGTTTTACCCGCACCCTGGGCTTTGGTTTGAAGTGGGAGCTTATTTACCTAATTCCTCTAGCCAGTTTGGGTTTCTGTGGAAGCTGGCTGCTCTGAAAAACTTCATGTGAACAGCAGAATGCCTACTTTTGTATCTGGCTACAAGAGTTTGGGATTTATTCCATCCCTGTTTGCCTAAATGTGTACGACTCCTTCCTAAAAGCTAAATTCCCAACCTGTATTTCCATGCTGCTACTTTAGAATAGCTTTTATCTGCAAATAGCTCTACTCTGAAGTGAGTCTGCAAGCAGACTGAGAAGTGTAGGAATTCCGTTCCTCTATTAGTATTTGAAGTCATTGCTCAAGTTTTACTAACCCTTTGCTCTGAGCAAACTCTTCCACCTTTACCCTTTATTTTAATGACTGATTAGAATTTCTAACTTAACTTCTAACACCAGAATGTGTTGCTACTCATCTTTCACCTTCTCACCTTTAGATATTCATTCATTATTTAACTTCCCACTTTCTTATTAATTTTTATCTGTGCTCTGCAGGGGAACAGACCAGTTTTGTTCATCTCTCACTGGATTGCAGATCAGCAGCTGTTGCTCTGCTCTAACCATTGTAACAGATCAGTGAAAGAATTTTTCATTATAACTTAGCTTTCAGAAAATATCCATGTCATGTGAATGCCTCAATGTCTGGATATAAAACCCACCATCTCTACAAGCACAGATTTGGGCTGTAGTGTTGCTCTAGGTCAGGCCACACATTTTTTGTATTAATCAGCAACACAGAAACACATGTACCTGCTACACCCACAGCACAACGGTTCTGTCTCCCAACGTATCCAAGTGGAAGATACAGCCTGCCCTGTGCGGTGCACGGCCGGAGAAGGGAAGCATCTCGCTCCCTGCAGGTGGAATAGCACTTAAAAATCACCTTCTGCAACTTACCCTCGTCAGGCTTGGGGGGATTCCTCACAGTACCTGGAACAGATAACTGAGCGATGAAAAACACATTCTGGTAGGAATGTTCTCGGATCTGACAGGATACACCAGGACACACCATTTTGAAAACCGAGATAGGACTGCTTTTCACTCCTAGATTACCTCAGAAATCCAAATTCAGACTCCCCCTTTCTCCCTCTTCACCCCACATGCTGCATCTAGTTCAGTCATGGTAACAAGAGCAGAAGTGTGTTTCTAGAAGATGCAATATTTAAACTTACATCCTTCTAGAAATGTTAGAGCTCAGTTACAGGCTTGCTGGCACAAATTACTAACTTGCCAAGCTTCAGAGAATTCTCATACGTAAACTGGGTACTGCAAAAAATGGCACTGCCTCCTCCAATAATCAGTTGTTTAAATGAAGCATACCAACGTACATTTTACTCTAAAAATATCCAATTATTCTACATGTAGCCACAATATTATAGAGCATTTCTGGGGGGAAAATCCATAACAGAGCACAAAATCATCTAAGATACTGCTGCAACAGTGAAGAGGACATCTACTTTATTGAGCCTGAAGTAATTACCTCCAGAGGCTTAGGCTTGTTCAGTGCTGTATCTGTCATACTCCCCCAGCGACATTTCCTCCCTTTATTCCTACTCAGTGTTACTAAGGGAGTGATTGCAAAGCCTTTGGAGCCAATTTGATGCAACACAATTAGCAAAGAGAGCAAGCGAACTCCCTCCGTTCATCCACACTGCAACAACCAAGCCTAAAGAACAGAAATTGCTCTAACACATTACATACCTGAATGGTTACAGAAAATAAAAATACTCTGCCAAACACCCTGAAATGCAACAGCACATGGAAGCAGGTGGAGATCCAGCCCACCGCAGACTCACAGTTACCGTAAAACTCTTGTACAACCAAGGCAAACATAGTGGATCCCTCTTGAAGGAAAATGTGCAATTTTGAAGTAAAAGCTGCTGTTTGAGTATGGCAGAGAGAAGATAAAACTGCAGGGAATATTTATATTAAAGTGCAAACTCTCTCAGCTGTTTTCTTCCTTTCCTTCCGAGAACCATTTCAGATCCAACTTCGACATCTTTATGTCTTTGAGAGCACTTTCAAGCAAAAGAACTGTTTCGACTTTAATTTTTTTTACAAAGTACTTCACAAGTGAAAGAAGGAAAATGCTGGTCAGTGAATACTTGATCTCTCTGCATGTCCAGGAAACACTGAATTAAATCTCAAAAAGCTAATGAAATCTTGCTTGAAGGATGCTGCCCTTCATAAGGGCCACATGAATGCCCTATCTCTTCCTGGTATTTATTAAAGTGACTTGAACAGAATTAATTAGGTTTTTCCCCAAAATTTAAGAGAGCACAAACACCACATTGTTTGTGAATGTATTTTCTGTAATTCTTGCTAGACCCCCAGGTGTAAATCTCACAGAGAAATGGCAACTTGTTTGTGTGGGCAGAGGCTGGCTCCAGCCTCAGCGTACCGCCCTCCATGGGAGCTGCGGCTGTCTGAATGCTGGATCTCATGAGATTTAGGAATCCATTGTGTCAAAAGGGAGCCCCTGAAGGGGTGAAATGTGGGAGACAGATGGATTGATTTGCTCCTGTTAATTCAGCGCGCGTGAAAAGATAAAGGTTGCGTCATTCTGGTCTTTTAAAGAAAAAGGCTTCTTACATGATCTTTATATTGAAATTAGATTCTGTTCACACAGGCACCTAAAAATTGTACTTCTATTTATGTATCTTAGCATAACTATACAATTTAAAATGTCGGGAGCTGTTAATGTTAACTCTCAAGTCATACATGCAGACACACAGTGGAGTTCTCCAAGTGCAGCTCAGGGCAGGCATGGTATGCACTCATTAATGCTTTTCTCCCTTCAACAAGAGTTCCACCATAATTCTGTTGTTAACATTTTGTATAAATCAAATGCAGGAAAGCGAAAGTTTTTGTTTACAACGACAGAGAAACGAAAATAACTCCTGGTAACTTTTAGGGCTGGAGCTCTGAATGCTCATTTATAGTATTCATGAACCGATGATCATTTTATTAAATATTAATATTCATGAGAGTGGGGCTAAACATCAAATTCTTCCTACTGACTACTGCCTTCATCTAGAAGATTAATTAAATTAGGTTCTATAAGGGCAATGATTTTTTTTTCAGAAGTCATTTGTAGAGGAATGGTCTCGTTATCCAAATGTTATCTTTGGGCAATAAATTCAGCAGCGTTACTGCAGGCGACACTACTCATATTAAATTAATGGATTGGAGAGCCTGATACTTCTTAACGAGCTTAATACACAGGGAAATTATTAAGTCAAAATTTTGGTTTAATATTAAAATATGCTGATTTCTCTTGGAAAAAGAAGACGGTAAACTCCGTGAACCAGAAAAAATTTATAGATTCCCTGCACTATGTTTCACAATGAGAAAAAGGCTGATAAATAATGTTTCATAGAAAAATACGAATTTTTTAAATGAGATCCTTCATCATGATTTGAGCAAGTTCCTGGGCAGGACTCAAATGCCCTCAGGCTGATGGAGGAATTGAGCCCAAGTTTCATATTTTTTAAACAAGCTGGCCTTGAAGATAACGGTGCAGTGGCACTGCCATCCTATTTCAGTTTGTTAAGCAAAAACTTAGTTTACATGAGTTAAAGACTGAGTATTTTAAACCATGCAGCAAATATTTTTAACTGTTTGGTTTTTTTTACTCCATTTACGCTTTTATCAAACCCTTCACCAGAAGCATATTTAAAACACTTTCTCAAATGAATCTTTTCCGTAAAGCTTTTCTTCAACTGAATTGTGAC
This sequence comes from Origma solitaria, assembly GCA_013397895.1. Lineage (NCBI taxonomy): Eukaryota > Metazoa > Chordata > Aves > Passeriformes > Acanthizidae > Origma > Origma solitaria. The sequence continues at coordinate 94,190 of VZRL01006605.1, forward strand.
TTTTCACATTTGCAGCCCAAATGCTGATCCAGTTCTGGCTCCCCTCCTCCCCTTCTCTAGTTACTTGTTCATTCCTGCTTAGGACAGGGCAACAGGCAGGGTCCCAGAAACAAATCTCGGGTAAACTCAGTGCCCAGATTATTAGGTGATAAACTTCAGAAAAGCTGCATTTCATCCTTAGACAAACTGAGAAACTTTTAATGCCTCCAAAAATAAAGATTACCCGGGAAAAGAATTTCTTGTCCTCTTTTGTTATATGTGCAAGGTTGTGCTAATCGTATGTAAAAAATTTCCTGTAAAGTAAGGGAATTATTTACATACACTTAGGCTGAGCAATTTGAACACCTCCAAAACATTCTTGTTTTTCTGCCCCCTTGAATTCCTGCAGCTCCAGCAGTTATTCCTTCACCCTGCAAGGATCAAACAGGTTGATCTGCCTGGGCCTCAGCAGAGATTCATGCAGCATTTAATTCTTGTATTAGTATACAACGAAACACAATCCTTAGATGTTCCATTCCATGATTAAACATCCCAAGTCTTTAAGCAACCCAGATACACAAGTCTGAACCCAGTAACGGCCTCCGACTTATGGTCCTACTCCAGTACACATCCAAGGGACATGGAATGGTTTGTCTCTCACACTGTAACTCCATCTGAGAAGGAATCTAGTTCAGCAGGCAAAGGGCTGCCAAAAAAAGATGGCTCTGTTTTTTTAAACTACAAAAAATATTTCCAAGTTAGGTCCAGCTATGACTGTTCTCAATGGTTAGTCTTCTAAAATTTTCCTAATACTTACTCCATCTGGAATTTTTATGGTGTGCAATGATATTAAAAAAACCAAATTAAAAATAGTGCTAAAATATATGTAGATGGATCAGCAATTACTACTATTTCAATAGCAGCGTCCACTATTTATCATTCTCCCAGGCAGTACTGATTTTTCAGCACTGTGTACAAATCAACCTTTCTTAATGCTTTTCTTAATCATGCTGGTATCAAAGATTACAATATGAAACTACTTTCTTTGAGGCATTACATATTCATTTGGTTAGTGGGGAAAAGAGATGGAGAGCTAAAGCTAAAATCCTACTTAATTCTTGGAAACGTCAGCATTTGTATTCATTTCGCTGACATTTTGATGTACCATTTGTAGTTGAAATAAATTTTTTTTCAAATTATTATCTCTGTGCTTGCAGAACAGCTTATTGAAAATATACATTGGTTATATTTTGTTTCCTAATGTATCCTAACATATGCCTACCTAATTAAAATAAAGTTTTATCTATCTAACCATGAAGATGTTGGAAACATTTATAAATTCTCAAAATCTGTCTATACAGAGAAAAGTTCTTCCACTTTTGCTTAATATTCTTCCATTCCCCTGATGTGAGTTAAATGTTCAGACTTTGTGTGAACCGAATTCTAGGCTTAGGTGTTCCTTTCACGTCAAATTGATACAGCTAAATTTATTGATATAAATATATCATATTTTTCCTGTGACAATTTCTGTCAGACTAATGTTGTGTTCTATTATGGATAATTAAAGTGGCTCTAAAACATCATTTATATTAAGGGAAAAGTTAATTTACTGTGAATTTTTAACTAAGGGTCGCTTTCAATATTACTTACATAAATATGCTAATGGCCTGGAAACTAATTTCTGTTATGAAAAAAAAAAAAGGAAAACATATCTTCATCTTATTACAATTCAAAGTCTAATTTAAAAACTACAAACCCAAGACAATAAGCCAAGATCCAAGATTTGTTGTAGAACTATGAAATTTGACAGCTGGAATATTTTGATGTGTTGGCTTATTTAGCATTGCTTTTTCTTCTTTTTTTTTTAAGATTTCCATCTTAGAGTTTCTAATCTTTCTCAGTATTGATCAAATCGAGGCGCTGAGTTCCCTCTAGGTTCTCTACCCAACTCTTACTCTGGTAAATGAAACACCTTCTAGCCCCTGGAGGCCACGTGGGAAGGCACTGCTCGGCTTCTCTGGGCTGGCTGCAGAGCACAGTTGCCCGAGTCCCTTGGAAGGCACAGCAGAATTCCACCAGGCTCAAGATAATCTGCAAGATGTCAGCTCTTGAGTGGCACTGCCGCTAAGTGGAAAACAGTCTGATTAGCACTTGCTATGAAATCACTCCCAGCATCCTATCAATTACCATTTCTGTCGCTGTCACCGGCTCTTGCGTCTATTCAGTTTGACACACTGCATATGGAATAGGAACAATCTCCTTTTCAGCCACCTTCAAACCCAGCAAGGAGATTTTGGCTATCTGGATGGCTCCTCGCTGCTTCTCCCGGCAACCTAACGAGGCCTGAAAAACTTCCACCGGAAAGTATTTTATGCTAAAAACAAATTCCTTCTCTACTACTGCTTGACAACGTTCGCATCGATGGGACATTTATTTGTATTTTGGAGGAATAACTTCCAAGCAAAGGTGTTAGACTGAAACGAAGCATGAGGTAAAGATGACTGACTCTCACGTTTTCCTTCCTCACTGCTCAGGGAAGCCATGGCACCACACTGCCCAGGCTGTGGGGCATTGGTGTGTTTCTCTGCACACTGCAAGGCCCTACTTCACTTTTTTAGAGGAGAATTAGAACCCAGAACTAAAGCTTCTAAATTGTTTTGAAAATATCAAATTTCATGGAGAGAATTTGGTCGTGATTTTAAATGTAATCCATAGAAGGCAGTGATTTCATACAATCACACATCGGGAAACATTATCAGTTTTATCTATGAATGCATTAGGGCTCCATTCTGGAGATGTTCATAGAAGGACATAGGATAACTGACTCCTAAATAAGGAAATAAAAATAGCACCTCCAGCTAAGTTCAGTGCTGTTGCCACTCATAGGTGGGGCAGGAATACCTCAATAGCAGTGATGGGGAGAGAGCTGGGACATGGGAGCCAGACATAATTTTTATTCTAGTTTTTGAAATTAAGAAATGGTACCATTGTCTCTAACAGCACTGATTCTGAATGAAGCAGATTTAATAATTAGTAGGTTAATTTAGTTCAGAAATTTGCCAGAGGAGAAGCAAACCCTGGAAGAAGGACCTAAAGTCTCTCTTATTTCACAGAGATTCTGCTTTTTGAGTAATGAGAGGCTCTAGGATGATTTCTAGGAGTTTAATAGCTTACCAGAGAAAGTCACATGGATATGACAGATCTGCCATGGTTCCTCTGTTCATCCATCTTAGTGAAAAGGTAGAGAAGCTCCTAAAATGACAGATGCTAAATTAGGTTGTTCTGCATTTTTCTGAATCTTTTAACATGGGATTTGATGCTGAGGTTGAGTAATTTTTAAAACCATATGGAATCACTCAATTTACACCTGCCACAAACCTTGACACCTAAACTGTTTTCCCTAACAAGCAAATATTTGTGAGCCAGTGCAATCCCATCTTTCTTCTGCAGTTAATGAAAATAGAATGGCAGAAAAGCACTTAAAAAAGGCTATGCTCAACTGTTTTCTATTGGCTTGGGGAAGTGTAAAACAAAATCATCACTTGTGTACAAGATTAGTGCAAGAAACAGTAAATAAACTCCATTGCTGTCTGCTGCTCAGGGCTTGTTTCATACCACATGGATAATTACGGGAACGGACTGCGCGTCTTCAGAAGAGGGTTTATAGCTGTCTGACAAATACACAAATATTGTCGCAGCCTCTTCCAAGAGAGAATCCTATGTTTCTTCATAATACATGTGCATGCATTTCTCCAGTCTTGACTCAAATCATATGTTGTATTTTCCAGAGTCCATGTGGTAATACGTATTAGGGAATTTTTGCATAGTTGAAATGAATAAAAGATGTGAAGGCAAATGAATGTCATATCTCACCAAAACAAGAAAAAACAAAACTATAAAGTGAACAGCAGGAACTCTGCTGTAAATGGATAACGATAAATCACATTAAAAAAAAGTGTAAATTGCTGAGATAACATGTTGAACATTTCCTGAAGATCTCAGCAGACAAAACCAGACCTCAAACATGAAATTAATTTTCCTGTCACCTTCACCAGCGTCCTTAGGTCTCTTTAACCCTTCCCTAATTGCTGGTTTCTGATCCTATCCCCTGCAGTGGCAGTACAACACAGAGAAGCTGATGCCTGTGGTGACCAGTGATAAATGTGATATATTTGAATGTATCTCACAGGGTGACAGGTCAGACAAAATGACAGAATGCTGAATGCACTGAATACTTTCTCCCAGATCAAGAAAAAAGAAAGAGAAGCCCTTAGCTGCAGCCTCAGCAGTATAATTAGCCTTTCCATCTTGATGCCAAAAGTGCACTAAGAATTATTCAGGATGAACAAAGGTGGTAAAAATTAAAAAGATTTTAAGCACATGCTGCAAACAAAAAGAATTAATTTTAATTAATTTTTCAAACAGGAATATTCATTTAAATTCAGATTTTGGTTTAAACAAATTATTTCTTCTGCAAAAAAAACTGAAAAAGGACTCATTCTATTTGGCTTTTCCAAGTGTCTTGGCCTTTAGAAGGAGAGAGGCTAAAATTTAAAGCCTCAAATCTTAGAAAATTTCTTGAATAAATAATAACCTCAAGTCAATAGAAAGTGCTGGATGTACGTGGCTCTGTCCAAGCTAAAACTGAACATTTAGGAAATGCTTAAAAATAGGCAAAAGAGCAAAATCTGGAGTTCTACTCGTGGCAATTAAGTCAAATGTTTATATTTTGGCTTGTTTTCATTTTGCTTTATAAGACTGATGGATCTTCAGGGCATCTGCAGGATTTATTAAATAATTCCATGGTAATACATACATATATATGATTTTTAAACCAGTGGCTCCATGTTATTTCTGGTTCTTCAGCAAGATCATGTCATTGAAGTTCTGACTTCCTATTTTCCTCTCTGTTCCAGACAAATGAATTAGTGGATTGTAAAAAAAGATGCTACACTTTAAATAGCTTAAGTCTCCCTCTGACAGACAGCAGAGCTTATGGAAAACCTGGGCAAACAAACTGGAGCCCAATAGTGCACATGGAATATTTCACTTATAAACCTGCCATCAGCTAGCAGGAATTTTGTCTGTTTTTGCAGAAAGAGGGGAAAAAAATCAATCTGAATATAACAACCTGAAGGTGTTTGGTTTGATTTTTCCCCCAATTTATATTAAAACTGATTAGAAAAATACACTGAAAACAAATTATGCTGCTGATGCACATACTCTATTATAAATGGAAAGGTTTCATGCATGGAAATCTGACTATTATGACAAGATTTTGTTTGAACAGCAGTGAAGGAAAGGAAGGGAAGAAAATAAGCAGAGGAGGCAATTATTAGTTATTCACAAACATCTGAAGGTGTGCCCTGCCCAGCTCATCCCTCCTTTGAGTCCTGCAGCGTGGGCTGCTGCTAATGAAATGCCAATCGTTTGCTCCTTTGCCCTGTGCACTGGGACTGATCTCACACCCCTCTGAGGAGGCGGCTGTGCAATTGGCTGCACAGAGCTCCTCTGAAAGGCCTTTCTGGGAACTCCAGCAATTATCAGCAATTCTTGTGCAATTATAGTAATTACTTAGGGGTCCTTTTACCTCAAGGACATTTGTAAACATTTCTTACTCCTAATTGTAACAGGAGCAGTGCTAATCACTGCAGCAAGAATGGCTTCAGCGCATCTACGTTCCCTTAATTGAATTACTGCGTGGCAGATGGGCAGAAGGGTGGGAATGAAGGCTCTGGGTTCTGGCTTCTCTTCACCCCTGGCTAGAGGACAGCCATGAGCCACCCTGCTGGTCGCGGTTTAGGATCACAATCAAATAGCAATACATTGGGATCATTTTTGCTGTTGGGGCCGTGGATAACTGTTGGGCGACAACTCATTAGCAGAATATGTCTGACTTGTCACATGACCTTGCCACAGAAATATGCTATGGAAATTGGGGACAATGAAAACACAGTTGCTGTCAGTCTAAGATATGTCTCCTCAGACAATATCAAGCCTATCTTATCAGTATTTTCCACTCCAATTTGGTAAGGTGCTTAAGCATTTCCATGACTTGAAGCACTTCAGTAGTGCTGTTGAAGCCAATGATACTCCTATATTTAAGATGAAGCAAATGCAGAAGTACCTTGATGATGGCTCTGAAAGACACTCAGAAGCAGCACAAGTACCCCATTAAAAGAATTTGACATGTTTAACTTTTTCTAGCGGACCAGACGTGTCCACTCTCCAAGAGACTAAATATGCCTGAAGCTGTTTTTTCCCTAACGATATAAAACTGCAGTTGTCCTTAGTTCTCCCTACACTTGGCAACCAGAAGAGTTATTTGCATGGAAAGGTGACTCTTGCCCTGTTTCTACATTTGAAGGATACCAAAACCACCACAGCATGATATTTTGTGGCAAGTAGTAGGATTGTGCATATGCAAAAGGAGTATTATCTCCAGCCACAGTGCACTAGTTAAGATTAAATTATAAGGTCTATCAAATCTCATGGCCACGGGCACTGGCTGTTGCTATTATGCATTTATGCAGATCCAGAAATGTTCCCTCTGCTTCAGGGCACTTGCAGATATTCTTGCCTGAAAAAGGTTACCATGCTAAAGGAACCAACGCCACCAGAGACAGGACGAATTTCCCACATGCCACACCAGCTTCCTTCACCTTCCTAAGGAACACTGCCCTTTAATTCCTGATGGAGTAAGGATACAAGAGCAGATGGCACGTTGGTCTTCACTGGAACTGTAATAGTCTCATTTATGAAAAGGGAAAAACTGGTACGGAACACGAAAGCAATGCATGGCTTTTGGTTTTGTTTGGGTTTTTGTTTGTTTTGGTTGGTTCTGTTCTACTTTATTGGCTGTGCTGGCTCAAGGCTGTTAATCACAGCAGGAATCCCCCACATCAAACCAGGACTCCAGCACCACACAGCAGGTCGGGCTTTATGAGGTTTCTAAACCTCACAAGTCCAGTGAGTACTGGCAGTCCAGCTGCACCAAGACCCCAAATTTTTGAAGTCTGAGATTTAACCTGGGGTGGGTTAACACTGGCTGAATTCCAGGCTGGCTCTCCAGCAAGGAGGTTGGAATTGCTGGGAGAATCTTAACTCAGACATTTGGAAACACTAACATGTAATGTTTCGACCCCATGACTCTAAGGAATTAATACTGGGTAGTAATTAAACTGATTTCTGGGTTTGGCTTCACTGTGGTTCTTTAGATTGGAGGACATTATCAATTGTTTTGGCAATACATTTCTTTTTAAAAAATAATTAAAATAATTACTGTTTTGAGGAAACAAGGAAAAATGGTACCTTGTAGCCTGGCCAGATCTAACACAAACGTTGGTTTTGTGGGAAATGCACTTAAAGCCAAGGTCCTTCACTTCCCAGCTGGAGTCCTGAGAAATGTGCAGTTTATATCCTAGATGCCCCAAAGATTTTCCACCTGATCCTTACAAAAAGCTTTTTCATCAAGAAAATGGAGTGCCTAATCTTTCAGGCTATTCAGTCAGGTCTAACCCTAGGGAATAATGAAAAATAAAAAACCCAAAACCACAACCAAACAAAAATCACTGTAACATTCACTTGCATAAAATTACAAAGCTTACAGTAATTTGTAAGGGCCCTGCTTAATTGCTCCAGCATCTCGGATTTTGTAAAACTGGTTAGTTACCTTTCCAAGCAGCCGGCACTGGGCAGTTCTTAGAGTCACGTCTTCCGTGCTGCCTCTTTCAGGAAGAGAAGCAGGGTTGCCAGGAGCAGCTGCTTTGGGCAGCCTGCCTCTTCTCAACCCAAGGTAAAAGGAGGTAGCAGAGTCCAGCACCACCACACAGACATTGCAGAGCAGTAACATGAACAGGAAATTACATTCTTTTCTCCCCTGCTCCTGTCAAAGCTGCTAAATTTCTAACAACCTTTATGGAGTTTGACCTCCACAATCCTCCCCTCCTTCAACAAGACACAAAAGTCACCTTTTCTGTGTCATACTGTAGATGTTAACTGGAGCCTTGTTCTATTCACTACTCTTTTTTTCTTTCTTGAGCATCACATCAAGAGGAAGCACAGCGCAGAAGATAGTGGTGTTGAGAATGAAGTGGCTACACTAAGAAACTCTCCTGCTAGTTTCAAGAAGACAGATTTTTTGCCAAATACCTTGGCAACATTTTCTCCCTTGTTTCTCTATTCTGCCACATCAGTTCACCTAAAGAGAAGTGGTGGAGTTTACAACAGCATGAAGCTGGGGATTCAGATCCTCACTATTTTCTGATCAGGTGAAAAAGCTGACAGCCCCTTTGAAAACCTAATTAGTACAGCCATTTATTGCCAGGCAAATTTTCACTTGCACAAGTGAATGTTTTATGGGGTTCTGGCTGCAGGCCACTCCGAGGTTTTAGATCAGTGGAGGCATTTCATGTACATTATTCCTTAATAAACTTGTGTTATTCTTTAGAATGAGTGCTTATGCAGGATGCTCCACTTGATTTATTCTCCAGCTGCCACTCCAACAGAGGAGAATCAATTTAATCCTCTTCCTGCTCCTTCATTTTTCCTCCAAAAATGTTACGGGCTGTTGCTGCCTCACCTGGAAACACCGGAGCTGCCCAAGACTGTGCTGTGTCACCTCCCTGTGTCCTGATCCCGTCAATTCCGAGGGAAGTGTTACTTCCCTGGCAGCTCTACAGTCACTGCCAGCTTTCAGTGCCTAGAGGAATTTCCACCTTAAATTTCCTCTTTCACAGGCAGTGCTCCTGGTGCACTGTTGCAGATGTTGGAGGAGATTCATCAGAGTCCTGTGCCAGAAGCCAAACTTCTCTTGAACATGTTCCAGTTGGCCCCAATAGCAAGTTATGGGAGCCCTTCTTCATAGCTCCTGAGAATCAAAACAGAGCCCAAAACAAGCTTAATTAAACTGTTAAGCCTCTATTCACATGACTGGGTGCAACTGCAGGATGACGCTCTTGGGTTGATTATTTTTTTCCCCCTCCATATTTTTCTTTTTATAAACACAGTGCCATGGGGTTGTTCCTTATTTTATTTAGAGATGCACTGATGTGAAGCAAGAGCTTAGTCTGATCAGAAATTGCTTCTAGTTATCCAGAGCTCAGTGGTACATACTTCATTGCTTGTCTTCTTCCCCTGGCTCATGATTCCCATACAATAAGCAAAGGAATAGCTGTGGTTATGTCGCTGCTTTTTTGTTGTTGTTGTTATTTATTTTTTCTATCTCTTGTCATCATTATATAATTTATTATAAAAGAGGACATCAGCAACAACAAAAGCCCCTCAGAACCTGAAAACTCAGTAACAAACACACACACACATTCTAGTGCCTGGTGTCTGACAAGTAAGAAAAACTTGGTAAGGTGAGGTTTTTCAGATAATATTTAAAGCAATTAATACCTCCTCAAACGAATTCTTTGTGAATTCTCAAAAAAAGTTCTAGATATTCTACCATAACAAGAAACTACAGCACCTCCTGTTACTAATGTTTAAGGAAGACATTTCCTTCACAAACAGGATTTGCTCCAGAATTTGAGAACATGAGTCACACATGCAGCTTACTTTCCTATCGAAGACACAGCAGGAGATTGCACTGGAAGTTACCTTCCCTCAGGCCACGCATCACTGAAGTCATTGATATAAAGTATTTATAAAACTACACTTGTAATACCCAAGACCCTGTAAGGAAGTGTGAAATTCAGCTATACAATAAACTCCCTCAATATCTAAAAAAATCCTCCATCCAAACTTCACGCTCTTTAAAACCTCGAGGAAGACTTTTATTCTTACAAGATGTGATAGATTATTTCTACTTCTTTCTTGATTTGTCACTCTGCTACCCCAGCAGGCAGCATTTTGACTTGATACCAGACAACCATCACTGTCAACATACTGTTAAAAGGCCAATAAACAATGAAGTAATTATGGCAAAGATCTTCTGCCTCCAGGAATTAATGCTATTCTCCCCTTCAATTTCTGATCTCAGAGGTCAGTGTCAAGAAATCCTTTCCACAGAGCTCCCCAAGCAGACAATAACCAGCCTAGCAAAAGCCTAGATCTGTGTAATTTTGTGGGTCTTTAGAGCCAGAACTAAATGCATTTTCTTCCCAAGTCTCTGCAAACACCTACGCAGAATTTGACAGCTTGCAAATGTCTCAGTGCCAGAAGTCAAGTGACAGAATGTTTAAACTAGAGTTTCTGGCTCTGGGACCATGTCCACACCAAAGGCAAGGTCCAAGCTCCCCGTTTCACAGGCAGGAGCTAACCTGAAGGATTAGAAAGCCTTTAAGGAATGCTGCAGCTCCAGCAGGGAGGCTGAGCTGCCAAGACCTAATTCGAAACTACATCTTTGCTCCTTATGCTCCATGGGTATTTCACTGAAGTTAAAACCCTGTCAAATCCTTCCCTCTCATCCTGACATACAGAGTTTAGTGAAAGCGAGAGTGTTTCTGTGTTTCTACAAATCTGTAGGGATAATACACACATGCAATTTCTTTCATGTATTATTAAAAAAGTTTAACTCGAGGAAGAATTCAGGTCTGCGACCTTTAAACTTTCTTCTCTGACATGAAAATTCAGTAATACATGGCATGGGGATATTTGGCATGAAATGAAAATGGCCACAGATTTAATTAAAATGTAAGTTATTGTTAGCAAGAAAGGTCATGCTAAGAAAATGTAATTTCAGGAGTATATTAGCAACAACACTCCACTGTTATTTGCATGTGAAATATAGATTTTGTACTTGACATTTAGAAAGGAAATTGGAACTGTTTGTAATGGATGCTTGAACACTTTTGTGTTCTTGTGCTGCTTTTGTTCTACATTTTTGTGTAATTGGTTGGATCTCACATACAACAGTAGTTACATTTTATTCTCTATGTCTGAGTGCCTAACTGATCTGGGAATTTGCTCACAAAAGCCGATATAAGTTGGAATAGAAAGCGAACGGCAGCGTAATCCTTACACAGCTACAGCTTTAGAGGAGCTCAGATCTTCACCAGAATCCCTTATTTTGGGGTAGTTAATCATCCACCTTACGTAGGAATGTTTGGGGGTTTTAGCATTCCTTAGGCAGAGTGATTTTAATGGCGACCAAGACCCTGTCTCCATTTTGTTTATCGGGCACTTAAGTGCCTGTGGGAGAGGAGGCAAAGCTTTTCCTTGGAGAGAGTGCTTGTTTTATGATCTGCTAATAAAAGTAACGGTGTGTCATACAAATCAGTCTAACTCTGGGGAAAGTGGGAGGTGAAGGCAAAATGCATTGGCTTAATTGAAAGCATTTGTTTAAAATATATCAATACAGTGGGTAGTAACTTGAAAGAACACTCTAAATATAGCCACACTCTGCTGTTGACTACAAAGAGACGTCTGCTCACTCAAAAGAGGTTTTTACTGATTTCTGCACTCTTAGTCCTGCAGAACCAACATCAGTGTGAATGATTCTATATAAATGCACCTTCTGCTTTATCCACACCCTCCAGCGCACTCCAGATGTGACCAGGTGTTGCTGAGAACACGGAAAGAACTGCAAGCAGCTGCTCGGATGACATTTTGGCCTCCAGAACAAGTACAGCTGGGAGAAGTCCTCAAAAATCTTTATCGAGTCCAGTACTGAATGCCTGACTGGAAATAGCACATTGTTTTGGGGGCATTTTCAGTTTCAGCTCTACACAGTAGAAATTACCCCATTCCACGGAACTGAAGTATTAGGTACGGTAGGATGGCGAACCAAACTGCCTGCGCAAGAACAAGCATTGTAAGAAAGGCTGATGAAATGAAAAATAATAATGCACATCAGCTTTTATCCTTCATACCACCTCAAAACAGAGGGACAGGACCCTGTGTGAAGTACAGACGTGCTACTGTCCTCAAGACTTTGTAATGAACAAAAGCAGCCTGCAGTTCGGAGCAAGCCCTGCAGTGTCCTACGGGAAGGGCCAGCCGAACAAGAAGATGGATGCAGAGACTCCCAGGCATCAGCTGATGCCCATATTACAGACAGATCTGCCCTCCAGGCTCTGACTTGCCTCAATACCTTGGAAGCTAGTTGTGGAAATCTCTCCAGCCTGCTCCCAGATCCCTGCATCTGCAGGAGACTTGAGCCTGAAGCAGTACAGCAAGGCTGTGTGCAGCACTCCACTGAAGCTGGAGTTTGTACCCCTGAATCACGGTGGTTTTTGTACAAAGAACCTGAGAACACGACAGCAAATGCTCTGTGTGAGAACATCAGAATGGACTGGACTGTCTGCTGGGTGACAAGCAGCTCCACATAACTGCTAGCACTCAGTCTTCTGAGAGGTTTTTTCTGCAAAGTCCCTTACAGGCCTGTCAGCAGGTCAGCTTTTATGTCCAATACTAAAAGGAGCTTGCCTAATGCCAGCTCCGTGGTTTTCAGAAAGAAGAGGAGCGGGTGTGATGGAAACACAAAAGAACAGTGCTGGTTTCCTCAACAAACGAGGATTAATAAATTAAGGTGCAAGCTTTTAAATCTGATGAAAATAGAACAGAAGCACAACATTCCCAACATCAGTGTTTGACAGCACCGTTACCTACACACTGCAGTAAAGTGCAGCTGTAAAGTCAGAAGCACAAGCAAAGGAGCAGGGTAAGTGTATGACCAGGCAGATCCATAATATCAAGACTATGCATTTTCTGATTGTGTAGTTTAAGACAAAGTTTCAAAATTGGCCATCTGATACAACTATCAGCACATGGGCAAAATAACAAATCTGAGTATTTTGCAACTGCACTTTCAGATACCAATCTTTCATGTATTAGTGCATTCCAAGTGGATATGCAAATTAAGCCTTAAAACTCAGTCTGTGAAAAGAAAGGAGTTCTCCAAAGCAATAGAAACAAAGGTGTCACCCAGTCAGGTGCCTTCCAAGCCAGTCACACATCCAACAAACTCTGCCAGGACATCCTGGATAGATCTCTTCCCAACTGCAGAAGATTCCCCACTCCTTATGAAACGTCACTGTAATTAGTGAGGGGATATGTCTGAAACTTGCCTTTAATCAACTCAATATACAACTTGGTTCCATGCTATTTACAAGGAACACTGGGTTCAAAGTTCAAAGACTCAACAGACATCTAAACGTATTGCCACAGCTACCAGCTACGTATGTGATGCCCAAAAACATCACGTTCCTTTGACAACCTGTAAGTTCTGTTCTTTATACTGAATTAAATTTCACTGTTCTCTTAGGCTTCTCTCACAGTGGAAGCATGGTAGGATTTTTCCAAGTAACTTGTTCTGGGCTACCATAAATAATCTTCTTTCCTAATGGTATTTAATCTTGGCAAAAGGGATGGAAGAAAAAGCTGGGATGTGCTAATACAGCCAGGCTTCAATGTCAGATCACGCCTGTTTTCAAGGCATCTAGGAATACTACACAGCTAAGAAGAAAAGAAGATAAATACAGGGTAAAAGTATGTATTTCTGGAGATCATGAGGAGAAAAAATTACTTTTTATATAGACTTTCCCAAAAGCAGCAAAGTACGCAAATATCACAATAATAATTATAAAAAGTAAACTAAGTACTTATCAACAGAAAAATCACCATTAAGAGAATACCCTTTTGCTTTGGAAGAAAAGCTATATACACTGAATATTCACTTTGAGGTGAGTGCATCCTGCTTGCTAGAAAAAGCAAATGTTCTGAGGACAAAATAATATCGGCTGTGTGCAACAGGGAATTAGGGGAAAATACCACAGCAGTATTTCATTTATTATTAAGTACTAAATTAGCAATGAAATACAAGATTCTGTATGGAAGGGAAGTAAGACCTTTGCGTGTTGTCCTAAATGTGTACTGCTGCAGGAGTGATTGATGCCGGACAACACCAGTGCATGTCACAGATTAATACCTTGCCAAAGGCAGTGGTGCATGGGAATGGTGCCAGCCACCGAACATAGGTATTATTGCCTGCTTTGGTATACAATGCAAATATAGATAGTATTTCAACTTCATTTAAAGGGGAAAGAAAAGGCTCAACAGACCTACTGTAGTCTATTTATGCTGCCTGTTAACAGGGTTCGTGCTGCAGGTGCACAATTGGCCAAAGCCACCACTTCCAAATGAAACCAGGCAGTTTTACTGTTTGCTTCCTTTCCTCCTTTACCTCAGGAGAAACCCTGCATTTACTTTGTCCCAATGAGAGGGAAAACTGCCGCCAGCAACTCCGATGGGACTGAGCTGATTAACTGATTAGCATCCTAAAGTAGAAGGTTAGAAAGTGAATTTTCTATTACGGAGCAATTGCCATTGGAAAGTAATCTTGTTTATTAACTGCCTTTTTATCTTCTCTGGAGGGTTCCCTGACACAAGATAATGGAATTTGCTCACTCTTTAGTGTTTAAAACTATAATCATATCCAGAAAAGCAAGCATTTACTGTGTCATTAAACCAAGGTAGGGAGCACTGACTTGAAGAGTTCTTGATGCCTTACCAAGCTTTTTATCATTTCAATTAACATTGCCAAATGTTCTGCCTTATATTGCAGGCATAAATGAAGTTTTACAGGCTTTCTAGGTGTGTTTATATCCTAATTAATTTTAGCTACTGAGATTAGTGGCAAGAGTGAGACTACACACAGAAAGCTCAGGAATAGCTGATAAAGGGCAGGACCATGAAAAACAATTTAGTGCCATCTACCCAGGGAAAGGTGCTCAAAGGTATTTGCGGTACAGTGCCTGCACAACTTGTTTGCCTGCTAACTTTAAAATTTCTTAGATGTCAATTTGAAAGTTCTGTTGCTCCTTCTGCCTGTCCTCTGAAAAAAGAAGAATGACCCTCACAAAACAGGAAAGTGTTTCTGTTTCCTTTTTCTCTGTGACAAGTGAACGACGCTGTGCCAAAGCCGCCTCCTCCCAATGCCGAGTTCATCCATTTTTCCCATGCAGCAGAATCGCTCTGAGCAGGATTTAGGGTGTTGCTCATTTGTTCATCATTCTGCCTCTGCATGGGAAGATTTAGCGCTGGGCTGAATCAACCACAGCACACTCAGAGCACTCGCAATTTCCTTACCAGGAAAACGATTGCCTCCCTTGGATACTTCCAACCTCTGCTCCAGGTTTTCTGTCTCCTTCTGCCTTCCTCCATCCTAAGGAGACTGAGGAAAATGACATCCTCCTGCGCTGCCCCTGTGCACCACGTGCATGTGGATGCCAGCTCAGGCTGAGGGGAAGATGGAGTGATCTGAACAGATTGGCAGGCCCCAGTCTCAGGCCACGAATCACAACAATATTTCTCAAGTCGTGCATTATTACTTTTCATTCGTTGCTTATTGATTAACTGTCAAGAGTAAGATCATGGTTTTTAAAACAAGGCAGCTGCGGTGGCCTTTCTCAACAAAGTTTATCAAAGTGAATATCTAACAGCAAGGGCTGTAGGTGATGGGGCACTGCTGTGTGCTAAAATCTCTGCTCACAGGGACCTTCTAAAATGCAGCACTAATTTATTTTTCCAAATCAAACACTCCTGTTTTCTGGAAAGTCTTTTCCTACTCAGGAGCACTAACTTTTCACACAAAAAGAGTTAATTTTTGTTTCTATTGGAGAAATTTTTTTTCTAGGTATTGTGCTCCCCTTTAATGCATACTAGCACAAATTTTAAAAAAGAAAAAGAAGAAAAACAAAATTTAAAATTTAAAGGAAAGCTAAAATTCCAAATTAATTTTCATTAAGACAACAAAAGCTTTTTTATTCATTAAAAGCTAGACTTGTATCTTACAACTACAATTATAACAACAGAAAAGCAGCTTTAAAACACCCTTGGAAAAATTCTGAACATTTTGAAAATTTTAAAATACCCAGTTTCAACTGTATTGAGAAGTTAATATAAAATTTTCATTCATATGTATATGTCGGCATGTGTGCATGTGTGTGTGACAGTTTGCCCCTCAGAGTTAAGATTTCCTTTTAATAGTGCCTCATTTATAGTTCTCAAAACCAGCTGAAGATTCAGTAACTCCTCTCAAGAGTTTATTTCAGAGCAGAGTGTCATTCCCCAGCTTTTACTGTGGGACACCACAACAAAAGGCACATAAAGCAGATTATGCCAAAAGCTCTGCACTGCCTGTTTGCTTTGCTGTAATTAAAATAACTTAGCAAATTCGCAGCAAAGAGCAAATATTTGTAGAAGGCCTGAAGCTCCCTGTGTTGTGTGTACAGAAGGAATGATAGCATCCTAATTCCACAGACTTTTCAGCAACAGGCAAATACTGTTATTACAAAATTGCTGTTTTCTCTCTGTCTCCCCAAGCTGGGAAATGAGTCCTGTGGCTTCAATGTGGAGAGCACTCAGTCAGAATGATATGGACTGTTTTTTTCTTGATGAAATAAGAAATGTTAATTTTGTATTAAAAGACAGTAGAGCTTGGATGTTCTGTCACAAAAGACTAGACTTTTGATGGATCTAGCTTTCCAGAATAGTTAATTTCATATTTAGTCAAACTTGTTGATAATTAAGAGCACAATTACCAAGCAATGCCCCTAAAAATTCATTCAGTATAAGATTTAGGTCAACCCTTATTGAGAAGGTTGTTTTGTTGTATTGAAAGAGGTATTTTCTCTACATCGTTCCAATATGTATGCCAGCAATAAATATCACCATTGATTAACAAGACAGAGAATATCTGAACCATGAATATGATATGTGGCTGTACAATTGTATAAGGCAAGAAGTAGTACAGGTAATGAGAGAGTGATAGTTTTCTATTTCTTGAGGTAACATGAAAGAACATAAAGATCTGTCAAGAAATAATCAGAATAAGCCACTTTGGATAACAGAGCCAATTGTTTCTTGTTTAGAAGCTTCTGTAAGTTACTGGTTTTGTAGCAACTTCAGCCATGAAATGTCAGAATTAGATTTATCAAGACAAGATGACGTGTCAATGCTTCTTTCCATGGAATTTAATCAAGAAATTCCAGTATAAATCAACACAGAAAATGTTATCTTAATTATTAAAGCCACCTTGCATATAAATATTCAGTTTCTGACATGTTATTTTTCATCTCCTTCAGCTCTGGAAATCAATAAACAGGCTGAGAAACAGCCGTAGGCTGTGGAAGGGGCTCCCTCTTTCACACCTGGAAGGATTTATGTGGGGCAAAGAAAAACAAGATGTTGGCACTGGGCCTAACTTATGAAAGAACTACAGCAGAGAAGATTCTGATATTTATTATCTAACCTGTGTGTGAGTTTTCTTTTAAGGATACATAAATATCCTCTGACAGATCCTGTAACAACTCCAAAGCAAATGTGGCAGGTTGGTTGTTGCCTCATTGTTTCAGGCATTGACCATCACACAATGGTTTTTTCTCCTAAGCCTCAAACAAGTGTTGGGAAACCAGTGAGAACTGAAAGTGATTTGAGACATTTTCCCTGGACAACAAAGCTAGGAGAGGAGAGATTTATTTTCATTTCTGTATAAAAAAATTGTGATGTAGAAGTAGCCACAGGCTGACTCTAATGACTTTGCAGGAACCATGCAGAGACCTAAACGTGTGTATTTCGCTCTGCCTTAGCATGCAAGCAAAACAATGTATTGGTTTACCCAAATTTTTAAACACTTGGGCTTTACTCAGTGCAAGTTACACCTAAGGAGAGATTTCCTTCTACTAAGTTAACTTAGGATCTGGCAGATAAAGGAGGACCTTCTCAGGGAAGGCAAGATATAATCAATATTTTTTTGTTTAAAACCAGGTTTGAAAAAAAGTTCAGACACCCAAAAAATAATCCTTACCGGGAAAACAAAAACCAAAGAAAAACCTCCAAACAAACAAAACAACATCAACAACAAAACAAAAGCAAAACAAAACCAAAAAACCCACAAAAAACAAACAAACAAAGCAAAACAAAAGAACCAAACAAACAGAAAAACCAACAATAACAAAAAACTCCAGCAAATTAACCTGAAAGAAAATTAAAAGAGGTTCAGAAAAATCAGAATGACAACAAGGAACTCAACGGTGATGCAAAATTTGGAAAATTTTCATGAATGCCTTTGGAATGTTTTCATGAATGTTGAATGTCTCCTTTTTTCAATCACCATTTCACTCTGAAAACCTACTGACTGGAAAGTTCTATGGATTTTTATTTGCCTGCTAAGCTACAGGTAATTAATTTCACTTTGCAAATTCAACCCTGTCTCCCTTCTGAGTAAAAGAAGAGCCTTCATTGTGTGTGCAAAAGACAATGCTCTTCATAGGTATAAAACATTTGCGGGAGCTACAGTCTGATTTAACATTTTAATGGACAGGGAATGGTGGATATGTAAATATTCATTCTACTCTTTCTTCCATATACTCTGCAGGTTGCACTATTAGGTGACAGGTATCAAACACATATAAAGGGAATGTTTACTTTCTCTGCTTGTACAAGAATCAACAGTTAAACTACTTGAGGCTTTTTTCCAGGTTAGAGCATTTTACTGTACTTTTCCTCAATATGTACTTTGGGGTCTTTGGTTGGTTTTTTCATAATGGTAATGTAATGACACTTGATTAAAAGCAAACAAAACTGATCAGCCAAAAGCTCCTCTGTAATCCCAAATGCAATTCTCACCAGTTTGCTTTCCTGATAGCAAGACTGGCTCTTAGTATCTGCCATCTGCTTTCAGAAAAAACCTGCCCTCGTAATTTCCCCATACATGGCATTTAAATTGTTTGTGCTTTCCTCATAAGGAAAAGCTGAGATATCTGCAAGTTTCTAATTGGATTAGAAATTCGCTTTTAAGAGCTATGAGCTTTCTTCCTGCCTACACAGCAACCGTTTTGACACTTAAGCTTTAAGAACTGCCAGGGATTACAGGGACAGCCACTCTGCATAACAATGCAAATCAACAGGCAGTGTTTATTTTCGCCAGTCAAAGGAAGCCAAGCTTTATTTCCATGAACTCAAGAAATCTCCTAAAGGTCAACATCCCTCTCTGTGCAATGAGGTCATCTATGATGTTATATTGACTCCACCTGCTCTGGGATTAATTCACTTATCTCCCTTCCCTATTTCAGTAGAGCAGCTAAACGAGGAAGTACGACCTGCTCAGTGAGAGCAAACCAGTGACAAGGATGGTGCTGCTCACCTTCCTCCTGACCAGGCTCTTCCCAGCACCACTGCACTGTGGCTTGGGTCACTGCCAGCTTCTCAGTGCTTGGAGAAAGGCACCCAAGATCCACTCAAAATCCCCAACTCAAACTAAAGCTCCACACTGCTTTCATCTTACAGCAAATTGTTATTTTTATCTCTCTCCCGCCTCTTGCAAATGAATCAGTTCAATTCACTGCAGAGAGAGGCCACAAATTAATTGATCTTTCCCAAGAGTTCATTTCTATCAATAGCAAGCTATTACGCCAGGCCTTGCCAGCGAGGGAAAGGAGGTACACGCATTAGTGCTGTGCCATTAATATGCTCCCTAAGTACAGGGAAAATGTCATGGGAGTCTGCAAAAGAGGCAGCAACAACAGATGAGTGACATTTCTGACATAAGGAAACAAAGGGAATGGCTGCTTTAGCTGAAAGTCAAAACTTTCCAGGTAAACTCAGGCTGAGATAGAGAAAAGTGAAGGGCAAAAGCCAGGGTAGAAAATGCCAGCTCTAAGTCTCTTCTACCAACCTGGATTGCACATCTTACTCAAGAAGTTACACTAAAATCCCTGTTGGAAGTTGATTGTTCCAATTACTATTGTGAGAACTTAGCCTACCTAACTGAACAGTGGATGTGTACCATCTAGGAATAAATATTTAAGCAAAATGCAAAGCACACACCAAAATGAAATTCTGAATCAAATATTGAGGACAGAAGTCCTACTAAGTTGAAATCCATTACGTCTTGACATTTGTCTTGATTAATTGCCTTCAAACACATTGAATCCTACAGCCAGGATTCTCATTTCTTGGGAAAATGTTTGAGTCCTGCACCCATGACCCAGAGGATAAAATCAGATCAGTTTTCCTCCGATTTGCTACAGTTTGTACTGTGACAGTTGGACTTCCTTACAGATCTCATTGTCAAAAGACAACTTTCACCTTATTTCCCTTTCCCCTTCCTCTCATACGACTGATAAAGCAAAATGAGAAATACAAGCCAAAATACCAGTCAAAAATTTAAGAAAGAAAACATTCAGTCCAAATGCCTGTTTGGCAATCACAGCGAGAAACTTGTCCATTTCTCTTATTCTTTGCAAACATTAAATCAGGTAAGAGTTCTTAAAGCTTGCCACTTTCTAGACAGAGCCTCTTCATTCAGTGACAGCCAGTTTTGCTTCTATGCATAAACTGGTAAACCATGAAGGTATATGAAGCCAGGCTCAGGAAAATGTATTTACACATGCTTCTTAATTTCTTTAATCTAAAATCAAATATCCCCTTGTTTTTGTATCTGAAATACATCTCTACCATCATAAAGCTGCTTGTGAACAATGAAGAGCTTTTTCCCAGCCACCGCAATCTGGCATCCAATGATGTCTGCAAGTTGCACATTTAATTAGTCTGAGAAACTCATTAAGGTATCTGGAACATTGAGATGATAGCATTGTTCTAACTAGCACTGTGCACAATCTAATATGGCAGATGGCACAGGCTGCTGACACCTGGGCTGCTTTGCCTTCTTGCTGACAGATACAAACAGTCAGCGGTATAATTGTAAGATACATAATCATAAAAAAGGGTCCCAAAATAAAATACCCATCAAATCCTCTGCTTTCTGGATGCCTGTTTGTTCATAAAGTGGCATTTTGTATTCAATCACTGGGTGTGAAACAAGAGAGGCACAGGTTGAGGTTTTGTTGTTATTTCTTTAAATGCCACTTAAGATTTTATGCCCTGCACCGCCGAGGAGCCGAGCGCATTTTGCCTCTGTGGAAGTGACAACACGGCACTGTCGGGGTCAGGAGAAACTTTATTCCTCCTCACCTGAATGCTCAGATGACATATTCACTTTTGCTCCTCATTAGTCCAGACTCAGAGAGCACTTCCAGCACTCCGGGGGATCTGATTAAAAATGGACAAGCTTTACAATGCCGCAGCCCGCCACTGCTTTTACCTCCACTGATAACACTGATGTGATGGGAACTCTTTTTCCTCGCCAGCAAATTGCAAGGTATTTTTAGGGTTTGGGGAGATATGCATAGCCCAGGCAAGCCAACGTTAATTAGTAAATCTTCAGGCACATGGTGTGCCCGAAATCATATCAAGTGTGCGGAAAAGTGTAATTTAAGGTGTTTGTGGGGAAATGGTATTTTGTTTGCACACCTCGGTAGCAATGGTAGACAACAGCATAGCATCAATTCACAGGAAAGAGAGAGGAGAACGTGTGCATTTGTGTTACAATAAGCTTCTAAAAAGAATCTCTAACATTAAACATATCTCTAACACCTAATGCCTTTTACAGTCAAAATTTAAAAAAAAAAAATTCCTCATCAAATCTCCTCAGAATTTTCAAAAGACCCCATTTCCTTTTGATTTGCTGTCAATTAAAGTAACAGAAAAATAATTGCGGACTGCTTCAGTTGGCAGGACCAGTCGGATCTGACACACTGGTTTGCTGCAGAGCCCGATGAAATGCCTTTCCAAAGAGTGAGGAAAAACTGATCTCTGATTCCTGAGATATATTTTCTATCATCCAGGCTGCTATTGCACAGATGAAATAGAGCATTATTCTCACAGAGAACCAGTGTAGTAAAATGTCTCTCCCCTGCACCACTAGTCTTACCCAGTGAAATTATGATTTGTAGTTGAACTTTTAAAACCTATTCACATAATTTTACATGAAATCGTTCCAGAAGCTTGGATTGCTGCAGGTCGCTTTGTCAGAAAGTGAACTGCAAGCTTTAGTGCTTGGGGGTTATTTTTTCATTATTGAAATCAGCCTGGACACCTTCCACTGATCAATGCAGGAAATTAATTTCTTGTATTTCCTGGCATAAATATGTCTCATCAGCACTGACTTTTTGTACCACAGCCCCAAAAGGGCAAGGCATGCCAACCCATGCATGATGAGAGATTTGCAAGCGTTGGCAGGCAATGGAATACCATAGTGTTTGAGAAAGTCTGCATTTTCACAAAACTATTAGTGTATATATAGATATATATATGTGTGTGTGTGCAGATACATATATTTATTTATCTGCACTGGCATCACCTCTTGCGGCGTTAATGCCACAGGTTCCATTACCTCAGCTGCATCTTTCACCCTCAGGTCAGAGGTTGGGCTCACCAGACTACAACGTTGCTGTTATTGAGTATCCCTTCCCACCAAGCCACACCTTCCCTGCCCTCCATGCCGGACACTGTCCTGCAGTGAGGAATGGTGTTCCAGAGCACACACTGACGTACTTGGGAGAAAAAGAATGGTGTGGTTTTCTTCCCTGAGAAGAAATTGAACAGCTCACAGCACAGCACAGTGGCTTCTAAGCTTAAGAAAACAAAATGCTATAAAAATACCACATTACTCTAGTTTTTCATCCCCTTTACTGCAGTACTCACTTAGTAAGAGCCCACAGAGTTTGTCCACTGAGTTAATGATAGATAGGAAATGCTAACCTTGTGTGATGTTCTGGGAGTCAAGCATAAGCATCCATACCCTATAGGAAGATGCTTTAAACATGTAAGAATTAATTAGATTTTTTTAATACAGACATACAAAGTTAGTATAGAGCATAACATGATTTGTCAGTTCCAAGTGGATCTTTACAAATATAAAGAAAAAATTAAGTGAGTTTGAGGATTGGTCTCTTAGAATAAATCCCTTATTAAAGCCAAAGGAAATCAACTGGCCAGATGCTTGAAAAATGTCCTGTCTCTTCTATCACACTTCTGAGGCTAGTCCACAATTTTTTCCCCTTCCAGGAGAAGTCTTTCTACCCCCTTTGGCTAGACAGGCTTTCCTCGCAATTGCTTCCTACCATAAAGCATTATTTATTTTGATCAGATGTACAAAGGGAAAGAGAGAGAGGGCAGTTGCCAAGAAACTGAGTGCAACCAGGAAAACCTGAGCTCTCCCCAGACAGAGGTTCATATTAATCTTCCTGCCCAGGGGGGAAAGAAGAGAGCCTGAAAGGCTGCAGAAGAGCAAAGTGTATGAAGAAAAGAAACAGTCTGTTTCTTCTCCAGAACCAAAATAAAGGATTTCACAATTATCAATGCTCTTTTGAGCATAGTTTCAATACATATGCTCCAGTCAGATCAGGCTGTTTTTCAGCACAAATTTGTGCTGCTTTACTTGATATAACCAAACGCAGATGAGATTTGTTTCCTGTGAGGGTGGATTTGCCAGTTGTAATGCAAAATACAGATCTCCTCAGAAAGCCATGTCCTTCTAACCGGACACAGTGGAAAACACAGACTGGGGAGGAAAAGTGGGCTTCAGAAAGGTGGTTCTTCTAAGACAGACCTGGACAAGCAACTGCCTAGATCAGAGCTTCTCAGCTGCAGACACACATGTTGGAAAAAATCAGCAGTGAATAAAAACATTTGATGGAAGGCACAGAAAAACCTGCCCTGCAAGAAGGAAAAGCTCATAGGGTTTCTGTTTTGATGAACACCAAAAGAAAACAAAGCCATGAAAGACCACATAACTCAATCTAGCCGTTGCTATACATTCTCCATCCATAAGACATGCAGCTATTTTCTTTTTCACATATAGATTCCATACTGAACCAGGACTATTCTGTAAGGCTTCAATTTAAAAGCTGCATACCCTTTTAAGAGGAATTTCAAGAATTAGAATTTCTAATTCAAAATTATTTCATTTTGGGGTACCATTTACTCTGCAAAGGTTGAATCTTTAAAAAACAGTAAGTCACAACTGGCTACCATACTAATGTGGAATTCTCCTTGTGAGAGCTGCTGTAATTATGCGCTGTCCTTCCAACAGAGCTGATTGCAGAAAATAATGTTAGACACATGCTTGAGGTGAGGGCAAACCCCAGCACTAACTGCTGTTAGCTCCCTCCTCTGCCACACTACTTCTATGTATACATTTCCATTTAAAACTGCATTTTTATTCCAGCTTGGTGCAGTGGACAATCAATCCCCAGGCATTTGGAAAAGATCTCAATTTGACAGCAGGATGTATGTTGATACTAGTTTTCAGAATGTGAATGCTCTCTGGATAGCCAATTCCTCTCTCAGCACTTCAGTAGCAGACTTAGGAAAAGAAGATTATATTTGAACTTAGCCTAGCAGGAAGCTTCCAGCACTGTATTTTGGACTTTTCCCCTGATCTTCCCAATCTCTTGCCACCTGTAAGGGTGACACGACTCTGATGATTACTGAAATCTGTTGGGAGCTGTTATGAGTGTTACCAATTCTGCACCTTAAGAAAGAAAACACTAACAAACATGATTCCCCTTTCCAAGGAGCTATGGTTTTGCAGGCATACTGTCTTTTTCAGCCCCTACTTTTAAAACTACCAGAGCCTGAAGTAGAACTTTTCATACATTACACTTTCAAGGTTACCACCAGCAGTGCTCCAGACATCATCTATGTTCATCACTCGGTACTTTGATTTTCTGATTAGGAAAGCATTGACACGGTAATAAGACACCTAAATACCAAGGAAATCATTAATCAGGAATCTCAAGTATTGTCAGATCTGGCTTCTGTCTTAGATCATCATATTCCTGCCCTACTCCTTTCCCAATCTCCTGTCTCTGAATAAGGCATTACCTACCAGTGCTGGAATCACACACCCCGTGCAGCTGAGGAGGGCTTATCTCTTTTGAGGCAATACATCTGAGCCAAAGTAAATTACACAGTTCATTTACCATTTATTTACTTGTTAAGTGACTCAGTCCAATCTTTTCACATTTTAATTTTCATCAGTGATGCAGTGCATGGCTATTCTTTATGTTCAGAGAGTTTTTCTCCTGAGTCACAGAACTAAAGGGTGAGCAATGCTGAGCTCCTAGATCCCGTTTTCCTGTGTGATTCACCCCCATCCTGACGCCCTCCCCATGTCAGGATTGTCACCGTAAATTACCACGTGCTTACAAAATGATGAGTTTACTCCCGAGGAAACAAGGGGGGGAGAAGGCTGAAAAAAACCCCACTTTAAAATGCTCAGTTAGAGTACAAACTCATATCCTGGGTGACTTCAAGTCATCCAATGCACCAGACAAAAACATAGTTTAAGTCAGTCTAAAACATGCTGTGCTTTCACTGACTGAGGGCATCACTAATTCCTTTTTCAGTTTTCTCAGATTTAAGGACTTAGTTGTTACATCAATGCTTTTTTTGTTTCTGCTTTATTCTTAGATGCAGAACATTAATAGCTCATTAACAAGCTGTAAACATCCATTGTGACAAAATAAAAGCAATTTATATACAGATAGAGCATAAAGTGGGCTGTAACCAGATTTTGGGGAGGTGTGGGAAGGTGGGCGAGAGCTTTTCCCAACCTGTAAAGAACAGATGAGTGTGTGCTGTATATGAAGTCAAACTGCAAATCTTAGTGTGGTTTATTATTAGCAAAAGGACTGGGTTTATATTTTGACAAACCATGATGGAGAGAAAAAGCAAGAGAACTAAAGGGATACAGCTGAGATTCAGACACTGTATTTCATTAAAGAACTGCGTGAATCTGAAAGCCAAACTCAGAATTCTTCCAGGGCAAGCACTCCAATCTTTTAGAGCCAGAGACATACATCTGAGAGACTAAAACCAGGATGTCTTCTCATGGCTTCTTCAGCCAGCTGTTCACCCAACTGCCTTAAAAATCTCGGCCTGTCTCTGATGTACCACAGAAACACACCCAAACTCCCAAAAAGGACTCAGACTTGGATGACATGAAAGAGAATAGAGTAGGGGGTACAGCAGCACTGGCTAGAGACAGAACAGAGCCTGCCCCGCAGATAAACCCCATTTGTAAGAGGCTGTGGAGGGAATGGCAGACATGAGCAAAGAGGGAAGATTACTCCTATTTCACTATTGCTTTTGAAAAGGAACTTAAAATTCTCCCCTGTATAATTCCCTTATTGCCCACCGTCACCCTCTCCCTTTTAAAATAAAAAGCAAAAAGGGTTAAGGTTTACTTGCCATGGTTGAGGATGCCTCCAGAAGTGAAATAAGACCTAAGTAAATGAAGCAACAAGAACCAAAATTCTGTTACTACACACACCATTCACTACTCCCTGGGAGAAAGGGCTGCCTGAA
The DNA here is from genome assembly GCA_013397895.1 of Origma solitaria. Taxonomy (NCBI): domain Eukaryota; kingdom Metazoa; phylum Chordata; class Aves; order Passeriformes; family Acanthizidae; genus Origma; species Origma solitaria. Next base: position 120,329 of record VZRL01006605.1, read on the forward strand.
CATCTTAAGCTTATAAATTTGATGTTCACAGAGAGACTCGAAGGGAACAATCCCTGCTGACTCCTGTACAAATGCACAAAAGTTCAGCAGTGCTCAAAGCCAGCAATTCCCTGCTCTGGTGAACTTCTCTGAGCCTCTCTGAACACTCTGAATTAAAAGGACATTGTAAAATGCACAGCTTCAGATTTGGAGAGCATCCTGATATCTAGCAACATATGCACAATGTGCCTGGACTAATGACAGATGAACGAGGTCCTGCTTCACTGAAAACAGCTCATCCTCATAAGAAACACTCAATTTTCAATGAAATCTTAAAAAAAAAAGGGAAACCCTTTCTTGATATGTCCAGGGAGCCCTTTCTGTGGAAAAGGACACAGTGAAACAAGAGATGGCATCAGAGAGCAGACAGTCTGTTGATTTAAGCAGCCCTTTGAGATATGGGAGAGGTATTTCAGCTGCTTCTTTCTCCTGAATCACAGCAGGGCATCCTGGCAAGAACCTTAACCATCAGAAGCACCCATCTCTCTCTCACTTATTTCATAAAGAGAAGAAGACAGAAGCTTAAAAATATATTGTTTCGGCACTGCAACTTCTGCCTGCTTTTGCAAACCACTGTTGAAATATCTTTCTCTGGAGCTTTCTATTTATAAACCCTGTTAATTTTCTTTTTTCATTTATTGAGTAAAATTCCCTTCCCTGCTGTAATCCATAGCTGTTAAGAGAAATGAGGGCAGATTTGTGAAAAGACGATTTTTTGTTGTCTTTGCTAGCAAACTCTTTCACAACTATTCTAGTTCAACTAAGAACTCTCTACTGGTTTGGATTTTTTTATTTTAAAGGATGCATATCCTTAAGTAAAAATCAATTATTTATGTGTGAACCCTTAGAAGAACAGCACTAAGTCAATTCACGTTACTTAACCCCAACACATGCAATTTGAACACTTCAAAATTCATATTGGCTATTAAGGACTCATAGTATTTCTGCCACTTTACACTGGCACAGTAGGCAAGATGCTTTAACGCACTGTTTTATCTGATAATCTTGTGGCTTCAGAATTAGAGTAAAATTACATCCCCAGTAGAATGTGTAACAAGACACATTGATGTTTTAGTTTTATTGAGGCGTATTTCCCACGGAGCTGAATATTCTATTTTTCCACGGGGATAATGTTTCACAGCTATCAAGAAAAATGTTTGTTGTGAGCACTATGGTGAATGAACTGTCATAATATCCACGGCTGTTCCCCTGTTCACACCTAAGCCTTTTCTTGTACTTCTTAGTCAAAACATCATTTGCAGATTTCAGGATGCTCCACTTTGCAGCACACACCAATTTTTACATATCCCTGCTCCTGCCTTCTTCCTGATATGACTGTTCCCTCATGCATTCTCAGGGAGAGGGAGAGAAGCCTTGCAAACAGCGTGAGTATGTTCTGATTGAGCTGCATCACACACGCTCACACACACTCTAAAGAAAAGTCCTGTTAACAATGAGCAGGGAAACAACAAACACCAACACTAACTGAATTTCAACTACAAACCCTCCAGAGATGGCTCTTAGTCCCAAAAGGTTATTTCTCTCTCCTGCAAATAAAGCTAACAGGGCTGATAATGTCTGCTTTTTCCTTATTTGCTCCTCAGCAGCCAGGAGCCCCTTGATTCTTTCTGCACAAATCTCACCAGTGCAGGACACTTTCATCTTTATTTGGGGTAACTTGTACTTCTGCATAGCTGGCAGTATTTTCAGCTTTTTTCAGGAGGCACAAGAGCTTAGTCCTTTCCCGCCTAACAGCATTTGCCACATTTAAACTACACAGAGCAGGAGGTGGAGAGAAAAAAAACCACCAAAAACTATAGGAGAGAAGCAAAGTTTACAAGTGTGAATCGGATGTCTCTTCCCTGCCGCTGCGCCTAACATGAGCAGCGTGCTGCTGGCACTGTGCTGCGGAGCTGAGCAGGTGAAGCACAGGCGAGGCACCTGTGCTGCACAAACGCAGCTGCTCAGGGGCAGGAGGTCACTGTGCCCAGCAGCACATCCCAGAGCGGGGTGCCCTCAGCTCCTGCCATCAGACACTGCCCTGCTTTTGGCGGGGATCATCTCCTGTCGCAAGGAAGGCATTGTGTGCTCCCTGCCTTTGTGCAGCTTTCAGTTCTGCCTCTCGCTGCCTCAGTCTCAGCTCCTGAGCTCGGCAAGCAGAAAGGCAGATGGTATTTGAAGTCAGGAGTTACGGCAGGACAACAGCTAAAACCATTTCCCTAAACAGCCAGCAAAACAGATTTCATCAGAGGCAAAGGATTTCTGAGTTTGAGAGATTTAGCAGAACTCAAAAGCAAGTCTGTAGGACAGATAAGGAAGCTGCTAGGAGACATGAAATAAATTTAGATAATTCCCTTTCACCTACCAGGAGGAAGAAAACTATAAAAAGAAAATACTGCACAGCTTTAGAAGGCATTGTTAGGTTATATAATGGTTGACCATCAGCCATTTTCACATCTTATCCTCAACAAAAAGCACACAATCTTTTTTTCACAATTGCTGGCCCTTGATAAGCACACGTTTGTGTATTTATTCCAATGTACTCACCAGACCCCATCTCCCTTTAGCTGAACTCAGAGCTATTTGCTAACTCAGATCCATAGAGTCCAGATACCCTTACCTTTCAGGTGCTCTTTTGGCATAAATGATTTAAAATATACTTCTTCTAGGCTGTAGTGTTTAGTTGCTCACCATTCAACCAGATGGAAGGCCCCAAACACCAGTGCTGGTCTCCTGCCTCATCAGCTTCCCTAAACAAAGATTTTATCTGCACCCACAGATTTCCCCTATTACAGGTTCAGAAGACAATGCCTACAGCAACACCACTGTTGTATCATTACGTGCATTCACAACAATTCTCTCATGAACTGTAGTTTCCCCATAAACCAACTACATATAAATCACATTTGGGTATTCAGGATTGTTCTGCCAAAGACGCAATGTTTTCCCTAGGTTGAGTTCTTAAATATAGGAGGTTAACTGCACACCTACCTTGCCAGACTTTCTCAATTTGTGGACAGTAACAAATAGGGGTCTTTTCTAATATTGTTATGAAGTGTAGGGTCATAAAGCCTATGATTGTATTCCTGTGAAAATGCACCATGGGCCTGAGGCACTAATCCACTCTGTGTATTAGATTAGGTTTCCCTTCTGCAATTGCTCATTTATACTTTTAACACTGCCTGCAGAGCAGGGCCCTGAGATCCATTGCTAAGTGGTCACATCTAGGGTTTCTTTCTTGGTGTCACTTGAATCACTCTTGTTGTCATAATGGCAGCAGAGAGAAAATGTCCATTACCTTTGTTTATAGGGAAACATTACTTTTCTGAGACTAGAAACCACTGGCATTTAAGCCCAGTAAACAGTCTTGATTTCACATATAGGTGACAGTAGCTGAAGCTTATTTTGGTAGAAAATTTGGGGAGAAACAGGCAAGGAATACAGAAAGTCCTGTTGTATACCTAACAAATAGGACAAGGAAGTGACTTCTAAATTTTCCTTACTGCTCTAGTTAAAACAATACAGATTAAAACTCCTCTCAAGAGGAAGGGATTTAAAAATCCTGTGCTAAAAATACAAATGAATATTCAGAGATAGTCTTGATGTAACTATGAGGGTGATAGAGAATGAGTTACAAAACAAAATTAACATAAATGAGTAGCAAACAAAATGTCCCAGTAAAGTCAAAATCTAAAAGATTTGTTTACAGGGAATAAACACCTCCTTGAAACAACTCAGGGAAAAGAAAAGACTCAGTTCTAGAGAGGATAGCTCTCCAGAGCAGCAAGGTATTTTACAGAAGAACTATAAAATGGATGTTATAAGCACAGTGATAGCCATCCTGCACTAGCTGGGGATAATTTAATTCCAGGATCATCCCTGAGAAGCCATACAGTCAAATATTATTGGGGAACCCAACCATGCCTGTGTTTAAAGGGAGATGTTTTAAAAGCACTTTGAAGAACCAAAATTAATAGCCAAAATGCTGCATGAGTTTTAAATTTTGAGGGTTGTGTTCTGAGGGTCATTATTTCATATCAGAGCCACTGATAGGTATATTTTCCCCCCACAGTTCTAGGAAGACATCAGCTGGTTTAGAAGGATTCAAAGAAGACAAAAACCAAATATCACATTGGAGCTAATGACTTCTATAGAGGGTTAATAAAGGCAATAAAGTGTGAGAATAATAATGCTGCTCAGGTGGATTTGAACCATCCAAAGAGAAGAACAAGACAAAATGCCAAGGGAAACAAGGGCTGTACACCACAGCAATGGCCTGACAGAAGGCTAAAGAAAAATTTAAGTACAGTATCAGGAAAAACTGCGTAAAAGCGTTTCACAGAGGAAAATGTGAAAGCTTTGTCACTTCAGTCACTTCAAAATTCTCTGAAGAAAGCACATCCAGCTGGAAGAACGCCAGTGGCACAGATGGATACAGAGCACGTGACTCGATGGAGTCCTGTCCATTCAGGGTCCTCAGCCAACACAAAAGCAGCGCAGCAGATATATGGGAATTGCCCAGCCTGGATTTCTTTTCTTGGTCAAATTTGAGATGCTCCTTAGCAGAATAATAGGGGGAGAGAAGAGTAAAGCTCAGCTCTGCAATGATAGAGTTCCTGCAGCTTTAGATAAAATTAAACATAAATATAGAAACTCTCCTTATAAATTTTTTAATGAAATCTCAAATTTGGGATTAAGACATACTAAGCTTTTCCCCAATTTTCTGCTAAAGGAGATCTTTTCAAGCTCAGGCACATCAAAATGGAGCTATCTGCCTCTATCACAAACTAATTTGAGCCAGCATTTTCAGGTCTGTCTAGCACAGAGATTAGATAGCCCAGGCAATTTTTTATAGCAGGTCCCAAGCTGAAGTGGTCCGATTGCTCTTGGGGAGATTTATGGAAAGTCATTACTGATTAGTGTTACTGATTGACAACGATTAGTACTCCTGGAAAGATAAGTCTTATTCTACACTACATGGTTACAGAATATCAATTACAGGCAGGGAATGGGTGGTTTTACACATTTTCTTGCTCATTTCTAGATGAAGGAGTGAAGCTACATCATTCACCACTAGCATCCTGAAAAGATGAAAGGAGCATTTTGTGAAACTTCACTGCTTCCACCAAACAGCTGCATTTCACTGTTCTTTTTTGTCAGTCTTACACATCTTCACAGGCATGTGAAGTTGTTTGGAAGAGTTAAATGCACCAGGCTGTAACTGCTACCCTAATTATAACTACCTCGTGAATTCAAAAGGTTGCACATTTGTCAAACAGGAAAAGATACGCCATGGTGTAGGAAACAATCCTGGTTGTAGACACTGAGTGGATAAACGGGTCAGCTCCAACACCTCCTCACTCTGCAATTAATGTCATTACAACTTTAACGCCATTTCTTCATTGTCTCTGTCCTGCTGGTTCACTGAGCACAACTTAACATGCTCCATGTGATGCCTGTAGGGTTGGGCTGTCCCACGAGAGCAGCTCATGGATCAGGTAAATATAAACCATGTCGTTTTGGATCTCTGCAAAATTAGCTAAAGAAGCTACTTAAAATCAAAATGGTCCTGAGCATCCCCCAGAGGCATAATTAGCTATCTACAGCCTTAATTAGAAAAAAAACTTTTGTGTTTAAGAGCATTAAGCAGGTCTGAGATACCAGCAACAAATTTTCTGAGAAGTTCTGAATTTTTAATATGTGCATCGCTTATATCCTTTTTGGAAAAACACATGTTCTTTAAAACAAACTGAATGAAAATTTCAAATAAATTATTTAGTTTTGTTTTGGACAGGAAAACAAGCAAACCTAATGTGGTTCAGTAACAAGTCATTCCCATTCTGCTTCCAAAAGGAAGAGCAGCACCTCTGTATGTAAACAGGAAAGGGTGAATTCTGCTCTTCCTTGGAATAGAACAAAAACTTACTGCCCCATCCATGAACTTTTAAAAATGCGGATCTAAACCTTTTTTCTGAACATTTAACTTGCCAAAATTCTCTTCCAAGCACTAACGAAATAAATACACTCTATTTACATGAGGGGTGGTAAAATGTGACTTTGCAAGATAAAATGAATTGTAAATTCTTTGTTTATTCATCCTCTCAGAGCAAAACCATAAGCCTGTAGCTTACACACTGTGCTTCACCTTGCACATCCATTTGAGTTTAGAAAGTGCAATGTTGGCAAAAAAATCCAATCAGGACTTGTTCTGCATTGATTTTCTCCTTTTGTAAGGTCAGATGCCATGTTTTGTGAACACAATTCTAATCATGTCATGCAGATACATAATTCTCTTGGTCTCCAAAAGAACTTCAGTGCAAGAACACCATGAGGACAGCTGTGACTACTTGCTGTCTTCCACAAAGGAGGTTATTATTCCAAAGAGAAGATTTTTATTCAAACACACCCACATTATCCACAGTCACATATTTGCACATTTCTAATAATTTGCTCTGAACCACATAATTTGCTTTTCCAACTGAAAGTGCCTTTATGAGCACCTTGTACTTCCTTAGCCAGGACTTGTTTATTCCTTTCTCTTCAGAGCCAGAATCCACCACCACGTTACTGCATCTTACAACAGAAGCAGACAGATGGTCAGGTTCCACTGCAAAAAAATCCTGTAGGCAGAAGCCACTAAAAAGAACAAGAACATGTGTTTTTCTGCATATAAAGCCACGCCTGCTGAGATAGGTGCCAGCTTCTAATACACTGATACCAACTTCAGTTCTGAAAAACATAAGCAATTTCTCCAATGCCAGACCAACAATCCACATTCCTGTCCCTGAGCTGAGGAATTCAAATATTTCATTCTTGTGTGCTTGCCACTTTCTGCCGTTAACATTGTGTTAGAATCTCTGCACTGTTGGGCATTGAATGTGGTCACTTCTAAAGGGCCAATTGAAACACCTCAGGTTTAGCTTGGATTCAGTCCGTGCTTCACTAAACTCACCTAAGAGAGCGAAAACCCTTGACTCCTCAAGTTTGTTTGGCTTGTAACATGATGAAAACCTTTGCTGCTTATCCTTGCAACCTTCAGCGTTACATAGATGCACATCTGCTGCAGAGTCTTTGCTGTGATTTAGCTCTTCTCATATATGCAACCTGAAAAATGCTATATTCCCAGCAAAAAACTTCCTCATCCTGACAGCAGAGGAGAAGTAGCCTCTAATGGGCTCCCAAGATGCTCATGCAATTGAATTAATATCTGTCCCTCAGCTGCAGCAGTGTATGAGCTACGGTGAGCGGGAGCCAAAGTCTGCAGCGGTATTGGGATGGGACCGAGCGGCAGAGCCTTCCAGAGCCGCTCAGAGCCACCCCAATCCCACTCCCGGGGCCAAAGGCTCTCTGCTGGCAGGAAGCGCTGCTGCTGCAGCATTCCAAACCCTGGCAGAGTCAGGTCCTGTGCTGGAAAAGGCTTTCTCATCCCCAGCATCTGAAATTATTGGGAAGGAAGGGAAGTTTTAGCAGCAAGCTTGTTTAATGAAAGATGGTGGTTTTTTAAGCTATATTAAAATGCTCCAGCCTGAGCTGGGATTTTCAAATCCTCTTTTTCATAATTATCTCCATCATTTGTCACCATAGTGCATGGTGAGCTCACAGTCACACAGTAAAATCCTACAGATTGCCTGCAGCTGATCTATTAGATCTATTCACCCCCACAACACAGACTTTCTGAGAGCATTCCCTTACAAAATTCCACCATAGATCCTCACTACAATTCCACTGGACTCTCAAGAGACCAAAATAATTTGGTGTGCCTGTGAAAAGACAAGAGCATTTGTGCCAAGCTATCACCTCTGGACTTCTAAAAACCCAGTAATTTTTTTTTATTATTATTATTTTTTCAGAGTGTAGAAGGAACTGTTTCCCTCCTTCTCCCTTATTAGAGGAGAAAGTTAAGGTTACTATCAACAGATTCTGGCACTCACTCTTAAAATAAGAACTCATTCCTCCTGTATCCCCCTTCCTACGGGATGGAAAACACCAATAAACATCCATCGGAGAGGTTCAAAAAATGGAATAATGTCTGCGAAATGCCTTTCAACATGCAAAGAATGTCTGCATCTGCTTAATACTTTTCCCAACAAACATCACCATTTCTGAAGCAAAATTTAACAGGCAATTAATTTTGTGACTTGCCTGGCTGTGACACCCAGGTACTCAGCATAGCTGCTTCCTCATCTGCTAGGAAAATGATACTTTGATCTGATGCAATTCAGTCCACAGAAATAAAAACCTAACCTGTAATAAATTTAGATCACTTCTTTATTAGTATTCCCAGCTGATTACATACTTGGGATGAGTCAGTAAAGCTCTTTGCAAACAACTTCCAGACTGCAAGCATATGGGATGTCTTGGAGGAAATGGTGCCAGGTACAGCCATATGTTGTGTTGCAATAGCAAATACATCCCGCACTCAGAGAATCCGTCTTGGAGGACTGGGAGATGATGGGGGTTTTCATTCCTGAAATTTTCATTCTGTTTCAGCAGTCCTGGAAGCAGTTCTGGCTCTTACTTTGTGAGTGGTTGTTCAGCAAACCTAGAACAGCTTACTCCCCTAGGCACCGACTCTGCAGGGCATTCATGCACCACATGCCCTCTGTACTTTTAATGAGTATCTCCCTTAAGACCAATCATACTTTAGAAGACAAAACAGCTCATTTCCTAACATCCATTCACTCACTATTTCATCTTCAAACAGTCTGCAGATGCCTGCATGCCACAACAGTCAAACAAAACCACTGATGAATCTTCTCTGGTTCTAATATTTTGGATTCAGCGGAGATGGATTCTCACCCCATACATCTTTATCTCCAGAATTGATGTCACCCTTGTCACCATACCATCCCTGACTGATCAGATGGTTCCATCTTCATAATGCTCTGTGAAGTGGGGAACTGAAACATCTGTTTCCTGGCTGGATCAGTGCATCATCAATTCCATTAAGTGGTTTACCCAGGGCTGTGGGAGACATGCAACTGAGAAGGAAATAGATCTCCTGTCTCCCATTGCGGTGTGAGCTTCTATTAGAATCATATTTTGCCTTCCCAGCCAGGCTCAGCTCTATTTTCCTATCCATGAATAGGTCATCTGTTTGAAGGATAACCCACACGCTCAGGCTCTCATCACTTCCACAGAGCACATCCACAGATCAAAGGCACTGGCTCCTGACATTCCCGTGTCCTGCCTGGTCATCCATATCCTCATTTCCACCCGGCCTCGGACGCTCTTTATCATCGTCTTCTGGGCAGTCCTTTGCTCCCCCATGTCTACTGGCACTGCCATGTTCCCAACTAGGCACGTTCCTTTCCAGGTCCTTTCCACAGTGACAGTTACAAAAGGCCTTTGAAGTCTGGCTACAAACACTCTGGAGGCCAGAAATCACATTTTTGGAGCCCCAGATGAACAACAAGAGAACCAGATGTGAGTTTCTGTTTATACTTCTGGATGATTTTTCCTTTAAAACCTGAGTGATGCCTCTACGTAACAATGAAGTAATTGTTTTCTCTTGACATGCATAGCCATTCAAAACAAAATCTGAACTGTAAATCCTTTCCTAGCAGGGACATTAGGCATGAAATAATAATTTCTCTTGATTATTCATTAAATTTGCAGGCTAGGAACCTGTATCTCAAAGCTAAGTTATACCTAGTTCTCAAAAACCCATGGATCTTAGACAACTGCCTCCTAGACAGCGCAAGCAATCCTTCACTTCATTTCATTGATGTTTCAGTTTTACTGTGACAGGCAAGCAAAATTTGGAAACATCCTAAGGAAAACACATTACACTGTCTGTAAATAAACCACTCCAGTCCACAGACTGCTATCCACAGTGTTCTATGTGAGCGGCACTAATTAGTACCAGATAATTATATAATTTATTATTCCTTTAGCAACTGTACTGAAATGGACCTGAACACTGAGTGCACACATAAGGAGGAAGACATATTTTACGCTGGCTTGCTGCCCTGAGATATTTTAGGAAGGATAAAAGTCATGAGCTCTTGCCTTTCAAAGCAATAGAGCAAAAAAGAAAAGGCACACAGTGGAAATTAAAGGGAATGTCTCTAAAACAGTCAGTTCTTTCCTTAAATTAGACTATATTTCTTCTTTCATTTTTCACTATCCATTGGTGAAAGTTTCCCGTAAGAGTTGATCAGACAAACCATGTTCACCCAAAACAGGTTCATGACATCAGTGGGGGTGTTTTGGAAGGTGGAACTACTTGTACAAATACCACCTTTCGGATTATGCTCACTGAAGTATTCAAACAAATTTTTAGCTGTTGCCTTTCTTCCAAACACATTAATGCATCACCCTGGCAAGGCCTTTATTTGTTCACATTTACTCACAACCCCTTGTACCCTGGACAGATCTTGGAGCTGTTCTAAGTAAAGCAGATGTTGCTTTTCCCAATTGTTTTCATTAACAGAAATGCTAATGAAGAGAGCATAACTGTTTCTCTTTAAAATACAAAACCAATTATTTGGGGGGGGGGGGGGGGAAACAANAAAGCTGCTTATTACTTTTCATCTTAAAAAAGGACAAAAAACAGGCCTAGAGACATGAACTCATTAATTGCTCCTGTGGGGTGTACAGATCTATGGCGCAGCTCTGTTTACATCAATATGTTCACATACTAAATACTAAAACATTAAAATCCACGAAGTTTAAATGTATTCCTACTGCATTTTTCAATGTGATAGTTAAGATGGAGTCTTTACTTTCTAAAATTACCTAAAGCTCTTCTACAAACCAGAAATTTTATAAGCTAATACCATTATCACCACCATTACAAAATTGCTTAAATTTCAGAGTATGAAATGCTACCAATTGTAACAAATTGCATATTTCTTTTAATGAACAAATTTCATTTAGTGAACAGAATATTTTCAGTAGAATATCCCTACCTGGTTCAAACAAGCCATTAAGTTCAACTACATGGAATTTCCTGCCTGAAGTGCTTCATAATTAGCAGCAATAATAAAATGGAGATAAAGCGAATCAAGGGAATTTACTTCTCTGCTATGGTTTTGTTTGTATTTGCTTGCATCACATAATAAGATTTTAAGGTGTATTCAAAGGAATGACTGAATTTTAGGAAAGAAAGCACAGTGTTCACTACCACAGCAAAAGCCTGGGTCTGAACTGCTTGGCTGCTCCCAGTCTTAGAGGATGTTTCCTGAGCAGCTGCACGCACAGGGATGGGGCAGTCAGGTGTCCAATGATCCCAATAATTAACAGGAGTTCATAAAGCAGAACAAACCCCATTTTGTGACATCAATTATGTCTTTGGACACAACAATGGGTAGGTTAAAACAACAGACAGACACATATGGTCAGGTATTAGTTGCAGCCACTACCAGTGACCTCATATACAGCATAATTCAATTTGGATGATATTAATGGTTAAACTAATTCACTATAATTGCAGTCTGGAAATCATTTGCACTTCTAACATTAAGTCACATCTGTTTTTTTCAACAGCAACCATTAATCATCGAGATAATGCAAGAAGAGATCTTGTTTCATTACGAGTCATATAAACACAGTTGAAATATAAAGATTAATTCAGGAATCGTGATGTAGAAACAAGATAAATCTTATTTTTCCTATTTGTCACATAATGGGTGACAAAGGACAAAGAAAAACAGAGACATGACATCAGAATGTTTACTTCTTCAGTCAGACAAGGTCACTCCCAAGAAATCCAAACCACACTGCAAATGCTCCACAGGATAAAAGCACACAGAGAACTTCTGGCTATGTGTGAGCAAACCACACTCCTCTGCAAAGCATCAGAAGCACAATTTTGGGAAGCAGAAGCCAAAGAAATTTGGAATTACCCCTAACTATCCTTTTTACTGAGAGGTCCTGAGGAAGAGCAGAGAAACCATTTGCTTCCAAGCCAGACTATGCCTTTGCATGCTGTTTTAATACATTCATCCACCCTGTCCTTCTCACAGAGCTTTCTAAAACCAAAGTGCAGCATCTCCATCTCTTCACAGTCCTCCCCCTGCCCACCTAAGAGGCTGAGATATAATGAACAGACGCTACTAACTCATTTCATACACCCTGTAATCTTTGACCCAGCACTGGATGTTCCCATCGTAATACCATTGGAATACTGGATTTCCACTTCTAATGAAAAACTCAGAATCAATTACTGAACTACCTGCCCACCAAAACATCCATTTATGCTTCTAAGCTTGAGCCAACCACTGACAAATTAGCAAATCATAGGCAATAAAGGACTACGGTAGGATGAAAGATACACACCGTAAATTTATACTCCATTTCTTTTCTCCCCAGGAAGCTTGCTGCACAGATATTGGCTGAAGTTCATATTTAAAGTCCTACTGGTAAGAACTGATGCCCTCAGAGATCCCTCCACCCTGACCCTCTGGCTTGACACGAGTGAGAATTATGAAAACTTTAATCCCATTTCTTGCCCCTGAAAGGGTTTGCCGTGATACCAGCAGGGAGTCAAATCCTGACTCAAAGCCTGCCCTGATACTAGGTGATATTTTCTGTGGTATAAATGAATGCAGCTTTCAGCCACAGTTTCTCACGTTACATCAGCCTCTGATCCCTCCTGCTGTCTCCCTTACCTCCAAACGTGCGTTGTGTCTTTGGAGGGAGCTCAAGATTCCCTGTGCAACTACAGCAGGTCCAGAAACTGCAACCTGGTGATTCAGAAAATGATGGAGAGGGTAAGCAAGGCAAGGTGATGGGCCATCTGTTCTCTGGGAAGGAGCTGGGGCTGCTGCTCTGTGCCGTGCCTGCTTTTTCCCAGCAGAGAGCTTGGAGTGCCTGCAGCCCAGCCTGGGACAGCCAAGTCCTCCATTAGCACTCGGTACCAAGGGCATGAATCATCTCCCAGGGTATCTGCTGCCCATGAACTTCCCATTTCATTCTTTCATCACAAAATGAGTGTAAGAAGAAGATCATTTCTGCTTCTGCAAAAGCTGCAGGCAAAGCAACAAACATCACCCTATACTCAAAGCAATGGCACATTCCCCATAACTTCAGTGGGATCCAGATTTCATCTTAGAACACTTTTGAGTTTGGAAAGACTAAAAAAAAACCCCAAACAACCACAAACCCACATAAACCCACAAAAAATACCCCTCAAACCTACTGAGAAACAAACTGACTATTTGAATGGGCAGGATCGTTATATTGGTGGTTATGGATCAAACAGACAAACTGCTGAAATAAAAATGCGTTTTTTGCATTATATCCTTACTTGCAAGATACCGAAAAGCTAGAAAAAGGCACTGGGAAATGCCAATCAATAACAATATCTGGTATAATTTCATTGCACGTCCATTTGGTTTTGGCCGCAGCTCAAAGAGGACCCTGTCCCCTCTATGAAGTGAGGAAGGCTGCTGGGTCTAATGCAATACCATTGCAGCAATCCTTCACTGGGAGGCACGGCCTTCCCTCCCTCCTCACGGCGGAGCTGCAGAGAGCCGGGGATGCTGGAGCCTGCCAGGCGCACACCCCCGGGCACGTCGCTCCTGCCGCCGCGCCGGGAGCGAGCGCCAGAAGGTGGCAGCAAGGGCTCGCTGAGAGCCGCGCAGCGAGGCCAGCCCAGGGCGGAGCATCATCTCGCACGGCTTTGCACCGCACCCTCCAGTCAACAAAAACAAACCGGAACCCCTCTGCTCCGTCTCCAAGGCAGCCCCTAAAAGCCTGGGTGGCTCTGAGTACGGAAATCAAAACCCGGTCATCTGAAACTGTATTTGTGGTTGCACTAAAGCTGTCTCGTGAATAATGGTTTAAGTAAGTTTAAGAAGGTAGATGAAAACTAAAGCGTTAAAAGTTTAAAAAGTAATTAATTCAAATTACTGGAAATCAGGAGGTTTTGTTCAAAAGGAATATAGAAGATTCATGGAACTGTTTTATGTGGCAGACTTCTGTGCAATAATTTCGAAGTATTAAAGGGAAGAATTAAGGTTGTTAAGGAATAGAAACCCAGTCCTGAAACATTGACCATCTAGAATTCATAGACTCTAGTTCAGCAAATAAAGCTTAATAATTGCAAGTTTAGAGAGTGGTTTAGCAGCTAAAAGGAAGACATCTCCATTTTTCCCTCCAAAACCCTGTAAAAACGAGGTCTGACTAGATTATATTATTTTTTACGTATTATTTAGATAACCACTCAACCTTGTTACTTAGGGTATAAACCTAATACATGACAACTCTATTAAAGACTCTGAGAAATTAATCCAATTAATGAAGTTTTCTGAAGGAGTGGCAAACAGACAGTGGCTTACAGAAAAGCAGATGACATTCTTTTGTACTGTAGAAGCACTAATTCCATTTCAGGCACCAGTGAATTCCTACAATATTTACCACTACCAGTACATACTGTAATACATGAATACACTGCTATTAGTTACAAACAGCTATGGGAATAATGTTACTAAAGATCCAACACACCCTGATTTCACTCGGAATTTTCCTCCAATTTATTCTTGTCTGTGCTGCAGTAAATCTTAACTAAATGGAGTTTGTTGCCTTCAGTGTTTCTGAACACCAGCTTTAGCAAATTTGGCATTCACCCACCTGGGTGCCAGTTCTATTTGCAGCCATCATCTACACCAAACCTTTATGCTAACTGTCCGCAACTATCATGAAAAAGACTAATAGGATTCATGGGCTATTTTTCTTCCTTTCTATCATGAAAAAGAGTGCTTTTTGTAGTCATTCAAATATTTTAGCAAATTATTTTTGAGTTACAATAGCAGAAAAAAGGATAGTGCCATCAAAAGCTAGTTCAGAAAGCCATTAAAAACTTATCAAACCCAGGAAGAAAGTACAAATCGTAATTCAAAGATGCTTCTGGTTTTCCAGATAATTATAACTGCCGATTTTAATTTCTTCTAGCTCAAAAGCATTCAGAGACAAAAAAAATCCCAAAACAAGTCTGAAAAAAATGTATGCTTCGCTAGAATTTGCATATTTTGGTTCAATTAAAAATTAATTCCATTTTAAATGGATCTTCCATATCACCTTTTCATATAGTGCATTTCTTTGTAAAAATTTGTTCTCTCTTGCAAGAAAAAGAAAAAAAAAATCCAAAATGAACTGACTGATTGACTTATGCTGCAAAATCCATCAATCAAGATGCCCTCTCCTGTCAGGGAACCAAGTTTAGTCTTTTATCACCATAATATAAATAACTGTCATGCTGAGGAAGAAATAACAAAACCAGCATTCACAAAGGTACTCAGATACTCTCATGACAAGATTCTCCACAACATGATGTGAAATTTTATAGAAAACTGGAGAGGTCACAAGTGAAAACAGATTTTCAGTGTCTCAGCCATGCCAAAGTAGTGACTACAAAGAGGCCATAACCCAAATTTGGATGTGAACCACGCTGAAATGAAAGGCTGTTGAATGTCGGAGCTGTTCAGCTGTGGGTGTTGCAGAGCATTCTCTCCAGCTTCACCCCACCACATTCCCCCAAAATTCCAGCAGCTGCAGTACAACTATTCTCCACACATAATATCAAATTTTATCAACAGTGCTATCAGATGGATGATGATAAATTTATGAATTGTGAAAGGGTTTGTCTATTTTGACTAACTGTAATTAACAAGGCACAAAATTGAAGTGGAAAGTTGCATAAGAATGATTCCCAGGGGCTTTTTCATATTGAAGTATTATGTAATACAAAATAAATGGACTCATTGTGCACTATCCATTGTTATCCTTTTTTCATCTTCTCTGTCTATTTGCACTGACAATGAAAAGTTGGCCCTTTGATGTCCTCAGCAGCAGAATCCCTTACGCCACCGCAACGTGCTGTCACTTCCAGCAGCAGCTTTCCCTGCATCCTTTCTGCTGGAGTTGGGAATTACAGCCCTGTTTACTCGGTGCAAGAAATGACTGTGAAGGCTGACGGAGCAGAACTGCGCCATCAGTCAAATGCAGCTGTCCAAACCATTCACTGTCCCCTTGCTTGTGCCCATTCTGGCAACCTTGGAAGGCATCAGGCTCTAGCAGTGAGGGGCTCTGGCTGGAGATCTGAAAGAACTGGGTCGCAAACCCTGGTGTGCTCCTGTTCTGTGCTCATTACTTAATCCTCTTCCTCTTCAACCCCTGTCCTTTCACATTCAAAGTGCTTTGCATCACTGTCTCTCAGTATTGATACAGCCTAAACTCCATTGAATTACATGGAAAATATCTTACCTGGGCTCCAGCAGAGTCACAGCTTTCATACTGCGCTTAGCACCAAAAAAAATCCTTACCTCACCTGGGGTTAACAGAAAATACAGCTGCTGCAGTAAAAAACTGCTGTATTGAAGAAGAAGTGTCTTACAGAGAGTCTGGAAATAATAACTAAGAATACTCTAGCTTTTAATTGCACCACTGTCTCAGTAAAGTTTGGTGACTGCGCCAAGGAAAAATAAAGCTACCAGGATTTTGTCAGCCTTAGAAACGTTCTAAGTTAGGAGTTAACCACAGTCCTGTGGCCAAAACTGTTTTTCTAGATGTGAAAGTGCATACCCAGAGTTTTAGCAAAACAGACCTTTTCTTTGAGGGGGGATATCAGGGAGCTGCGTGGCCAGAATGATGGCAAACTACACCCAATAGCCAAAAGCTCAATCATGTAATCTTTGACTTGGGACATTTGCAAGATCAGCATCTTCAAATCAGCCTCCATCCGTGGTTCAGACAGTGGAGCTCATAGTTAAAGTCAGTCCCCTTCAATATATTAACACTTGAATCCACCAGGATAATTCTATCGTATGTTCACTGTCTCTGATTCTAGAATAAATCCTGAATTTACTATAAACCAACACTCCAGTAAATGGTATGCATGGACAGAAAAAGTGTCATTTGAGCCCTGCTGAACTTGACTCTCATATCAAGAGACATTGAAAAAACTTGACTCTGAAGTTATTCCTAACCAAAATTTCCATCAGTACTCTGAATCGCTGAATTAAAACAGCTTGAATAGAATGTATTTGTACGTATTTTTTTTTCATTTCAAAGTAGATATTTCTGAGAGAAAATATCTTCCTTAAAAGTTCCAGCTTCCTTTGCATTTCCCAAAAGAAAGTGCCTGTCAACATTTTCCAATCCCCTCTACTTCGTAGTTTTTGGTAAATTCGATGTATAGATCAGCAGGTTTTCTCACTGAAAACCTCCTTCCTTGATTAGAGAGGCAGAATCAAAATACAACAACATTGTTAGAAATTAGTATAATGCAATCAGCTGAAAACCAACCTAATCTCTGCGGCACGTGCTGTGCAATGAGATGTCTGTACAGAGAGACACAGGGCAGTGCAGAGACAATGAGGAGGTTCTGCCAAACTCAGGTTATTATTGTAAATCCAGAAAATGAGGGGTTTGATGCTGCTCTGTGTGAAGCTCAGACCTTAAAGTGACACCCAAAAGAGCAAACAATGAAAACAACCACAACAGAAATAAGGCTTCTCGGAGATACCTATTTCTGATGTGGGGAATCTGCCTTTTTTTTCTGGCCCTTTGAAAAATACTTGTTGAAGACCCAGACGGAAAGATAAATAGATAAATAAATACATAAATAAACAAATACATTTTAAAATTAGGAGAAAAAAAGAAGACTTGGTTCTGTCCACATTTCACTCCAGTTTACAATTACAAAGTTGTTCTATGAAACACACAAACCAAAAATTTCATGCTCAGCTTTCAGAAAGAGGGGGAAAGAAGTGACAGGTAAGTTAAATTGCTTTATGAAACTACTTAAACAATTTTTCATCCCCGTCTTCTAACATCCTCTGCCAATGATACCAAACAACTCAGAAGTAATACTTAAAGCATGCTGACTTCGAATTTATCTTTCCCCTGATGTTGCACCATGTCATATAAAAAAATGAAACATGTCTACTGTATGATTCCTCCATTTCATCTATTTCCTTACATTTTCACTGCTCCTTGACAACTTCTACTCGCTCCTTTTCTCAGGTAATCCTGAACTGAGCCCTTGATCTGCTCTCCTGGGTGGATGTTCAGCTGCCCTTTTGCCTGCGCTGCTTTTACTCTGCAGTAGCACAGGCAATACAAAAGGTCCAGCAGGGACAGGAAAAGATCTCTGAACCTGACTGCAGAAATGAGGAACATCAGTTAGTACTTAAAACTATCCCAGTTCTCCCTTGTCTTTCAGGGTGAAACTGGAGGGGAACAATCAAAGCCTCTCAACAGAAAAATTATGAAACAGATGGTGGGAAGAATTTATTTACAAAGGAAAAATGTTTCCAGATTAACCAAATACTGAAAAAACTTATGTAAATACTCACAAATTTTATTAAAAGAAGAAAAACTTTAAATATTTTCAGAACACAAATTCTGCAGTGAAACGGCACTTTATTATCTGAAATACCACCTAAAGAACACTATTCAGCATCACACAACTTATTATAACCAAAAGCAGGGAGATTAAAATGTATGGTTCCCTTCTGCTAGTTATTTCAGAAAGGAACTTAAATTTGTATTTTCATATTATAATGGAAGAGGCTTTTGTAAATGGTAAATTCCTGTTTTCCAATTTCAAATTTTGCTTGTTTAAATAAATGTTCTTCTATACACAGTTCTCAGGAGTTTAGTTGGGTTTTTTCCTATCCTTGGAAAACTTCATTAGTCAAAGATCCATACTGGGGGGACGTTTGTTTGATTTTTTTTTTTTTTAAGGACCACAGAGAGCACTTTTAAGACAGTAATAGAGTGTAATAAATAGAATAGTTTAACCCCATTTGAGCTATAGTTTCTATGTTGGACAAATTATTTCTGCTCTTGCACTTGACTCTGCTTCAATTTGCAGCAAATGAAAATTGTATTCTTATGTTCAGTACAAAACAAATTAGAAAGGAGAAGAAGGTCAGATCAAGCTGAATTTACTTAGAAAGGCTGGCAGAGACATTTGCAGCTGTGGGTTCAAAATCTGAGCTTGGATTCACATCCAATTTAATATGACTTTGGAGGGGTGAAATTGCTGTCTGATCACTCCCATAAGAGGGGAAGGGAAGAATAAAGTGTATTTCCAGACTTGGTAATTTTCCAAGCAAAAGTAAACCTGGCGCACACTCACTTCCTGCAGAATGAGACATTCTCACTTTGTCAGACAATGAGGAAAAGCCTGTGCTGAGAATTTCTAACTTCCTTATCAGTGGCCATTTGTAAAAAGGTGCGGACAATATTTACTGAGATTGATGTTTCTCTGCTTGAGGATGAGAATTATTAGATGTGCGTAAGAAATTTACACAACACCTTAAGCCCCAACACCTGCCACTAATTTAAAGCACAGGCACCACATAAGAGTTTAATTAGAGCCCCTCCTGCCCCATTTGCCAATCAATGAGCTACAGCAGATGGGAAAAGGAGCAAGGATTCCAGGGCTTCTGCAAGGCTCACAGGAGTGGGATTTATGGTTAATATGTGACGGCACAGATCCTTTCTCAATGTACCGGCCCAACTAACACCTGGTAGCACTTTCCTTCTCTTTGCCTCTGGTCCTTGCCTCCTAAAGAAAAACAGGACCAGAAGAGGCAGAGGTGACTTCCTACAGTCTGTTTCAATACTTGCTCTGTGGAGGAAAAATGCAGTGGAAGTGGCTCCACATGAAAATGAGACTAACAGTACTGAGAAAAATGAAAGATGGACATGGCTTAGCTCAGTGTTAACCACTTGGCTTTGATCCCCTGTATCAGAGAAGAGCAAGAGGTGCAGCATGTCACAGGATAACGTGCTGATCCTTTGAGCCAACTCCCACCTTACGAAACGCAGAGAGGTTGTGCCACAGACTCAGTAGGAGCAGGATCACAAACTGCACATGTGGTGGCTGATGAGGTTTGAGTATTCACAGTGTCCTGGCTGCAGATGGCATTAAAATCTTAAGCTGATGCTTTTTGTGTATTTCTTCATTACTAAAGTATGAAAACTCTGCTCATGTTACAATAAATTTCAACTTCGCTTGGTTTTTCTCAGTTTGATCTGAATAATGTGTTGGCATAGAAAAAGTTTTTTAAAAAATCCATCCATTTGATATTAGAGTATTAAAACATCACTGGGTCATAATTTTATGGTTATGTTACATGCACAGTTTCAGGCTTGTCACTAAAAGCTCAAAACTGCAAACCATTATAATTGCAAAGCAAGCACAGAATTGCAAATGAGCAAAGAGTTCCAAAATAGAATGAAATGAAATTATAATGATGTTGATCTACTCAGTGTCATTCAAATAAATTCTTTAGAAAATTCTGCTCCATTTCCAAAAGTAAAACTTTTTCCTTCCACATGCATTATTTGTCTTTTCATTAAGCTCAACAATCAGGATTTTTTTTTAGAAAGTCAAAACATTTCCAAGTTTGTATGACATTTGTGTTATAACAAAAATTGAAATTTGTACCTGCTGAAGATACTGCCACTATTTTCTCACTTTTTCTAAGAGATCAAGCAATGTCCACACCATAATTCCATCTGAAATTCATCAGCAGGTGATTGAGAGAGTGCAATAACCACCAGAACTTTCACAGCTTCAGAGATTTCCAGAGCTGACAGCATTTTTGGATTATTTGCTGTCTAGTCTCCTACAGATCACAGCATCTTAAATATCACAAGAAAATTTAATTAAATCAAATACCTCCCATTAAAATAATTAATGCCTCAGAAAGGAACCCAAAACTTGTCAAGACAGCAAAGGCAGAGCACTTCTGCTTTATCAGGCAGTTTTTCCTCCCCCTCCCAATTTCAGGTGTTGACCACCAGCCTTAACAAGCTGTGTTTCTCCATCTGGAACAGGTGTTCTCTAACTCCTAAGTATTGATTCTTAAGTAGTATCAACTAAAGAGTTTTTTACTGCCTGCCATTATTTCTCTTTTACACTCCAAGGCAGCCAACTCTCATTTACTAATTTTGCAGTTAAAGAGATTAGACTGCCTGGTCTGAGGCCTTTCTTTTTGCACTGTCTCCAGGTTTTTATGAGTCATTTTCAAAAGTGGTCTCCTGAAGGCAGGAATACAGCACTGCCACACGAATATCAGTGGAGTCACACTCAGAGGCGGTGATGAAAGGATCCCCTTCTCCAGCTGCTCCCTAGGTTTGACCTGGGGGTGCCCATGCCCAGGTGGTGTTTCAGATCTCTTCCAGAGAGAGTTTGCTTTCACAGACACTTCCTTTTGCTCTGCAGCTATGGCCTTCACCCCTTCTGTGTTATCAGAGATGATACAACGTACTCGGAGATGGAGGATGGGAATGCTGAGCAGCATCAGGCATAATCTGTCTCCCTTTGGAACTCAGCCATGTTTTGCCATTGACCTGGACTTCATGAAGTCACAAACAGCTAATCCTTAATTCATTTAACATAAGCTTTAATTATATTGTTTTGTACTTTTTTATTAGTGAAATGCCATCCGATACTGACAATACCTTTATGAAGTCTAATTCTATTACTTCTTGCAGGTAACTTTATTAAGCAAGTACAGAATCATTTCAGAGATTTCCTGTTACTGATTACATCGCTATCCTTAGGTCTTTTTATATTCAGTTCCTCATGAGGCTTTTTACACTTCTGTTAAGAATAAATGCAACATAACCAATCTATAGGCAGCTTTTTCATTCTACTTACTCTCTTATTTTTGGAGTTCCTACGCTTTTACTTTGTTACAAGTCACATTAAAATTTAATGTTAGCTGATGGAGATTTCCCTCAGCTTCTTAGAAATCTGAGATGAATTCTATTAAATTTAAAAATGTGAAACAAAGCTCCTTTGGGGTGGGAAGTTTAGCAGCAGCTTGATGAAATGCTGCCACTTTTTGAATGCATTTGCATAGAACCCTTGGAATGCCTCTATCTTCCTTTTTTATGAACCTTTTTTCTCTCCCTACAGCAGGCCTGGGCAGGTTAGGAAAGACAACCCTTTCTGAAAGCACTGTGCTGGCAGCCATTGAAAAATACTGAGTGCACTGGTGTCACATCAGAATTTTCAATGTCTCCCAAAGTCTGTTTCCTGGCACTCTCACTGCCAAACACAGGGTGGTTCGCATGCTGTTGGGTTGTTCTTCTGGACAGGCGTGATTTTCTCACACGTAGTAAATTTTAGGAAGATCTAAGTTGGTGGATGAGACTATTCTGATAATGTCTTTTATTATACTCTTAGTTTCACTGGGTCAAAACATTTCATAGTGAAGAACTTGAATAAAAAATAGAAAACTTACTATGTGCCTATCCCTAAAATAATTTTCCTTTGTTAACATTTTAAAAAGAAAAAGCTGACAATATCCAACACACTGAGGAATAGGAGCTATGCATTGCAGCCATACTTTATAGCATTTTTAATAGCTAACTGTGGATTCAGCACCCCTAAAATATTACCATTCTGGAGCCAAGCAATATGATGCCATTAAAATTCTTTATTCATTTATCTGAAGTTGTTTCACTGACTTATTCCATTGCCATCTAAGCCATTACAATATCAACTGCAGTGTCTCCCTGTTATGATGTTACGGTAATTGCAGCCTCATACGTTTCAATTTTTTTATGCTAATTCCGGTTGCTTCACACAGCCCCTCTCCTGATGTTAACTGCACTGTCTCAGACAGTTTGACTCACACAGTAACCATTCCAGGCATATATAACTGCAGTCTATTGGCAGTACCTGGACTTAATTCAAGATCATTAATTCAAGATCATATCAGCTGTATGAAAAAAAACAAACATCATTATATTGACAGTAATTCCACTCTACAGCATTTTAATTACAAGTCTATTGTAAAGGAGGAGGGGAAATCACATTCCAGATCTTTGGCTACAGCACATTTAAAAAAAAAAAAAAGTATTTTCCAGACTTCTCTAAGTTTTGTAAAACATTTCATTAGAAAGATGCACTTAGGATTGCAAGTATGTAGTAGATGAAATACTTTTATCACATTTCCTGCCTATTTACTGTATGAAAGACCTGAATGCTCTTCTGCTTTTCAAAATGTTTAAAATAATGTCCAGGCACAAGTAGCCCAGAAGAGCTTCAGAGACCACGGAACCTGTTAGGCTCTGCTTACCTGCAGCAAGGAGCAGGTGAAATCAGTCGCAGGTGAAATCAGTCCCAGGTGCTGTGTCCTCAGCAGAGAGCTGGAACAGGAAGGGCTCGTGTTTGAGGGATCCCCACATGGTGGGCACAGCAGTGCCCCTCCTTTTAACAGGGAACGTACCTTGCCCTGGAATCCTCCCCTCATTCTTCTCCTCCTGCACCCCAGACACCTTAGGGAAGGAAGCAGCCATTTGTGCCCTACGAGAGAGGGAGGAAAAAACCTGCTTTTATTCCCCAAAGCTATAGCCTTTACAGACAAAAAAAACTAAGTCCTGCTTTCAGAACCACACACAAAAGCATCCATTTATGCCAATAAGTGGCCACACAGGAGTACAGAAGGAAAGCCGTAATTCTGTGGAATGAGGGAAGTATAGAACAAGAACTTTGTAAT
Source organism: Origma solitaria (assembly GCA_013397895.1). Taxonomy (NCBI): domain Eukaryota; kingdom Metazoa; phylum Chordata; class Aves; order Passeriformes; family Acanthizidae; genus Origma; species Origma solitaria. Next base: position 143,842 of record VZRL01006605.1, read on the forward strand.
TGCCCTGTCTTGCCTGACTCCAACTCCTGGTGCTCTTTTCCCATACCAACCATCAATATTTAGAAAAGACAGATCAATAAAAATGAGGGTCAAACGTTCATTTTGACAATAATAATCAATAATCGCATTATTGACCTGGAAATACAATTTTAAAAAACTTAAAGGCAAGAAACTCTTAGTGCATCATTCTTTTTAATTAAAGTGCTTACTACTATGCTCCTCCAATGCCATTTATCTGAATTGTCAGCTATTTTTACAGAATTACAGAAAAAATATTACCCAATTGTAGGTTTGTCTGGAGTTTAAAGGCATAATTTTTTTGGTAGGAGAGAAATAACTAAGGTTAAAAAAGCAACAGCAGCTATGTGAAAGAGCTCTAATATCCCAACAGATTGTTTTATACGTTTTCTGAAAGTTTACAGTCAATCTTTCTGCCTTGTCCCCTGTAATTGGAAAAAACTCTAATAAGAAAAGAGTAGACATGAAATAAAGGAAATTATTTGTAGTGTACTATGATGGCTATCTTTGCATGATAGGTACCTTCTTATGTTATTTTCTTCTTCTATTTTAGCCATATTTGCTGATTTTTTGCTAAATCCAGGAGTTTTAATGATGCTTTATCACATACGTCTCCAAATAAGAATAAAACATATTAGGAGTACTGTGCCAATTTTGATAGGCTTGGCTTAATGTAGTATTTTAATCCAGTTGAGAAGCCTGATGGTAACACATCACAGACATGGAACAGTGCAGAGTTATCAAAAGGTGCTTGAAGAGGACCAGGTGAGAATTACAAAGCGCAGCAGCAAAACAGCTCATCTGTGGAAGAGGGCTAAAGAATCCCGTCTATTTAGGAAACAAATTATGGAAGTTGTTTACAACTACCTAAATCAGAAACTGTTTTCCTAAGAAACTCAGTCCAGAGAGAGCTCCTGAATAACAGCATGACCAGATTACCACTACATGACTTATATTCTAAGTACACTGGGCAGTTATTCTAACTAACTGCTTAATTGTTTTTATGCTTCTGTCTTTGAATGCAGACATCCAAGGTCTATTTAAGAAATATGGGGAGTAAAAGCTCTTTCAACAGTGAAAACTCCTAGCTTGTCCTGCAGACAACCACACAATTTTCATTTTCCTATTACTATGTCCTTTTCCAGCAAGGACAGGAAAATTACGTCCTCCAGGTTTTTGGGCAGCAGTACTCTCTGGAGCATATCTGAAAATGAATACCTGTTTCCAGTATGGTCTAAACACAGGATTTTACCCACCTTGCTGGTTTTTATGCCCTCATTATTCGCTAACCTCACGAGTAGGACAGGGGTCCCAGCACTGCAAACTGTACCAAGCTCGTGGAAACCAAGGAGTTCTGCCTGAACAGAAAGGTGCTCTGGGCGAGCTGCACTCTTGCTTTTACCTTCAGACAACCCTGTTCCTCTGCTCCCTTTGAGGGTGGATGCTTGGCATTCATCAGGTTCCTCAGCTTCCCTCCATAAATTGGCTGCCTGTTTTCAAGGGCAACAGTCCCCTCTCTGCACCAGTGTAAAATGAGTTTTCTTGAATAGTTCCGAGTACTTATAGTGGCTGAACCAATTTGTCCCTAGGTAAATTTGGGTAATAAAGCAGTTTAGTAGTTCAGCACATACTTAAACCAATCTAAGTAGGAACACAAGTTCAGACTTCCCCCTTTCTCTCTTGGTAATCACAAAGTCATTTATCCCTTTCTGACTAGACAACTAAGAATTTTTCCTCCCCACTAATACAGCTATATTCTGGCAGTTCCCTGAAATGGAGGACTTCTAATCAATTTCTGTTAATTTGAGAAATATAGTCAAATAAATCAAGCATTAAAAGAGGAGAAAAAAAGAAAAAAGACAAAATTCATCACTCTAAGTGCAGGGCCTTAAAAGCTCATTTAGTCTGGGCATTCTGCCCACCACTGAACTGCTGAAAGGGGAATCAATTCCATGCACCTTAGTGATGATCTTCTCTCTAAAAAAAGGCCTTTTTGTGAGATCAGATGTTGTGAAATAGTTGCAGCTCTGTTCCAGATGAAGAAATTAGAAACCTTAGAGTTATTTTTTCAAGTGCTGGTAGTTCTGTATTATCTATGTTTTCAGCTTACTCGTAACTCAAAACACTAATACAGATTCCCAGTGTTGAATATTGCTATGGCAGCAGTCCCAGGGATGTTCTAGCTGGAGCAAGGACGAAAAGGCTAAATGATGAATTGGAAACACCAATGGTAGATAATGGGATAGAGATTCAGATTTCCCAATAATACCTATTGCCAGCAGGATCTTTAGGATAAGGGAGATAGGAGCTAACCAGCTCACACATGCTATCCACCCAGAGCTTTGGAGGTTTTATTATTGTGCTTGACCTTACAAGCTGTTAATAAACTCCAGGTGATTACCCCATTTAGTGGTACATATCAGACATGTTCACAATCAGAGAAGGTGAATCACTACGCAGTCCAGCGGAGGAAACCGTGCTACTGAAAGATCCAGATCCATTAAAAATATGAAGTCTGCTTGTAGCTACGGGAGGATTCCTGGAAGACATTAGCCTGGAAGGGCTGGCCCCAGGTGTGTGCCACTGCTGGCAATGGCTGCAGAGATGCAGCATCTCAGGAGGACATGGCAGCAAGTTACAGCCACGGCAGCCCCTCCACTCTAATCTTTGTGTGAGCTGAAGTGAGGTTGTGCTTTCAGCTCCTCTTGTGTCCTCTAGAAAAACCTGCCGTGATGTCGGCTCTTGTGGAGGCAGTAAACAAACGTCTTGGTTTGCATGACAATGCAGCTGGAGCTCGCAGCAATTACCGTGTAAACTGTGGCAGTGCAAGGCACCGAAAGCACGCCGAGCCTGTGAATCAGGGCAGAACCTACAAATCAGGGGCTGCAATGGCACAGCAAGGGCTCAGCTCCCCAGCAGGAGCCAAGGGAGCAGCAGGGCTTCCTTCCCTCGGAGCTACGGGACTGGGGGGGAGCTGATACCTGCGGGCTCAGGAGGGAAAGGAGCAGCAAGCAGGAATCGAAAAGGCACTGGCACTCCACTGAACAGTCCCCGAGGGCTCCCTGAGACTGTCGTATGAGTTCATGCCTTTAAACCCAAAATCTTTGCTCCTTTCGTGACTTTCAACGTAAGCTTTCCAATGACATGAGACACCCCTGGCTTCCACACAGTGACACAATAACCAAAGGGCTCTGTGGCCAGGACAGGGGACAATTCCAATGCTAACCTGGACAAACAAGGAAGACAGGGGGCTGTGAAAGTGTCATCGACAGAGAATGTATGAACATTTGCCCTACTGCTATTGACTGTACATTAAGTTCTCCAGGGTAGTGATATTTCATAAAAACATTTTAATAAAAAGGGAAGTACCACAGGAAAAGCTGTGAGAAACAGGTAACAGTAAAATGCTCATATATAATCCACTCAACTCTGAACAACAGTGACTTCTGAAAATATTTCATAGTTTGAATTTCAGCATAAAACAGAACCAATTCCTTTCTAAAATTTTAAATGAAACCCAGGAAAGACATGAACAACTCTGGCTAGCCAAACTGATTCACCAGGAATGAAGAAACCAATATTCTGTGGGGAAACTTGATAACAGGCAATAAAGATACAACCTGGAATAGGCACAAAGCTTTGACACAAAATTCTTCGAGGCAGAACTGAACAAGAGATGCCTTTGGTCTCCTTTTTTGCTATCTAGCGTATTGATGTGCTTCTGTTAAAAAATTCAAATAGCACTGTATTAGTACCAGACTATTCGTACGCATGAATGAATTTGTAGAGGTCCTGTAATTATCTTTAGCTGATCTGAAGGATGCTCGTTTTTCCAGATGAAATCATATGCTTAAGGATACAACTGAGTAATCTAAATATGGGAAATAACATTCAGTATTAAGGAAGGATCAGCAAAATGGAACACTCAGCAGTGTGACCTTGTGCCTAAGTTTACTCAACATTTTGTCCTTCCCCAAGAGACATCACCAGACATTAAAAAAAAGCAGCAGATGGGGAAAACCTCCACTGGCCCTGTTAACAAAACTGTTTTGGTTAGTCCCAAGGCAACAGAAGAAAGGAAACTAACACAAACGTAAATTAAATACAAACTCTTCTCTGACAGAGCTGTGCCATGAATTTAGTCAGAGCAGCCTTGGGGAAATCAACTTTTTGTCAGTCAGTACTAGACAGTTTGGGAGCTCCATTTGATCCTGGTGCAGTCGGAGAAGCTGAAATCACCACCTACCCTTTAAAGTGTCAGGGAGGCACAGTTAATCATCGGCTGACTGCTACCAAGGGCCCAGACCTTCACCAGCACTTACTTAAGATGTGCATTCAAAAAAACCAGATTAGCTGGCTGGAAGGCACTGCAGACAGAACCAGATTCATGCCTGACTTTGCAGATCTTGCACAGGAAGAAAAAACTTTAGTAAAATTGGAAGAGAAGCTTTCAAAGGAATTTCCTGCTGGTTTTGATTTTCAGATGCTTACTTTGGAGACTTATTATGTGAACAGAATTTGTTTACCATCTTCCAAGAGTGACAAACTGGGTTTCCTCATCTAAGCCTTCCACAGCAAAAACGGACTGACCAAGCAGGTTCCAGGAATTCCTTCTCATTTCACCTCTTCCAAGGTTTAAAACAGCTGCTCCTACTGATCAAACTGTATTACAAACATTTTGCTTCTTTCACTGAAAACCTATAAAGTATATATGCAGCTCCTTTACAGCTCTCCCCTAGGCTTTCACATCAAGTGTATTTCTTACTTATTTTGAAATATTCAAAATTAACAAATCCAAAATCTCTTTTCCAGCCTCATTATGTGTGGTAAACACTTGATAAAGGTCTGAGCAATAACACTGATTCTGAACTCACCTTGCAGAGATTCCAGGACCTTAGGACAATTCTCTATTCCCAATCTCTCTTATGCAAAATGAGGACAGAGGAAAATTTTAAGAGTGCATTTGGGAAGATAAGTCTCAGCTACATTAATTCAAAGTTTGTTCAATTTTAATTACAACATTTGAAATGAGATAACACAACACCATAGAGAGGAACTCTAGCAATGTGCCAAATGTTTTTATAATTCACCACAATATCCTTACATCCTGCTGTTCAGCTTACAGTGATTTTTCGTTTGCCAGCCAGTAATACCACTCTAATCACCTACTATATTTGAATTTTCCCCCTAAGAACTATATATTTGATATTATTAGCACTCCTGTACAGAACTGTAATAATAGTTCCATTTCTTTAATTTAATTTTCTAGCCAGGAAAAAGGTATTTGAATGTGCAAAACCTTACAATAAATTCTGAGAACTGGAAGTTCAGAATGAAAACCCCCACCATGGAGAATTATTTGCTCAGTCAGCACTGTGCCCTCATTTCTGTGGGGTCTGAACAGCAGCAGGGCACCAGCTGTGACCTATCAGCATGATCCTCATGACCATGAGACAAGGAGTAAGAGAAAAACATGTACAAAAATGAGGAAAAAATGTAAAAATATAGCAAAGGCAAGGCATGTTTCCTCTGAGTTTCCAAACTGCCCAGAGGAGAATTAGGGAACAGGACCTTGAAGATACTTCCGCCAATGTTTTGTTCTGGTTTCCAAGCTATTACAACTTCCCAGTATCACTTAGCATTTCAAGCCTGAGAATACCTTTCAAATTTATAGAGCCTTGAGGAATGATGGGTCTTGTCTTATCACAAGTATTGCTGAGATGAGGCAGGCACCAAAGTTATGCTTAATCTGCAAAACATTCACAACTGCGTCACTGATTTTGATGGGATTTTCAGTTTTGAAATGTTGCACTGTTAAATGACTACTTAAAAATGAAGTAAAAGAACAGAGACTTGTACAGTTCTTGATGAAAAATAATATGTTTGACAATTTTGATGAGATATAAATCTGGAAAAGAAATATAAACGTATGGTATTCTTTTCTTTCTAATGATATGGCCCTACTACTGTCCAGTTTACATTACAGTCTACTTATAAGTCCTGCAGCACAAACTTATATTTTATTACTTTATCACTTACAATTCAAGCTGCTCAATTCACTTCCATCAAAAAGCTCTTTGGGCTGCTTTATCAGTTTGAATCGCTGCTTGGAAATATTATGTGATCTATGAGGCACTGCACATTGTTTCTGAAATATCACCTATCTCTTAGGTTCCTTGCAAGATTATCTCTCTTTTTCCTAGTGGCTAAAGCAGTTTGCTTTAGATTTCTGAGATTACTGTCTCAGTCCTGAAACAGAAAATACCATCTTTGTTCCTAAACTGGCAGTGTTTCTCTAAACCTTCTAAAGCCAATGTAAAGCCTCCACCTACAAGGATGTTGTATTAATTCCTGACACTCACTAAGCTCATTATTCTAACACAGAAAGTAGCGAAAGGGTTAGATCTTGTTTCTTTTGGTTTTTCCTTTATTAATTATTCTTATTTATTAAACAGGTTTTCATGCAGTGGGAGAGACACTTTCTATCTGGTTAAGCTTTTCTCACTATCTTCAGCCTTAAGTCATCTCCACTGCTATCACCATAAGACTCACTTAATTTCCAGCACTGGATTTGTTCCCTACTTATCAAATGCCTTTAGTTCAGTTGCATCATTTTACTTTAAAGGCTCCATTCACTTTACATGTGTGGCCAAATCCAGCTGGCCCCAGTTCTTTAAAATAAAGGTTATTTGTCTGAAATGCACCTTCTCCATTTTTTACTATTCAAGGTGCTTGAGAACAGGTTAAATATTTACTTTTATTAACAAGGATTGCCAGCCCTATTAAAGTACTCTTGAGAAATTATTCAAAGAGTCATTTTACCTAAAAAGACAAGGACACATTTTCAGATTATTAGTACCAAAAGTGCATTTAGCTACAACACCTGAAATTCATTAGGACACACACTGAACGATATTTTCAGCTGGAACAAATAACTTATTGCATATGCTCATATTTTTTAAATACTTGAGCAACCTTATGTTCCATAAATATAGCTCTCAGCTAGTTGTCTTCTTCAGGATGAAATGTAAATGCATTTCTCATTACACTAATGAAGGCAGTGCTTCAGTGCATTTGAAGGGGTGCCAAAATGCCAATACAGGCGTTGAAACAAAATCATTTGTCAACAGTGTGAGACAAGGGCATGGCAGTTATTAGTAATGATAAATGGGTAGAAAGTCCTTTAGCTCTGTCCAAAATCCTGATAAAGACTCACTACAGAAACACCACATGGTCCTCTCTTTCAAGTCATACCAGGGGTTGAGGTGTTTGATTAATAACTTGGGGTTTATAAATAGAAACTTTTGGCAAAGTCAACTGAGAATCACAGCCTAACTACTTCTGCCTAAAATTTTGTTGTAATTATTTGGCAACCTAAAATTATTTTCTGGAAATAGTCCAGTGATTACTCCAAGCAAAGGCCAATATTTAACAAGAGTTAGGATAATTTGCTGCTGCCAGATTTGATTCTACATGCAAAACAGAGAACAACTCCTAAACTCAGAATTGCAGTGAAACATTGTGCGGTGCTTTAAATTGCAAACCATACCCCTGGGTTTGTGAAGGAGTGGTTTTAGGATCTTTAATTGAGCAAAATTCCACAAGATCCTAGGGTAAATGTGGGATTTATTACCAATGGTAATAAAAATGGGTACCATTAAATACCATCTATTACCACAAAATGCAAAATTCCATTTCATTTCCTGCTAGCACTGGATAACGCAGCCCTAACCATTTTTTTGTACACTGGGAGTGATTTCTGACAAAGTCTGAAGTCTTCCATTCACCACTTACATACTAAATTTACCAAGAGGATTGCAGGGAACACTTTTTTATTTTTCCCTTTTCTGCAACAGTAGATAAACTTCTGAAAGAGACGAAGGAGGAAGAGGAGAGTTAACTAAAAGGGATTTGTCATCTACAGTAATTATGAGACTGCTCAGGCACATCATTTGAGCACCAAATGCATTTACAAGGAAAATGAAAAATGATAACTAAAATTTTGTGTCTATCATACCTATGTTTATTATTTAATATATGTATCTTGTAATAAATCAAAACACTGAGATGCTGCATAGAAAGTTTACTGCAAAACAACAGTTCCCACTTGGATTGAATTATACCAGTTCCAGCTCCCCTTGGATATATTTTACCCAGGCATAAAAGAAATTGAATAGAGTTTAAAAGGGATGTATCTTTGAGAAGTAATTTAATAACAAATACCTGTGTCACAGTAAAATTTCTCCTACTCAGATAATGAGTGGCCTCCCAGCTTTTGTACAAATACACGGTACCACAAAGAGAAACAAAATCCTTATCAGAAATAATATAAATGCCAATTAATTTCTGACCTTAAAATCCAGAGTTGGATAGAGACACTGGCCTGAAGAAAAATCCAAGATAATAATGGAAATATGCTGATTTACACATAACATTACAAAACCATTCACCTGCTCTATAAAATATACTCAGTACAAACATTTCTTGTTTGGTAGGAGGCTGTTATTAAACTAGATCGGTATTGACAGCTCTCTCTGTGGAGAGTCATTATAGGTGAATTATAGTGACAGTTTTTGTTGGGATTGACTGTTATTATAAAGTGTCTTTATTCGGTTGATTAAAACTCCCTGAATCTCCCACTCCATCACATTTTTCCCTATTGTTCTCAGTCTCAGCTTAAATATTTTGAAATCATTTAAGCAACTTGTCCCCAATAGGAAAAACTTTTCTCATTTTTTGAAAGAGTCAGTATAAAAGTGAAGTTTTGGCTTGCTTTTAACTTGTTTTTAAAAAGAGAGACCTGAACATCATGCCTTGTTCCCCAGGATTTTCTGCCACTTTATCCACATTTGTAAGAACCTGCAGACATACACAGAACTGTGTCATACAGAAAATGACAGAAGTTGGCAACACACTGGAAAATATCCTTGTCAGCCATATTTACAAGTCCTACCAGTCTCCCTAAAAATTTGCATTAACACCTTGTCCGAAATGTCACATCGAAAGATTTTCCTAAAGTCTATCTTTCCTGCAGAAAACACCCTGTCTTCCTGGGTTATTTACAGACATTAAAAGATGCTATTAGAGGAGAACAAATCAAAGAGTGGCAATTTCATTCATTTATAAATCCTTTTACTACTTGTTTTTCCACTTCCCCCCACACACCCCGCACTTGACCCATGATTCAGTGCAATCCCATAAAAATTCTGCAATTTCACGTGGAGGAATTATTCTTGTACAAAACTGCATCTAGATTTTCCTTAAAATATGCAGCCCAGAGGATGTGAATGAAGCACAAGTGTTAGATACTATTACTGTTACAGAACATGTACTGTCCAGGCAGCAGTTCGTGAGCCTACTTGGGCCCAGCTCAGGCTCTTACAAAGGTCCAAAAAAGCAGCATTCCTTTATTTATAGAGCGAGTTCATAACTAAAGTTTTCTACATGTAGAGGCATATTATGAAATAGTAAAAATGGAAGTTTTAAACCAAGTTATTTCAATGTGGTTTGCTTGAATAAGGAATGATCTCCCCACTCAAGATCTGCACCGGTGTCTTTCAGCAGACACTTCCTGGGGACTGCAGGTGAGGAAACTCGGGGCAGCCCTCACCTGTTCATGTGGCAAACCATCTGCAGCTCAATCTCCCCGGGCTACAGGCAGGAAAACATAAAACTTCGAATTAAACCCCAGAGTACCAAGCACTAGACAGTTTGCATTTGCCTTTCCTCCTTTTCAGCTTCCCCAGGAAAGACTTCACCCTGAGCTGCAGAGTGGAGTTTTCCACAGGTCACCCCTGAGCAAAAGGCGTTTCACATGGCCAGTAATGGGAAATTCAAATTAGCCAGCAGGATTTCAGTTCCCAGATAGAAATCTGCCAATTGCCCTGAAGTTGTTGATGCAAATCCCCGGAGGTACAGGTGAAGTCGCTGACTGGCTTTGCATGACAAAAGGGAGCACCATTCAGCCTCTTCAGCCACTTTTGTTTTAAGTGGAAGGGAACCCACAATTCTCTCCCTACTGCACAGATCCTCTGCGGATCAGCATAACAAATAATGACCTTCTGGGGGATCCTCAGACCTTTGGATAAAAGCAGGCAGTACCGCTCCAAGGCCAAGGGCCTGAGCTCACCATCATCTCCCATAAGGGAGATCCTGCAACGCACACTGTTTGCAGAGTGATTGATAAAGAGTTATGGATTTGGACACTGGTGTCCTGGAAATGTGCCATTAAAAAACCCCAACCATTTTTATAACGTCAAAATAGCCCCACATCAACAAACCCTGGATGTTCATGCCATCAATAACAGGAAGCATTCAGAGGTTAAGAGGTTAATCGTTTCGAGCAGACACATCACTGAACTTTGGTGAAAATCGGCAATGGTTTCATACAGGGATTTTTGGTAACACCATCTGATACTCATTTGCCTCTAAGATATGTTTAAAATGATGATCTGTCTCACCTTATGTTGGCTTTCTGCCCCCTCCTCTCATGGGGTAGTGGGAAATATGTATTTTTCTTGTCAAGTTCATGAAGCAGTCGAGTCATGGGGACCAGATAAATCGAGGGATGAGATGAAGCTATCAATAATTACTTTCCCACCAGCAGAAACCTCCTGACAACTCAGAAATCAGGCCTTGCCCTTAAGTTAACAGCACTTTCAATAAACCACATACTAAGCATTTACTGAGGACTCTGATATGCATGAACGCTCATGGCAATTCAACTTTCCTGTCTGACACTCTGTCTTAGGGAGAGGTTATAGGTGTAATATCTATATCTACATATATATATATGTATTAGATTGTTTATGTTACGTAAAGCCTACCCAGGCCCATGCCCCTCTCTATCCAAATGGCTCCACAAACAGCAACTGGATGGAATGAGAGCATGTAGCACACATTGTCAGCACGGAAACGGATTTGTGGTCTCAGGAGATTGCCAGCTGGCCAGAATCCAAGCTGCAAAAAGCCATGACCACATCACGCACTAAGTAGCTCTCAGCAAGAGGTAAAGGCTAAGGAGGCTGCAGTCCCTAAGCCTCCCTAAGGAGGCTATGGCAGTTCTCAGGCAGTTGGGCTAAAACGCTCCATGCTGCTGAATGCAGCATTTAATTATTCAAATAAAGCCATGAGGTTTTATTTTTATGGTTCCAAACTTAATTTATACTTTGGTTTTCAGTGCTGCACGTTGCAGGCACTTCCCTTCCCATAAAGGTCTCGTTGGATTTTCAGGATTCCCCAGCAAAGCAGTCCTGCCAGAGCTGGTTTCTAGAACGTGCGAGTCTACAATGAACACTATCAGTGTGAAACCTCCCGAGGAGCGCAGTGCTCAGGAACAGGGAAATCATAAGTGAGGGAAGTGAGGATAAGAGGGCAGATCTAACCCCAAGTTCAGAATTAGAGCTAGAATGGTTTAACACGCAGTATTATGAAATCCCTCCGACCCCAGGTTCCAGGAGCAGGAGGCTGATTCAACTACAAAGAGATTGATAAAAGAAAAGGCAGAAAAAGGCAAATGACAGCTGTGCAGGAGATGGCTTTATGGACCTGGAGCTGCTACACAGGGAGCTTTGGAAATTGAGAAGTGAGACAAGTGTTTTGATAAGTACAACAGAAAGGTCTGCGGTTTGATACAGAACAGATATTGATTCTAATCATCGCAGGTGCGGAGAGGACATTGCAGCTACCTATCCTAATTACTTAGCAGTTAAGACGTGTTCATTTGAAGGCTTAATATATGTTTTTTAAGGAAAAAAAATAAGATTATTCTTAATAGCCCTTGTCCTCTCCATGATCAAAAGGCAGTTTGGTTCCAAGCACCATTTGCTATTGGTAATTATATTTTTGTCTTTTAATTAGCATTTCATGAGTAAAATGAACAAACAATCCTAATTTGGAAACACAACTGTCTTGAACAGCACATAACCCTTGATACAGATGGAGTGAAAATAAGATGCAACTAAGGCATTACTTTGCCACTGAGTACACTTTGCCATGCGGGTACTCAACAGTCCTGCTGTGGTGATGAAAAGAAGAAAAGTTTCTTCCAGTCTGATGACAGGGTATCCACAGCATAACAACAAAGATGGAGAGAGAAGAAAAGGCCAAAACAAAAAGAAAAATTATGCTTGGTCTTGGTTGCTCTGTCCCAAATTGAAAGCTAAATTAAGCTAAATTAAGCCTGATGATTTGAGCAGTCCATACATGAAAAATAAAAACAAATGCACAAACCCTACAGGTTTTAACTGGATCTGTTCTTCCCTGCTTTTCCAGGCAGGCTGTACTTCCAGCCAAGGATAGCAATGTTCTCCATGACAATCCAAAAGGCAGTGCTCAGGTGTCATGGCTAAGAGCTGCCTTTGAGAATGTCTGAATCTTGAAGTGCATTCCTGCCTTTGGAGAGGGGCCCTGGAGGAGTGCTGTGGGCAACAAAGGAGCTAATTGGCAAGGAATCCAATTTTTGGAAGTATTCTTTAACCACGACCTCCTTGGACAAACACAGAGGTATTTTCCAGCCCACACATTGCAGCACACCTTATTCTCTCCCCCCAAACACAACAAGCTGCATTTGTTTTGCAGTGACAGCTGTCATTCAAACAGAGGCTTGAGAATGGATCCATCAGCTTTTCCACCTTTCCTGCTACTTCAAATGGGTTCAATTTATCTGTCAGAACACAACATATATATATTATTTAATTAATTGTAACCTGCCATTTTATCACCTCTACTAGCTGGTGAGTCTGTCACAGAGTCATTCTCCATGCTGGACCAAAAGAAGAGAAAGATGCTGGGATTCTGGACACTAATTGTGACCTCAGCAGCCCGACTGCTACTGATGTAGTAAAGGAGAGAAGAGAGTTGGAGTAGCAATCAGAGGAAAACAAGAAGCAAAATTAAAATCTCTAAGATGCAAACTCTAATGGAAAAACTTTCATTGTACATTTCTGAAAGCGACTGGTATTAAAATTTTCATAAAGATAATCCCATCTGCTGACATAAATCAAAGTATAATATTCACCTATGTTCCTGAAGCACGTCTATATCTGGATACCTCACATAGCAAGCTGGAAGCAGTTTCAATGCTATTTCTCAATATATTCTACAGCTTTTTTTTTTAATTACTTAAATACCTCCAAGTTCTTTGAGTTTATTACATATTAAGATTCTGACTTTAAAGGCGTAGAAATTAGGTTCCCGTGCTTAGTCCCCATATGATAAAAGCAGCCAGGTACATTTTTTTAAAAGCATTAGCTCTCCAGCTCCAAGTAAGTTTACAGAGTTTTGCTTTAGGCAACTCAATCTCAGACTTCAGGCACACAAACCCCAGCTTCCAATACATTAGTATTTATGTTACATGTCAAATTGATTTGTATTAAGCCACTTACAGGTAGTCCTGATATAATAACTTCCTAACACTCTATTATTCAGCACTTAAAAAAAAAAAAAAAAAAAAAAAGTTATTTTAGTTTAGTAAGAGCCAAGATTGCTGTCGTCAAAAGGGAAGTGTTCCTGCCCCTTGCAGCAGAACCCCTCAGCAAGGGTCAGCAGCAGAGCTCAACAGCTGGCCCTGAATTTTCAAGTGGCATTTGTGGACCCAATCAGTGGTACAGATGTCGCGGGTGTAATCACAGGCAATTCCTGTCACTGTTCCAGGACATATGTCTCCTAGTGGCCAATTGCCAATGACACAGCACAGCTGAGGAACCTCTGCTCCCACTTATGCTATGAGACAATCAGCATTCCCTCGTAAGAAGGTGAAGCTTGGATGGAAGGGTTAGAGCTGCCACCAGACACCTGGAAGCCCCCTAGAATCAGAATCATCTTTCAGACTCTGAGGGTGGGTTTTTCCTGCCAGAGAGGACAGATGTTGTCTTGGATAAAGTGATTTACCCCTCATCACCATCAAGATCTACATAGAAAAAAGGCTGATGGAAGCTGTAGGTGCATGTGGAAATCATCAATTAAAGCTGGGGAGTCTGTACCGAAAGGCAGCAGGATGCAAAAGCTACAACAGGCACAGCCTCTTCCCTTTTTTTTGTCCCTTTGCTGGTGAGCTGCAAAATGTTCCTGTTAGGGTGAGATGACCTTGTCAAAGTGATGTATTTATTACCAAAGAGTTCATCCACAAGAAGAGCACACAGATGAGGCCCCATGATTAGTGGCAGCAAAGAAATAATGATTTGTTTCTATTTTTCTACTAGCTGTGGTGGCAGGTAGAGCTGTTGCACAGCTCCGACCTCTCACCAGCCTACATACCATCTACTTCAAAAGAGAACCTTTTTTTCTTTCTTTTTTTTTTAAAGAGAGACGGAAGGCAAATTATTGGAATATTTAGCAGAAAATGTTGCTGACTCATTTACATGGAAGCAGAGAGGGAAAAGGGAGAGTTTTGGGGAGGACATAACAAGCATGGAGAGAAAAAAGCATAAGGGAGGGAAAGAGAGTGCTACACTATAAACCATCTCATGTACATTGTAGGAGAGGAAAAAAAAATCTTCATTTGGTGTTTGGCTGTCAGTGAAATCATAAAAACTCAGAGAGCTATATAATCTATAATAAGGTGGTTCATCTTTTCTTTTATGGCTTTGCTGACAGGTATAGCAGATTCAAATCTTTCCTTACAACAAACTGGGAATAATTTTACAGCCATGCTCTCCTTTCTTCCTCCCTTTACCTTGACACCCTTTCTTCAGTGAGTGCTGCCACGGACATTAAAAATGACTCCCTTGCCTAACCAATATCTCTCCAACCCTGAAAGAGGAGAGGCAGCACCTCTCTCCCTTTGGAACTCCAGCCCTCCCCCATCGCCCACTGGTCTCCCCTCTCCCAACAGACCCCAAGCTTGAAATTTCCATCACCTTTTGTTACTGTGTAGCAATACATCTCTAACATATTCCTCTATGCTTTTCTTGAATGTGAAAATAACATAAAATATTCATAACCAAAAATAACAGGCTGGTGACCTGTTATTTTATTTAGTACCTATATTCACATCCCTCCCCAGCAGTCATTTAGCAATCTGTCAAAAATGATGGCGTAGTAAGTGCCTGGATGCCAAAGGTTTCCTTGTGCAGGCTGAAGTTGCTTTTTCCCCTCTCTCTCAAGAACAGGGCAGTCAGTCACATTCTGCACTAAACTAATCAAGTATCTGACTCCAGTCCATTCTCGAGCATTTCATGTTTTATTACGATGCTGATAAGAGAACTGCTCTTCCCAGGAGGGCTGCACTGCAGGGAGTGCAAGAACAAGAGCTGTCACATATGTGAGCCGCACCAGCACCCACTTTTACCAGACCTTCTACACTCAGCAGGACAGGGCAAAGGAGTGCTCTGAGCAAAGATCAGCCCAGGGAATCTGATACTGTAACAAGGAAAGATGCCATTTACTCAGAAAACGTCTTACCACTGCTAAACACACATCTCACTAAAACACATAACCAGAAAAAAAGTCTCATTAAATGTTTTGGAAAACAGGGATTTAAATTTCAGTACTGCTTCTCAGGCTGTATCCCATGGCCACACCTGGTCAGATGAAGAGACAAAAGGTGTTCTAATATTGTTAAATCAAACTCAGAACCATATTACAAGCCAGATACACAGAGCATAAGGTTTTCAAAATATTTAGCAGTACATTCATTATATTTTGGTGTAAATCACAAAGTGGCACCTGAGTGCAGTTTAACCAATGAAGAGAAAGGCAGAATTTAATTTGTTACTTTTAAGTTCTCTCTTACTGTAATCTGTCAGAAATCCAAGGAAGGGAACAGAAAGATTTTTTAAATAATAATTTTCATAAAATCCATTTTACACTGCTATTTCCTATGTAAGAGAGTGGCATGTACTTTATTATGGCTGCTATGTAGAAGTGTTAAATGTTTGTTCCTGAAAAATTATATGAATTGTGATGTAGTTAATGACAGCAGCTGGGAATGGTGACAGAGAAGGGGAGAGAAAGAAGAGGGTGGTGGAACACTTCCATCCAAACGCTACACAGATCAACTCTAGCATGATTTAACAGGGTACATATAGGGCTGCTTAGGTGACCATTGTTATGCCTTTGCTCTTCAAGAGTCAGAAGAGGTGATTTTGAGAAGGAGAATTAGAAAAACTTAGAAACAGTTAATCTATACAAGTGTTTCAGAGAGGAGTTCGATCACTGAGGAGTGATGAGAAGGTACATATGGGACGAGCAGGCAGAGTGAACAGAAAAAAATGCTGGTATTTCAAGAGGGAACAGTCATTACACGTCACTACAGGTAAAAACTCTCTAAACATTTTTATGTGGAAACCTTACATCAAATATTTTAGGAAACAAAATCTAATATATAGAGCTGAAAGATTCCCAGTCAACTTTACTTTTACTACATCAATCATCATTCAGTTTGTGACAATGTTTTAGGCCAGCAAAGCCATTGACAATAAATTCTAAAATAATAAAAGTGTCAGTTTCTTAAAAAAGAATTACCTGTAACTGCAAATGTATAAACTAACAACTACAAACACAGGATATACTAGATGTAGCACGTATTAAAATGGGATTATTGACAAAAATTAAAAGTTCTCCACACCTGCAGCAATCATTTTCCCACTTGTTTGGTGGTATTATGCCCTTCACACTGGTGTAAAGTAGGCAGTGCCTAATTACCAGCAGCACTCATTTCTGTTAGAACACAGACTGTGGAGAGCACTACTTGCAAAATTACTGTCACATCTCCAGAGCCGAGGCTGAAGGAAGCCCTAATTAATCTCACCATCACTTTGAGAAGAAGAGCAAGAGTTGCAAAACAGTGATGAAGGCATCAAGAAAAAGCTACAGATATGACTGAAAACTCGAAGTAGAATCTCTCCTTATCACGATGAATCTCGTGAT
>VZRL01006623.1:3232-20587 GCA_013397895.1 Origma solitaria
CCCGTCCCCCTCGCCCCCCTGAGGTCCTTTCTCTCCCTTGAGGTTCCCCTCCTCCTTTGCTCCCACCTGCCCCTGTGGATTCCCCCCGCCTCCTGTGGGCTTTACCCTCTTCCCCCTGTGGGTTCCACCGTCCCTCTCGGGGGATTTCCCCTCTGCTCTCCAGCTCTCAGCCCCCCAGTGCTGACTGACCATGCTTCCCGTGTTTTCCCACAGCAGAGGAGCAGCAAACGATTCCCGACAGACCTCCCACAGGCTCTGCGACAGCCCAGTCACTGGGGGCAGGTGACAACCAGGCATACAATGAGGAGCATACAGGCACATCCCCAGAGAAAGAAAAAAATGAGCAGCAGGATAATTCCAACAACAATGTTGACCCCAAAACAAACACAAATAGTGGGACCGGGGCGAATGAGAAGCAGATGGCAAGTGAGAACCAGAAGGACAGAAATCTGACCGTAAATGGCAGCAGCGATGAGGAGAAGAAGCAAAACGAGTCACAGAATGACAACGGCCAAGGCAGCAGTGTGGGTGCTACTCAGGGCAGCAAAGATGTGCCTGGCACTGGAGGAAGCAGCAATGCAGGAGGTGGGGGACAAGGGGATGGAGGCCAGAACAGCAGCAGTGGTAGCCAAGGCAACACAGGCAGTGGTGGCATTGATGGTCAGGGCAACAGTGGCAGCAGCACTGATGGTCAGGGCAACAGTGGCAGCAGCACTGGTGGCCAGGGCAACCCAGGCGGTGGCACTGGTGGCCAGGACAACCCAGGCAGTGGCACTGGTGGTCAAGGCAGTACAAGCAGCAGCACTGGTGGCCAGACTGACAGCCACAGGAACCAGGGGAGCACCAGGGAACAGAGCAGCAGCCACGACAAAGGTGTAAACCAGAACAGCCGGGATGGCAACCAGCCAGCCAGTTCCAAGAATGATGACACCAGCAAGGACAGCAGTGACAAGAACGAGGCTGGCACTGGTAAGAGCGGTGACGACAAGGGCGGTGAGAACACAAGTGACAGTAACACCCAGGACAATGGCAACAAGGACCAAGGCACCAACCAGGACACTGGTGACAGCAACAGGGCTGGCCACGGTGGCGGGGCCAGTAATGGGGACACAAATGGGGACACCAGCCAAGGCAGCAGTGATGGGCAGCAGGCCCAGACTGAGACCCAGGGCAGTGCTGGTAACAAGCAGCCCCCCAACCAGGACAATCAAAAGAACTCCCAGGAGGACCAAAACCCTGTGTTAAACTCAGCTCCCTCCACTGTGGAGGGCGACAGTTTTCTGGAAAATGAAGAAAATGCTGGAGATGATATGGCAGAGGCTGAGGAGGGCAGTGACACCTCCTTGAATGAGGAGAGAGGGAAGAGTGTTCCCTCCCTGCCCAGGCCCCGCTCAGAGAGCAGCCATTTCTTTGCCTACCTGGTGACCACGGCCATCATTGTTGCGGCCCTATATGTGGCCTATCACAACAAACGGAAGGTAAGCAGCCCTGCTCAAACCCTGAGGATTGGGATTGGGACCCACTCAGTCCTTTCCCCTCATCTTGACTGGTTTCTCACCAGTACCTCCTAGTTTAGTTCATGTGATCCCAATAGCAGTGGGAGGAGCGAGGGAGTTGTGACCAGGATAGGGGTCGGATCTGGTGGAAATTGGGTGTTCTCAGCTTTGCTGCTGATTTTCAGCTGAGAGGTGAAAACATGAAGGGGTGTGAGATCTCTACGTGTTTCCTCTGACAGTTTTATACTGACAGTTTTCTGTAGCAGGTTGCCCAAGATTGGGGTTGTTTTTCCTCACCTGAAACTGGTTTTGAGGGAGGAAGAGGAAAACAAATTCTTGCTGTTTTTTGCTTGTTGAACAAACCTCGTTCTCCGTCTTAGCTGAGGTCGAGTACTGGCATTTGCATATTTCAAGTGCTTTGTCCCAGGAAAAGGGGTTGTAGGAGAAGGTGAATGAAAAACAACAGGTGAGCCTGTGTTGGAAGCTGCTGTCCCACTCCCCGCTGTCTCCATTTTTCTCTCTCCAAAGATCATTGCTTTTGCTCTGGAAGGAAAAAGATCAAAAACTGGTCGACGGCCCAAATCTGGTGATTATCAGAGACTGGATCAAAAGGTGAGACCCAGCCTAAAGTGGGGGTTGGTGTGCCTGGTGTGTTGGAAATACAAAATATTGGTCCTTTGCATTAGAAAGGCTCCCAGAGCCCGAATTCAGTCAGTTTTGGAAATAGAGTTTGGTGTAGAAACAGGGTTTTGCCAGGGAATGGAAATGGCAACATTGAGAAATGCTGTCAGAGTTGACCCAGGGCAGAGGTCGGACAGTGTTGGGCTGGACTGTGCTGAAAGGCTTTGTCACTGACCCAAATGACTTGTCAGGGAAATTTTTAGTGAGGGAAGGGTAGGATTTGTGGAAAAATCCTTTCTTCTCTCCCTTGAAACCTTTGCCCACCTCTTGCTCTTCAAGGCAGATGTGCCTGTAATTATTTTCTGCCATGGGAAGAGGAAAGGAAAACAAAGGCAAGAGCTTATGTTTGCTTTGGGATCTCCTCAGCTTGCTCAAGTGTGAATAGAGCAGCAAAGCAATTCTGAGCTTTCAAGTACTCCCAACCTTTCCTTTTGCCTTTCCAGATCTAGATTCCTTCTTGGATGATGACAGCCGGCGACGGGAATGCTGTGCTGCCACAGTTGGATTGCAGTCCACGGGAAGGAGGGGGAACGCTTTTTGTTTTGCACCTGCACCTTGATAAAACCTCTCACTTCCCTAAATTTTTCCATTCCCAGCTGCCTTGTTTTCCCCTTGGGTGTCTGGCTGGTGGAAACGCCAGTCCCAGAACTGCACACCCAGGACTCCTGTGTCCCAATGCAATGGAATTTGCCATCTGCTGGACTGACCCCTTCTTTTGCTGGGGGGTAATTAAGGATCTGCTGTAAAATGAGCCATGGACTGACCTTTGCCTGGGTACAGAGCTACCTTGGTCTCCTCCTCCTTCACCTCCATCTCTTGGGTTTGATTGCTCAAGTTGGGAACATGTGAGTTCTCTTGCACTCGTTTGGAATTGATCCACCACAGACTCGGGTTTGGGTTTTCTCTCGCTGATCAATTTTCCAGTTTCACACACAGATTCCCTTTTTCACACACACCTTTGGCCATGCTGAAGCAGTTTTTGCTCAAACCCTTTGTGCTCCATGCAGGTGTTCTCCCTCCCAGTCCTCCCAGTTCAGCTGTTTGCACTGGGGGTGTTGGTTGTGGTGTGGTGCTGCGGAAGAAGGGGTCAGACCTGTGCCAGGGGAAAGCTCTGTGCCCTTTCAGTGTCAGGGATTCAGATGGGAAGATTATTTCCTCCCCCTTGTCAAACGTAGGAAGGAAGGAATGTAAATCCCTGAGGAGTTTGGGATGAGAGAAGCTCCCAGTCCCTCAGCCTCCCCAGTTGTGTTGGACTGGTACTGGTCAGACCAAGGGCTGCCAAAGGGGTTGGTGCCCCAGTTCCACCTGTGAGGTTGTTTTCATTCCTGTAGTTCTACTCCCGAGAGGTTTGTTTAAGCTGGGAAGGTTCTGGAGACAGCACAAAGCACCTGCTTGGCTCCTGCTTTGGATTTTTCTAGTATAGGCAGAAAAAAATGGATTTGAGGAACCCAGAGCTCCTCACATGGGCATCCAGCTGCACCCAGATCAGGTGCCAGTCGTGTACCAGTTCTGCACTTGCCAACTGACTGCACGAGAAGAATCCCAGGATGGTTAAATTCCCTTTGGGGGGGCTTTTTTCTGGCCTTCCCAGGCTTGGGAACAATCGGCTCCTTGCTCTGTGGTCACCTTGGACAAGGGCAGAGCCATTTCCTGGTCACTGTGAAAGCTACAGCTCTAGTTTTGATTTTCTAATTGTTCATTCCAAGCGGGGAGAGAGGACTTGCCTTCCTACAAACCCTAAAATCATCCTTTCCCTTTTTGCTGGCTCGTGGCAAGCCCAAGGAGCATGAGAGTCCCTCTTGGCCTTAGAGAGTTCTCAGAGTTTCCCTAGGAAACATCTGGGATACTAAAAGTACTTCCAGGAGTTGTTTTGGAGAACAAGAGGGTGGAGAGAAGGGAAACAGGGCTGGGAATGTAACTCTTGGGGAAAAGGGTGGAAACCTCTTGCACCAAACCACCCTGCTCCAGGGATTCTGTGGGATCAGCCAGGCTGAGGGGGCTGCTTTAGGGCAGGGCTGGGGAGGGGGTCACTGGCTTTTGGCTGGTGACAGCAGGGGGACAAACTCTATTCCAGTGTGTGGAATTCCGTGTGCTTCTGGGCTGCTCCAGCCAGGATTTTGGAGTGTGTGTGCTTTTTGGAGTGTGAGTCCTCTGTGCCTGCTTTGTCCTGTTTTGTTTGTGGGGTTTTTTAATAGAATAATAATTTAGAAAGGTTTCTTTTTCACCATATACTCATTTTTCTATCCTTGGAGTTGTTTCAAATCCTCTCTTGCTCCAGGCTGTGGGAATCCCACCCTACTGCCAAAAGGGGAGGGAATATTTTGGACCTCAAACACCTTGATCCCAGGCTGAGCCAAGCACAAGCTCGTTATGGTAATAAGGATGCACTTTTGGGAAGTGCTGGATCTGGGGAGAGGCAGAGCTCACACCAGGCTGAACTGGGGGGTTTTCCCCCAAAATCTCTCCACCAGCACTTCCTGAGGCTGATGTGTTCTACCAACAGTCTGGGCTGCCCAAAAGCTCTGGGAATTGCTCCCAGTTTGTGTTTATGGTATTTATGCAACATGTCCCAAATGGGTCAAGGTGCGCAGAACCTTTTCCCTTTGGACACACGTGTTTTCCACAGATGGTGTCTGTTGGTACAGAGGGTTTTTTTGCCAAATGTTCCTACTTTTTAGGCTTGAACCAGCACATGATTTGTTTTCTGCTGCAATGAAATGCACCTTGCTTGGAAGGATCAGAATTTTTATAGTTCTTTGTACTGTTTTTTTATTTTCTGTGTGGTGAAGTCAATAAATGGATTTAAGAAGGCCCACAACACTGAGTTTTTACTTCTCTCTTGGTTTGTTTTTTTCACGTTCTTTGCATGGTTTCCGTTGACACCTGGCACCGAAGATGCAGGTTGGTTCCTCTTTATGCAAAACCAATTTGATTTTGATAAAAACATGCAGTTTTGTGGAACTGTTTGTGCTCAGAGCTCCATCTGCGGCCGGAAGGAGCCCAGACAGGCCCAGGCCAGAGCGGATTTGAAGTTTCCAGTCTGCTGTCCAGCGCCCAGTATCAGCCCAGCTCTGCCGGGGCTGGCAGGGGGTGGTGTGAGGTCAGTCCAAGAGATTAAACTGTTCTGAACAGAGCTTAGTCATGAGCTCTCGTCTTGGATTTCTTCTTTCTCCCTCAGGGAGCTTCAGAGGACGATCCCAGGACATTTCAGCTTGTTGGAGCAGCAGCAACTGGGGAACTGGAAAAGAGAGTGGTGTGGCTGCTGCTGCCAGCCAACTGTGGAAAAGGGAAGAGAAAGTGCCTGATCCCAGTGGGTGATGAGGCTACGTCTGGGGGGTGTTTCCTGCTGTGAGTGGAAGAAAGTTCCTCCTTCACCTCCCACCTTTTTTCCCTGAAAGGAGGAAATCCTGCCTTCCACTCTCTCCGCCAGTCCAGGCACTGTGAATAGTCTAGGCTGGGAGCAGGGAGGGCCACTGGTTTTCCTGGGGATGGCGTTACTGACAGCTTGCAGGAGGAAAAAAGAGTGAAAGTGGGGAATCAAATGAAAATTCCCACGGGGATGTGGGGTTGGGAGAGACCTTACAGACCCCCAGTTCCAAGCCTTGCTACGACGGGCTCAAAGCACTGCTCCACTCTGTGTCCTTAGGGTGATTTCCCAAAAAAAACCCCACTGCATTGTGCTCCAAGAACTCACTAAACCCCTTGCCTGCTCTCACCCTGATTTGAGAGGGCTAGAAAGGTCTCAAAATACATTGACAGGCAGAGCAGATGTGGTGGGGAAGGAACAGCCCCTCAGACCCTGTCCCTGAGCACAGGAAGCGGTGGCAGCATCCTGGGGGTGAGGAGTACCTGTGGGATCAAGTTGAGTCAAAATCCATGAGTGGAAATACTGCCAAATAAAATCAAAAATGCCGTGCCAGCTGGGTTGGGCTCTGCTTATCGGGGCTGGATTGCTGAGACATTCTGATAGAGGCAGTTTAGCAGAGAGGCCCTGAGGGTGGAGGAGGTTTAATGCATGAGAAATTGGGCACTGAGGGGGAGGCTGCAGTTGGGTCTGTGCCCTTCAACCCTGCTGCTCCTGCCCAGGCTGACTTGTACCCAGTGGTACAAGGGGCAGGACAAGAGGAAACAGCCTCGAGCTGTGCCAGGAGAGGTTCAGGTTGGATATTGGGAAGATTTCTCTAGGGAAATGGCAGTCCAGGCCTGGCACAGGCTGCCCAGGGTAGTGCTGGAGTGCCATCCCTGGGGGATTTAACAGCCGTGTGGATGTGGCAGCTGGGGACATGGGTCAGTGGTGGCCTTGGCAGTGCTGGGGGATCAATTGGACTCGATGGTCTCAGGGGGCTTTTCCAACCTAAATGATTCCATGGTTCCATGAAATGCTTCTAGATCCACTCCCTGATCTCTACTCCAGATCCCCAGTGAATCCAAGCTGCAAACCCTGATAACCACCCCGGGTTTATTTTATCTTACCATCTTTTTCTGAAAACTTTGAATCTTGCACGGCCTTCTTAGCAAATATGTAACCTGAGCTGATCTCACAGCAGGTATTTTCCTTGCGGGCAGGGCACCGGCCAAGCAAACACATCAACTTTGCCTCTGCGAGACAAATTTCATTGCCTGGGAAGGTTTGTTTGGATTAAAAAAATGCCAAAATGAGTGAGATAGCATTTGCAAAGTTGGAGCTCTTTAGGGTGAGAAAAGCAGGGGGAGAAGGAGGTTTGGGTGCCCTTGGAGCTGTGGGAGCCATGGAGATGCTGCTGGGGAGAGGGTTGGGTGTCACTATATCATTCTGTTCTTAAATCAGAGGTTTCTGCTCTGCAGAGGGTCCCGAGGAGGAGGACCTGGCTTGTTAAACCCTCCCCACGATAGCTCTGGTGCCTCCAGAGCTCACCATCCCAGAGGCATTTTCGGTTGGTTTTCCCATAGCTTGACCTTTTCTCTCCATGTATGACAGGGAACAAGCTGCTGCTGGTCACACCTCGGGTTTTCCCCCTCAGGACCCCTCTGGCCTGAGGAGGACAGATGTCCCCAGCAGGCCTTGGTCCCCACCCTCCTCCAGGACCCTGCAGGAACACGGATCCACAGGGGCTGAGAAAGGATGCACAGCCTGCAGGATGAAAGGTATGACAGGGACATTGGCTGTGCCTTCGCCCTGCTTTGTCCTATTTTTTTTTTGGCAAAAGGAAACTGATATTTTCTGGCTGATATTGGTGCATCAGGGGCTCTCTCTTCCCTGGGCTGCAGGTGAGCATCACAGTGGTCCAGGGAGAGATGGGAAGGTAAATATTCCACCTGGGTCAGCCTCCAGGTCTGCACTGTCACAGTCCACACCCACCCCTGGTCGAATCTTCCGCCTGACAAGTCTGTGGGGAGAACGGCTACCCTGAGCTCCCCCAGTTCTGCTCTCTGGGGGCCTTGGGGGCTCCGTGTGTGCTTCTGATCCCAGACAAGAATCCATGGCTTGGGAGAGACCTAACAGACCACCCAGTCCCAGCCCCTGCCAAGGACAGGGACACCTTCCACTATCCCAGGTTCCTCTAAGTCCTGTCTGGCCAGGCCCCAGCCTGGCCTTGGACACTTCTAGCAATGGGGCAGCCACAGCTTTTCTGGGAAACTTGTTCTAGGGCCTCAACACTCTCACAGGTTAGGATGCCTTCCCAATACCCCATCTGTCCCTGCCCTCTGGCACTGGGAAGCCATTGCCCTTGCCCTGTTGCTCCAGCCCCTTGTCCCAAGTCCCTCTCCAGCTCTCCTGGAGCCCTTTAGGCATTGGAAGGGTCTCTAAGGTCTCCCTGGAGCCTTCTTTTCTCCAGGTCAGCACCCCCAGCTCTCCCAGCCTGGCTCCAGAGCAGAGGGGCTCCTGCCCTTGGATCATCTCCATGGCCTCCTCTGGACTCAATCCAGAAGCTTCACATCCCTCTGGTGCTGGACCCAGAGCTGGAGGCAGCTCTGCAGGTGGGGCTTTCTCTCACCTGGGCTGTGGGGCTGCAGCAGCTGGAGGTGCCCAGAGCAGCCTCCCCAGCTCACTGCTGTGCTCAGGGCACTCCAGCACGGATTCCCCAAGGGGTTGGTTCTGGGTGATTTCTGGGGGTTTGACTGTTTGCGCAGCTCACCTTGTCTGCAGGTTCCATCCCATCACTGAATTACCTCTTTGCTCAGTGATCTAATCCTCTTTGCCAGATCAGCCTTCAAGCCTATTTCCAGGGCTCCTTTCCAGCACCGTCACACTATTCCCTGCTCGGTCACACTGATCCCTGCTTAGGAACTAGCTCTGGGTTTTACTTTTCTCCATCAGCAGCTCACGGCTGGGCATCTACCAGCCCTACCCTGAGGTGTGGGTGTCCCCAAACATCACTGTGATGGGATTTCAAGTCAACTTTTATTAATTCATCTACATCCAGTTGGTGCCTGGGAGGAATATTTGCTCCCAGTGATGTTCTGTGTCATGGCAAACAGTGTGATTTCAGCCCCAGTAGTCCAAAGGATACAAACCACGGAGAGAAATGGGGACACTGGGAATGACCAGGGCTGTACCCTGAAGGAGAGACACCTGTAGGGAAGGTGGGAGGCTGGGAGAGGGGGGTTGCAGTGAGTAAGGAGGCTTCAGAATTGGTGAAGGCATCAAAAAAGAGGCATGGAGCATAAAATAATTCGGATGGAGGGTTATGGTGGGAAGCTGGGGAGTGAGAAAGGGATCAAGGAGGGACCCAAATCCACAATTAAACCAGGTTTATACTGGCAGCAGTTTAAAACCTCATGCTCTGCCAGTCCAATTCTGCCCAAACCTAGCAAAAAGTGGGGAAATTCTCATCCAGGAGCTGCATTACCCAGACAAAGATGTTTGGGGCATTTTGGTGAGCACTGGCACATCTCCCGTGATCAAATCTGGAAAATCCATGTCAGCGTTGTGGGTTTTGTGCCACAGCCCACTGCCTGATTTGTGCCTGATGCTCACTGCGACTCAGTGTGCTCACAGCAGCACCTCAGGATGGCACAGGGGGTGCAGGTCCCTGTGGAAGATGGGGGATAGCTGGGCTTCAGGGAATCATGGAATCATTTGGGTTGGAAAAGCCCTGTAGTCCGACTGCTCCCCAGCACTGTCAAGGCCCCTACTGACCCAAGGCCCTCCTGTTAATTCCCCCGGGGATGGCGACTCCAGCACTGCCATGAGCAGCCTGTGCCAGGGCTGGGCAGCTCTTTCCAGTAAGGAATTTTCCCGATATCTAACCCAAACCTTCTCTGGCACAGCCTGAGGCTGTTTCCTCTTGTCCTGTCCCTTGTTCCCTGGGAGCAGAGCCCAAATCCCTGCTGGCTGCACCCTTTTGTCAGGGAGTTGTGGAGAGCCAGAAGGTCCCCCCGAGCCTCCTTTTCTCCAGGCCGAGCCCCCCAGTCCCTTCTGGTGCTCCTTGTCATGCCCTCAGTGTCCAAGGGGAGATGAGGAAGGTATTGGGGTGGGGGGGTGACCCCACTTTGCAGGTGAAGGTCTTCTGTCTCCTCTCCCTGTTGTGCACCAGCACTGTGTAGTGGAGCCGTGCGAGGATCCTGGTGGGCTGCTCCACTTCCCTCTTTGCTTCTGTCCACATCCCGAACATTGCAGCTCCATCGCTGCTACAGAATTGGATGTTGACAATGACCAAACCCCAGTTTGGCCTCGACTGGGACATACTGGAGTGTTCCCTTGGATGGGGAATTGGGCTCCAAACCCCCATGGACCCCAGGCTGAGCCCTGAGTGCTCCTTTGGGAAGCCTGGGAGCAGATCCCACTTAACTGGGTGACATAGCTACAGCACAGCTGGAGTTCAGGGGCAAGGCAGGAGCAATGTCCCCTTTGTCATCTGCAGGATGACACCTGGGGTTGAGGCACGGTGGGGGGAGAGGGGCACAGCTCCCCCAGGCTCAGGCAGGAGAGAAAAACTGAGGATTTTTATGCTCCGGATAGTGGGGATGTGAGGGACAGGGGATGGAGCCACCAGGAGCACCCAGGTGATGCCTCCCAGCCTTCCTTAGTCTCTCCAAGTCTTTTCCCCCCCAGTACCAGGGAATTCCTTCTTTCCAGGGCTGACCATGGGGAAAACAGCCTCACCCAGCTTCCCCAGCCTTATTGCTCCCTTATCCCTGTCTGCTCCAGGGAGGTGGCGGGGGGTGTGGGGTGTGTGTAAATCCACATTGGTCAGCTGGTTTTCCTCACTTGGATTCCCAGTTTATGGCCATTCTGCCATTATTCCTCGCCGAAATACAGGACAAAACCCCAAAAACACGCTCACAAGGATTAGGCTGTCCCTTCCCCTTTCCCTTCCCATTCCACCTTTCCGTTCTGCTTCCCCTTCCCCTTCTTTTCGCAGGCTTCTCTCCTTCACAAACCCCAGCCCCGCTGACACATCATGAGGCACAAATTTCAAGATCACTATCACTATTTTATTAATTCTAATCTCATGTGCTTCTCTTCCAATCCAGAGAGGACTTTGATCCTGTTTTCAAGCCTTCACCAGCAGACAGGAGGACTTTGTTCCTGCTAAAAGAGCGTGTGCTTGTGTCATCGATGCCTCGGGGTGTGAGGGGAAAGCAGCAGCCAAACACTGGGAATACTGTGGGGTGAGGGCCCTGCTGCTCCCAGGAATGACTTTGGAAGCACTGGACAGCCTGCAAGCGCCACTGCTCTCACACAGCTCTGGGAGCTGCAGGTGGAGGTGGGCTTTTGCTGGGGGCTGCAAGTAGAGGTCAATGATCCTGATGGGACCAAGCAGCCGCGGGTGCTGCTGGTACTGTGGGAGCTGCTGGGCGATGCTGGTACCTGCTGGCGCTATCTGTTTCAGGGTTATCTTGCCTTCTCTCTTGGTAACAGCTGCTCGTGGCAGCTCCTGGGGATCCCCTGCATGGCCAGGGACCAGCACTCGGCATGATGGTGGAAGGGGATGCTTTTTTTTTGTGGGGGTGAGGTCCAACACAATCTGTCTGGGAATGGGAACAGCATCTTCCTGGATTGAAATCCCTCGGCTTCACATGGAGATGGATCTGCTATGGGTGTGTGACAGCTGAGCGTGAGGTGGGGGTGATGTGGTGGGCAGAGGGGGTCCCTGGTGGTGTGATCTTAGTCAATCTTCTTGGAGTTGGCCTCCAAGCGCCTCTTCAGCCGTGCCACGTCCACGAAGAGGTTGCGCTTGAGGACGGTGCTGGCACAGATGATGGCTCCTTGCAGGGCTCCCATGAAACCCCCCAGGCACAAATCCTGCCCTGAAAGAGAGAGCAGTGGATGTGGTCCCCTGTGAGCAGCCCTTACTCCCCATTCCATCCCAGCCAACCATCAGTGGTGGTTTGGGCATCACCTTCCCCACCTTCCCGCTGCCCCCACACCATCCCTGGGGTCCGAACCCGCAACCTGTTTGACCTTTCATTCTCTCCAGCACGAAAAGGGCATCATCCTGCCCCATCCTGCATTGAGCAAGGAGATAACCTCCCAGAGCTGGAGGAGCACAGCCCTTTCCTCCTCCCCTTGGGACCATGGAACTCCACTTTTCCCGTGGTTCTTCCATTGCCCCACAGCACCGCAGTGGTTCTTCCCTTTATTCCATTTCAGCATTGAAGGTTTTCTCCCCCTACATCCCACTGCCCCGGTGCTGTCCCCATCTGAGAACGCTGACGGCCCTGTCACCTGTCAGGTAGAGGTTGGGCACAGCTGTCTCTGCCCGCACAGCGGCCATGACTTCAGCCTGCAGGCGGGGGATGCCATGGTCAGCGCCGTAGAACTCCCCGCGGGGACTGGCGATGTAGTGCTGGTTGGTGAGGGGAGTCCCGCCGGAGAGGTACTCGATCTGTGGGGGGACAGGGGACAGGGTGGTCTGCAGGGGTAGCAGGATGGGAAGCTGGGTTTGGGGGGTACAGCCTGGGATGGGTTTCCTTGCAGAACCTGGGGTGATGGTTCTGCCCATGTTGGGTCCCAGGATGGCTCTGGAGGATCATCCTGGGATGGTCATCCAGGTCTGCCTAGGTTGGATGGGGCTTGGAGCAATCCGGTCTAGTGGAAGGTGTCCCTTCCCATGACAGGGGGTGGAACTGGATGAGCTTTAAGGTCCCTTCCAACCCAAACCATTCCGTCATTCCGTGGTCACTTGCCCTTGCACCATGAGGAGGCAGAAGTGATGGGTTGGTGCCATGCTGGACTTCATGTGCAGCAGGTCCAGCCCCAGCTCCAGTGTTGGGTGGGTAGAGGGGACCCAGAGAGGATCTGGAGGACCCCTGAACCCCAACTTTAGGACCCCTGAACCCTGTGTTTGCTCACCCGGCCCTCAATGCGAGGGTAGAGCTTGAAGACAGTCTGCATGATGGCATCCACAAAAGTCTTCTTCAGGTCCTCATAGTCATCCCCCCGCTTGTGGACCTGCTTGTCCTTCCACTCCTCAAACCACTCATACTTGGCGAAGGTGACAATGGCCATTGTGGATTTACCTACAGGAGGACAAGGCTGGGGCATTCGTCCCTCTACCCACCCTCATCCCACCCTGTTGCTGCCCCAAACCCTCCCCATCCAAACCCAGGAGATGTCCCCAGATCTTTGGGGTTCCATGTCCTTCATCCAGGTATCTCAAAAACCGCATCCCACGAGCCCCATGCTCAGCAGCTTTGATCGTGGATAGCTGAGTAGAAACTCCTTGTCTGGGGTCACCAAACCCCAACAGGAGTTTTGAAGCCCCTCACAAGCATTTGTGGCTGGGTGTCAGCCTTACCTGGGTACCTCATTTCCCAGGTGGGGTCCTTGGCCGAAGGCGAGGTGACAAAGAGGAGAGGCATGTTGTCAGCAGCTTCTTCTCTAGACGAAGCCAGGTAGCGCTTCATTCTGCAGCGAGAGGGAAGGGCTGAGCTGGGGCTGGGCACACACCTTACCCTGAATCCTCTTTACGGCCAAATCCCCATTTCAGAGTCACTGCCCAGGAATTCATCTCCTTATGCTCAACGAAGCACGTCCAAGGTGAAGCCAGACTTACATTCCATCCAGGTCGTTCCCTGGGTACATGAAGTAGTTGGTAGGTTGCAGCCCCAACTCTTCATTCGAGCCGTTGAGGCCGACGAAAACGGTGAAACCTGCTTCACCGTGGGTCACCAGGCGGAGCTGGGACTGGATCGCTGCAATATGGAGGGAAAAAGGGGAATTAGTCTATTCTGGGGAAAATCAGGCTTTTCTAGGCTCCTCAGCTGCAAAGAAGTGGTTTCTCCCATCCTGACTCCTTCCCACCAAACCCTGACCCTTCCCACCCATACAACCATCCCTCTTCCACCCAGTTGTGACCCTTCCACCCACCGGTGCTCCTCCCCACCCACCTCTGTCCCTTTCTACCCAACCATTCCCCTTCCCCCCGTCCATGCCTCTTCCACCCATCCTTGCCCCTTCAAGAAGATTTTTTGGCAATCCAACTTTAAGTGGACATTCCATCAACTTCCACAAATTTCGGGGCCCTGCACTGTGGTTTTTTAGGGAATCCTTGCACCGAACCAGGACTTTGCAAACTACAGCAAATTTGGGCCAATTAATTTAAGCTTAATTAAAACCCCTGTGAAGAAATGAGCGGCCAGAACTAGGTTTTGAGAACTGTGGCATAGGAGCGACAGGGAGTTTGCCGATGTTAATTGATAAATCTGCTTTCTGATAAGGCTTAAGATGGGATTAACGCTGTAAGCCCGCCGGAGCCCAGCGCTGACGCGGTACCCGGCAGAGCCCGCGCCTCTGCTGGCAGCAGCTTCTCGTAGGTGTTGAAGATCCCGGCATCTGAAATGATCACGGGAGCGAAGATGTTCACCAAATCTTGGCCTTTTTTGACACTCACACCTGGGAGGGAAAATCCAGAGGAGGAAGAATAAGGTGCTGATGAAAGGAACACCACTTTCAGGAGCAGCCCTACGCCCAGGCTGGTGCTCACCGTAAGCTCTGCCCTGGGGGTCCAGCAGGATCCTCTGCACCGGTGCCTTCCCAAACACGTTGCCTCCAGATTTCCGGATCACGGAAATGGTGTGGAAGACGATTTCGCCGGACCCACCTTTGGGGTACCACGCACCGCGGAGGAAGTGGTTCACCAGGATGCCGTGCATGGAGAAGCTGGCCTTGGAGGGGAGCACACCTGGGAAAAAGGGCAGCTGAGGTGGGTTTGAGCAAATCACGGGTTTGGGGTCTATCCTAAAGATTTTAGGATGAGGAACACACTGCACACAACACTGGGAGGAAGGTGAGGAACCTGGAGGACCAGGGAGGATATCGGGTGTGTGTGTCCCCATGGCAAAGCCTGTGGTCACCAAGCTGACCAAGCCATGTGGGGCTGTGAGGCGATGGGATGGAGGGAAGGGGGAGGCTCAGGGCTACCAGGGGAACATTCTCTTGTACAGGAGAATGTTATTGTCCCCTCAGGAAGGTGAAGAACACAGAGAGAAAGAGATCAAAATGAGCACTGGGGACACATCACCTGCTGGTGACTTGGGGACAAGGATGCTGGTGAAGCATCCACCACACCATCCCTCATGCAAACCTTCCAAAGGCATGGGAAAAAGGGGATTCTTACCTTTTTTCTGTTTCTAAATAGTTCAGTGCCACCCCAGAACCTCCTGGTCACCTACCATAGGTGGGAAAGATGTAGCTGAGGACAGCCCGCAGCTCGGGGTTGGAGGTGAGACCATCCACCACCTCCTTGACGCTGCGCGAGGCCATGCGGGAGAAGGGGACGAGGAGCAGGAGCAGCCCGGAGCGGATCAGGAGAGTGACCAGGAACCGCGGGAGCATCTTCAGGATACCCAGAAGCACAACTCCACGGCTGACGCTCTGCAGGGAGAGCCTGGGGCTCACTGACCACACCGGGGGCACTGGGCAGACCTGGGGCTTCACACATGCCCCAAATATGCTCCAAAGTATTTTTTCCCCTTAAATTCACTGCTGGACATCGTGGGGAGATGTGGACAAGGGGAGCGTTGGCTCCCTCAAAAAGCTTCCCTCAAATACCTCCCTTAAGAAAATCTTCCCCAAAAAGGCTCCCCACAAAAACTCCCCCCCCAAAACCTCCCCCACCAAAACTCCTCGAAAAAGGTCCTCCCCAAAAAGCTCCCTAAAATAATGTTTTTCAAAAAAGCTTCCCCAAAGAACTCTGTCCAAAAATCTCCCCCAAAACATCTGTGATGCTGTTTTTGAGGCAGAAAAGGGCGATTTTGGATTGCCCAGCACTTTTGGGTGATGCCATTAGTCCCTGGGGGTGCCCAATATCCAGGTGCTGGAGGGTTCCCCTCTTTGTGCAGCTCCCCAGATCCAAACTCCCTCATTTTATCCCACCTAGATCCTCCTATACCTTCACCAACCGCTGGAACTCATCGATGGCCGCCGCATCCTTGGGGAACTGCTCCTTCAGTCTCCAGTAATATTCCCTCTTCCCAGAATGGAGGCGGTAGGTCTTGCCACCACCCTGGGGGTCCCCCAAAACCACGGCATCATAGACGTCTGGGAGCTTGGCCCACTCCAGCTGTCCATCCGTCAGCTGATCCATCAGGAACCGCATCAAGGAGCCCTCCTGCATGTCCCCCACGTAGTGGATCCCTAAAAATAAACATTTTTCCTTTACTTTCTCCTTTTTTTTTCTTTTATTTTCCCACATCAGGATGCACCTCTTATTTATCCATCTCCACCCCATCAGCTCCACGTGGCAGGGAAAGGAAAAATCTCAGATACACCCGTCTCCCACTTGGGGTACACAGTGCTTGCCATTGTATTTTTAATTAGGAATTTGGGGCATTTTGTTATATTTTTGGATTTTTCCTGGGTTTTTTCCACCCTGGGACATACAGGACCCTCCTCTTATTTTTCCACCCTGACTGCAGCAGCTCCATATGGAAAGAAACAGGAAAATGTGGGATACACCTGCCTCCCAATTGAGATGAATGGCACCCACCACAGTGCTTTTAACTGTTAATTTTTGAATTTTGTTACACTTTGCTATTCATCTCTGCTGTAAATAATTAATCCTGGAGATTCAGGGACGCACAGAGCCAGACTTTGCCTTGCCACAAGAAGTTTGCCAAAGAAGATGTGTCCTGAGGTGACATCCCCCAAGCTGGGAATTACAGAGGAACTGGATATGGGGAATTTGGGGGCTTTGGTATCCTACAGCCAGAGGATTTTTGGATGAAGAGCAGGAAAACAGTTTGTCTAACACAAGGTGCATGCTGGGGAGCCCCGGTCTGCACCCCAATGGGTGCGATTCCCATCCTGAGTGTATCCCATGCCCCTCCCTTGGATCCAGGAGGAATTTGGGGCCCCAAATCATACCAGTGTCAAACTCATAGCCCTTCTCGGTGAAGGTGTGGCAGCAGCCCCCCAGCTTCCCGTGCTGCTCCAGCACCAGCACGCGCCAGCCAGCTTTGGCCAGGAGTGCCGCAGCCGCCAGGCCACCTATGCCGCTGCCCACCACGATGGCATCGAGATCCTGAGGCACCTTCTCTGCCGAGAACACTGCAGGGAAAGGGAGGGCATCAGTGGAGGGGGGCACCCCACGGCATGGGGGATCCCCGAAACCCCAGCGGGTGGCACCGCGGGGGTGACGCAGTGCTGGGGGATCATCTTGACACTGGGGAAGACAATGCCACTGAGGGGGGCTAATGCTGCCCCGGGGGACTGACGCCACTCTGGTGGGGGTCAGTACTGCCCCGGGAGTCCGTGACACCCCGGGCGTGATGCCGCTCCGGGGGCGCTGCCAACCCGCTCGGATTAATGACACCCCGGAGGCGGTGCTGTCCCGGGGGATGATACCACCCTGGGGGGCCAGTGCTGTCCTGGGGGCGATGACACCGTGCGGTGTTGCCGCCAGCCGGGGGTTCAATCCCACCCGGGGGGGTTGATGCCCCCCGGGGGTCCCGTACCTGTCTTGACGACGGTCCTGCGCACAGCCTTGTCGGTGACGAGCGGGCCGGGCGGCCGGCGGCTGTCGGTGGCGAAGGGGTTGCGGCTGCCCGGGACCCGCGGGAGCAGAAGGGACAGGAGCGGGAGGAGGACGAGGAGGACGAGGAGGAGAAGGGGAGCGAGGACGAGCAGCGCCTGCAGCCACATCGTGCTGCGCCGTCCGGCCTGCCGGAGCCCTGCTCGGTTCAGCGGAGCCGGGAACAGTGGCGGCACCGACGGGGACAGCGCAACAGGAACAGCAGGGACGGGGGGCGG
>VZRL01006633.1:0-27324 GCA_013397895.1 Origma solitaria
GGCTGCTCCAAGCCCCATCTAATGTTCAGATGGAAATGGGAGTTCCACGTAAAGTCCCTTAAATGATCTTGGTTCTCCATTGTTCCAGGGAGTTCAGTTGAATTTTGACTACCAAATAGTTGGGGTTTTTTGTTTAGTTTGGTTTTAGAGTTTTTTTGTTTGTTTGTGTTGTTTGTGTTGCTTATTTGGTTTTTTTTAAATTACATTCTATTCCTTTTTCTTTTTGTCAGGTTAATGATTAAAAAAATTAGTATCTCCAAAACTTGAAAATATTTTGGAAGAGAGTATGTAACAACATCAAGGAAAACCGAGCAGATCTTGGACTGTGCAAGCTGGCCTCACGTTGGAATCACCAAGCAAGATTGGGCAGAGAGGAGGAGTTTCCCCCAAAACTCTGTCAGAGGTGGGCTGGGATTCAGTTTTTTTCCTTCATTGTATTCCGTGGTGCATGGGAGGCTTTTTGTAGGTCATTCACAAATTTTGTCAAACAAATTCCTGCTATTTTCATCTTTCCTACTCTCTTGCTGGGGGTCCATTTAGTACCTGAAGGACCTGGCAAGAAAGATGAAGAAAGACTGTTTTCAAGGGCCTGGAGTGATGGGACAAGGGGGATTGGCTTCCCACTGCCAGACGGCAGGGAGAGATGGGATATTGGGAAGGAATTGTTCCCTGGGAGGGTGGGCAGGCCCTGGCACAGGTGCCCAGAGAAGCTGTGGCTGCCCCTGGATCCCTGGCAGTGTCCAAGGCCAGGCTGGACATTGGGGCTTGGAGCAGCCTGGCACAGTGGAAGGTGTCCCTGCCCATGGCAGGGGTGGCACTGCGTGGCCTTTAAGGTCCCTTCCATCCCAAACAATTCCATGGTTCTGTGATTCCATGATCATTACAATTCCAGTTATGGCCTCCTGATCTTTGGCCTCTTTCTCGCTCTGCTCACTCACTGCTCCCTGCAGGAACAACCCCCTTAGTTTGCAAATATAAAGGAAAGAGGACTTAAAAAAGGAATGTTTTCAGGCACCTCTGCTTACATCTGTGGCTGCAATCCATTAATGACCCTAAGGTTTCCTCAGGAGTTTGGATGCAGGTAAATACCCTGGAAAAAACCTGCCTGTGGTTCCCTCAGCCCCGCGGGCGCTTGTGAGTTAAATCTCCACTGCTGCAGATGGCACCATTTCCATGAACGAGTCTCTGCGTGTGCTTGGATGCTTTTCATTTGAAATATTATCTCATGCTCCACTGGCTCTGCGTTTGCATGTGCTGAGGTCCTGTTCGGTCCTGACTGTTCAGCTTTGTGGGAGCTCCTGCAGGGAAAAAATGGTCATGAACCATTTTTCTGCATCTGGTGCCTATAAATCTACCCTTGAGCCAGGACAAAAATTGTTTAACTCAGGGAGGTGTCCTGGTAAGCTCCAAGGAGAGTCTGCTGCTTCATTATAAACACTTTTGTCCTTAAAAGAAACACTTATTTTTGTGTCTGCCAAAGTCTGGGAAAATCATCCCTGGACTCCAGTTCTTTGGGAACCTGGATGCACCACAGTGTGCTATCGTGTTGATCCTCATTTTTCTCAAAGAACTTCTTTTTCATAACTTCATTTCCCATGCCAGATACTTTGAAATGAAATATCTGACTAAATACCTGAAGTCTTACTCCAAAGGATCTGTCTTCTGGCAGAAAGGATAATCACGGAGTCACAGAATGGTTTGTGTTGGAGTGACACCTTCCACTGCTCCAAGCCCTGTCCAGCCTGATCTTGGACACTCCCAGGGATCCGGGGCAGCCACAGCCTCTCTGTGTTCCTGATATCCCTAATGCTATTTTTAGTTCCTAATTGGTGTTTTTTTTCCTCTTTCATCATGTTGGATGGAGATCCAAATTAAAAAACACTGCAAGAAGGACGTTCACAGTGTATCCTATTGCCCCTACTGTCACTGAAACACACTCAGGTCATGTTAGGAGCTGTGACAAAGGTGATGAACAGACCCGATTTTGAGAGTGGCCCCAGTTTTGAGCTTTATTCCTCCTCAGCTGATCAACATCCTTTCAGCTCAATTCCACTTGCACTTGAAAAATCCCACTGGATTCAAGGATTTTAATCACACCCAGGAGGGATTAAGTGCAGTTTAGCTGCAGTTTCCACTCTGAATTGTACTGTAAAAATTAGATCCAGCCAGGTTTGTTTTGCCCTCCTCAGCTCTGAGCTCCTGCTCTGCCTGTTCTGTGGTTCATGGCTGGGTATTTTTCTCTCTTTAGCAGAGTACAGGGCCGTGCAAACAGGAGCAGCCATCCCTCATGCTGTCAGGCCTTTCACCCCCAGTCAGCCTTGATATTATTTATATTCTGCTTGGTGAATGAAAGTCTTTTTCAGCTCCCCTGTTCCAAATAGGGTTCTGTGTTTGTCTGGAATGAAGAGCGCAAAATCCCTTTGCTACCATTTTTAGGACAACGCACCCAAAACACCTCTCCAAACCTGGGTGTTGTGTTCAACCCTGGGATAAAAGGCTGATCTCCAAATATTCTGTGGAGCACAGGGCACAAGGCAGGGCAGTAGGGTTGGGGGGAACCCCAAAACCAGGTCTCTGACCTGGCTGTACTGGGGGACCATCGCCATGGCTCTTACTTCCACTGAGAGTCACCTCTCCCCAGGTGACCTCCCATTCCCAGGGCATCTCTGCCCTGGGGAAAAGCATTTGGGGATTGCATAAGATTTATGGGATGTTCAGGAAAAGGCTGGGTGCTTGCTGTATTTTTGTAAAGCATGGAAGATATTTCTGAAGTGATATTCTTGCCTTATTTTTACATGAAAGTGTGGCGCAGTGGGAAGGAAGGGAGAGAAAAAAATGAGGTTTGTTTGCTTTTGAAGAGCTGAGGGTTCCTCAGATAATGAGCACTTCCAGTCTATTTGCATCTGTGTAGGCAGCCCTGCCAAGGCTCCACAGCCTCCTGCTAGAACCGGGATCACATTTCTCAGCCTGCCAAGCTCTAAATATGAGAAACACCACCCAGCACAAGGCCCTGGGGAGAGGTGAACAGGGCACTGTAAATCCACCAAGCTGGAAAGGATGGGGAGGGGGAGTGGATTTGCATGCTGTGAACACAGGGCACTGTTCCCTGACCTGTGCTTTGTGATTCAGGGATTGCCCTGCAAATATTTCTGTCATAAAAGGGAGCACACGGCAGTGCCGAGGGGACGGAGATAAATCTGTATCGGAAATCAGGGAGTGCTGAGAGATGGAGCTGAGATAGACCCGAGCATGGAGATATATCATAAAAACCTGACAGAAAGCCTGCTCTGGATATGTACACTGGTGTTAGAACAGCTGACAACGTGAAAATCATTTATTGTAGATAACAGCATGGGGAAATGGAGCTTTTGTCCGTGCCAAATTGCTCCTTTTACACAGCAAACCCATGTCAGCCAGTTCAAGACACTTTTGTTTAAAAAATGCCACTTGGAGACAGTGTGCACACACACAGACACCAATCTGGTCACGGGATTGCCCTGCTGATGGAATAGAATTTAAAGGAGGGACATCCAGCACCAGTCTCATAAAAGGATGGCAGCAGCTTTTGGATGGTGAGACTCATAAAACTTACATTTGGTGTGCATTCTGCCAGCTGTTTGACAGAGTGCTGAATCAGGACTGAAATTTTTCAGGGAGGCAATGGAAAGGTCAGGACACAATACTAAAAATAGTTGTTTGTCCCATCTGGATCTTATCACTTCCATTCCCTGCCCATATAACCTTTTCTTGATGAATATATTATACAAACGCACTCCTCAAAGTGCTCTGTGAAAAATGAGACCTTTTGATGCTTTTTGACCTGTCTGACAGCTTCCCTTTTCCATAGAAAGTGTAGGAGAAACAGGGCAGGGATGAGACAGCCACAGCTTCTCTGGGCACCTGTGCCAGGGCCTCCCCACCCTCACAGGGAAGGATTTCATCCCAATATCCCATCTAACCCCTCTCCTTATGTTCGGTGGCATTAATAAAAGCAGCAGAGCTGTGACTTGGGTAAAGCACACCCAAACTGTTCACCCTGTGGATCCTCCTCAGGGCAATGGGTGAAAGCAACTTGACTTTGCTACCTCTGTTCTTCTGAGGTATCACCTCTCCACCTGTTAGGGGAGTTCATTAGGAGTTTGCACTTCTTTTCTTGAGAAACAACATTTAAATATTTGTTTTTGTTTGCTCACTTAGACCCCACTGCTCATTTGCATGCACCAAACAAACACCAAAGGCATCCTTGCGGCTGATTTTCCTCAGTGTCAGGTCACACGCATTCCACAAAGTTTAGTGGCACAGGGAGAAACGGCAGAGCATTTCATACGTGGTTGTCTCACTGGGGACAGGTTGGGAGGCTCAGAGATAACAACAGCAGCTCCCAGCTATCAAGTGGGCTGGGGCTGCAATGCAAATAATTGTTACTGCCATTATCTTTGAAGGCAGATGTTTGGTGTCCCTGTGAGGAAAAAATAGGATCTCTCTAATACTTCTAAAAATCTTGTTTTCCCACATTGTAATAACTCAGCAGACAATGATATGACTGAGTTGAAATATGAAGGGGGAAAAAACATTTCTGTAAATGACAGAAAGGATTAATATAATTCATCTCCTATTTATTAGTGGTCGTCTGTTGTCAGGAAGCGCTAAAAAGTACACATCAATGGAAACAAATTGTAAATTATCTCAGCAATGTTCTGTTAGGTGAACCTGATAGGGGAACGCCAAAATAAATCACCTGGCGTGTTTCTAAAACAAGCAAACAACCAAGCAAATCTCCGTGGAGGCAGCTTGCAGATGTTCTGTTGCACTGAGAAATGTGGGACAGGGCTGGGAAACAGAACCAAGGCAGGTCAGGGGCCAAGCTTACCCTGGACTTGACCCCAGAGCTGAGGAAAGAGGGCAGCAGGTGCATCACAGCCAGGATGGAGCTGGAATTGTTCAGCTGCAGGTGGAGAAAATTGAAGGCAAAAAACCCCAACAAAGACATCCCCAAACTCACCGCCAGAATGTCCACAAACATGGGAACATTAATGGCGAGCTTTGGGAATGTTATCCTCACTGATTATTCCAAGCCAGACCCATTCCTAAGGACCTGATGATCTTGGAGTCCTTTTCCAGCCTTTCTGATCCTATGGGATAGTGCCACCATCCCACACCTGCCGAGAGGGGACACCAGGACATGGCTGGGACCTGGACATGTCTGTCCCCATTGGGCTCTTCACCCCAACGCCACCTGGCTCTGGGGGTCCCTGACCAGTGCCTGGGACAGCAGAGGAACACTGGGACACCTCTTGGTCTCCCAGACTTCAGTTTACCAACCGGGCTC
This sequence comes from Origma solitaria, assembly GCA_013397895.1. Classification (NCBI taxonomy): domain Eukaryota; kingdom Metazoa; phylum Chordata; class Aves; order Passeriformes; family Acanthizidae; genus Origma; species Origma solitaria. The sequence goes on from VZRL01006633.1 coordinate 5,330, forward strand.
TGGAAGGGACAGCCTTGGGAGATGCTATCCCAGAAATACTCGTTAGGCACCCGAAGGCTCTGTTTGGGAAAGTTCTCATTTGACAGCTCAGTCATTAGGGGCAAATCTTGGCTCTTTCCATACTTATCTCAGGACTGTTCTATCATTGCCCATCATCTTTGTACTAACCAATAATTTAGGAATATGACATCAAATACCTCACTGGAGTCATGATTCTTTACTGCATTTCCTAAATCTGAAGTAAAATAAATCAGAGAGGTGCATTATCCAATAGTTTACCACAAACATTTTACTGCTCTTGACCAACACCAAGAACTGTTTCAGCAGTGCTGGAATTGGGAGAGGTTTAATACACATGACCTTTTTGAGTCTAATAATGTTCTTTCTTGTCCATCACTCTGAATAGTTTTCTTTTGGAATTATCCATTTTGGTTTTCTCCCATCTTCATTTACAGATTAGACCATTCTTTTGTGTGTTTTGACCAATGTGTACAGTCCCAGCTGGAGTGATAAAAATAACCAAGGCATTTTAGGTCAGGACTGAAATATTTTAAAGCTGTTTGCAGACATTGCCACAATACCTACTTGTATTAGCTAGGATTGAGCATGAAAGTTCAACTTCCAACACTCCTTCCCCAACTGGAGTAGTCATTGCTTCAAATTACTCTAAATTCTTCATATCCCAAACTGAAAATTTTAGAAATTAGATTATTGAAGAAAAAGAAAACACCATAAGTTTTCAAAGTCTCTGCCACTGTACAGAACTGTCAGGGTTTGGTTTTGGTTTTTTTCAGAACGGCTCTAGTTTTGTCAAAATGCATTTTTCCCTCAGTTGCCTGGTTTCATTTTAATGATTTGTGATGAGGACTTTCAATATACTATATTTAAAAAAAAAAAAAAAGGCACAGGGTTTTGCTGCACTCCCACACAGTAATTTATTTGTAAGACAATCCAGTGGTTGCTGGAAAAAAAAAATCACAAAGCAGTCATTATTTTAACAGCTTATTTAGGGAGTTACAGTGTCAGAAATCATGTGTGACCTGCAGGGAGGAATTGTTCCAAGTCCTCTGAGGGTTGTTCCATTGCTGAGGACTCTGGAGCTGCAAATCCCCAAAGTATTTCCAAAATAAAGCTCAGATTTGACTGCCCTTTGCAATTGTTGGTGCTCTTATTGGTCTTAAATCTCTGTCAAGAAATTGAAAAGTGTCTCCTCAAATTGCAGCTAGAACATGAAGAGATCCTTATAAAACCCTTTAGAGAAAAAAAACAACTCAAAGTTTTCTCCCTGATTTTAGTTCTCCAATTTTGACACCATCAGAGTGTCATTATGTTGTTACTGTAACTAAGGCAGGAACAGATTTAAAGTTTTCCTTCCTTTTCAGGGTATCTCTAAGTCTTTCACAGTGGGGAAAGTGAATTACTGAGTTCAATGACTGTGGGCAGAAGAGAAATTCAAAGTGCCTTTTTGATTTTTGACAACATCCTGTTCTCTGCTTCTGCCATTACCAAAGGTAGGCGCCTATGAGGGTGGGAAATTGGTTTAAATGTCACATTGATTGACAAAGCCAAAGCTCCTGCTGCTGCAGCTCAGTGTCAGCCCCGAGCTCAGGCTCAGCTCCTGACCCTGCTGGGGAGAGGCTGTGTCACAATCCTGCTGTTCCTTCATCATACAGCTGGGTTTTAGCTTTAAATGTGCAAACATACAAAATAGAAATACATTACTTGATATCTGCTTGGATGACACACATGATTGAGAGCACCCTCAGGTTTGCAGGTGACACCAATCCAAGGGTGCAGTGACACCCCTGAAGGATGGGTGACATCCAGAGGGACCTGGACGAGCTCCAGGAGTGCCCCATGGGAATCTCAGGAGGTTTAACACCACCGAGTGCTGGGGCTGCACCTGGGTCAGGGCAACCCCTGGGGTCAGTNGACCAGTAGAGGAAGACAAAAAAGAAGGAGAGAGACTATTGCCAAGGCACGCAGTGACAGGATAAGGGGGAATGGCTTCCTGGAGAGCAGATTGGATGGGATATTGGGAAGAAATCCTTCCTTGTGAGGGTGGTGACACCCTGGCACAGGTGCCCAGAGAAGCTGTGGCTGCCCCTGGATCCCTGGCAGAGTCCAAGGCCAGGCTGGACATTGGGGCTTGGAGCAGCCTGGCACAGTGGGAGGTGTCTCTGCCATGGCAGGGGTGGCACTGCATGGGATTTAAGGTCCCTCCCAACCCAAACTATTATGGGATTCTGTGATTCTATGACACATAGAAGCTGCAATATGAAGCACAGACATTTGACAGGCCCCCATTGAACTGTCTCTGGCATTCAAACAGAACAAAGGCTGGTTTAAAGGCTCCCTCAGTGTATTTTCAGGCATTATGGTATTTGCTCTTAGAGCTAGAAGACAGATGCAATTGCCCTTTAGCAGCTTAACCTGTAGATTTACGAGAAATTAAGGAACTACCTTAATCTAGTCCAGAAAAAAACAGTTTTCTGTGCTTATAGAAGCAGTTATATTTACACTTTATTAGTATTACTATTAGTATTACTTCTCTGGTGGTACCATGTAGATTTTAGCAACCCACAATAAGAGGTACCTAACCAAAAGGGTTTTAAAGTGCTAGAGAAATAAAGTAGATGCTATGAGAGGAAAAAGAGAAGCAATTTGTCCTGAGTCAAAATGAGAGTCCCTGGAAGTGGTGGAATTTGTTTCTAGAGACGCTGATCTGTGCAGCTGCAGGGCTTCTCAATTTTCCTAGATTTTCACGGTTCCCACTGGGCACCTTGCATTAAAAGGAATACGGAGATACAGAATCTCAGGATCGATAAGGTTGGGAAAGATCTCTGGATTATCAAATCCAAGCTGTGCCCATGCCCACCTTGTCCCCAGCCCAGAGCACTGAGTGCCACCTCCAGCCCTTCCCGGAACACCTCCAGGGATGGGCACTCCAAAGCTCCCTGGGCAGTTCCAAGGCCTGAGCACCCTTTCCATGGAGAAATTCCTGCTGATGTCCAACCTGAGCCTCCCCTGGCACAACTTGAGGCCGTTTCCTCTTGTTCCCTGGGAGCAGAGCCCGACCCCCTCCAGTTCCACGCTCCTGTCATGTTATATATCTGGAAATTCAAGAGATGAGGTGGAGTTGTGTCCTGGTGGAGCCCATCTATTTCTGAATGATGACTCTGACAGCTGAGCAAGTGCCTGCTGACAATTACATTCCATTTTCCTCTGAAAGCAGCAATGTGCTGCTCAGGGCTCCTCGCTGCTCGTCCTGCCATTAGCAAGATGTGTTCTCCTGCCTGCTGGATGTTCCCACAGACAGCTCCCAGCTCCACCAACTGGGCTGCAGTTAAACGCTGTCAAACAGCTCCCAGTCCCTTCCCTTCCAACCCTGCGCTTTTCCCTGCATCCCGACTTAACGGGAAAATTGGAAAATGTTTTAAGCAAGTGTTGTTAATAGAGCCCCATTTGGCACTTACATCCTATATTAACATATCAAACACAGTTTAACATTCAAAATCTCTCCTGTCTGGCAGCCAGGAAATTATGCCATAATGTTAATGTACATGGCCTTATTAAATTTTGCCTCTATAATAGGGAGTCTGTTATAAGGCAAAAGGAAGAGCAATATATCACAGATATTGCAACACACACCAGCACTGCCAAGATAAAATTTCAAATATGTACTTATGCAGCTGCTATCTGAGTATCTTTATTTTGGATAGCTTTATTAAATAACTTCATTTCTCCTGAAAATAAACCAAGAGCTCTATAAGCCACTATAGGCAGAGAGAGCAGGAACTTGGGGAAAGGGGGTGACGGGGAAAAATAATATGGAATGAAGGCCATGGCTCATAACCAGTAAAAAATCACTTGAAATTGGGGCAGTCCTGCCTCCCTTCTGCCTGCACTGTCTCTGCCTCTCACCTCTTGGATCTGGTGAGGCAGATCAGTTTGCTGACCTGACTGGAATTTAACTCTGGAGGGGAAAAAATTGCTTTCTGCCAACTCATGGAACATCCCTGCATGGTTATTTTAACCACCCCAAGGAAATAAGTGACACAGGCAAGGGAGTGGTGTGGGGATGAAAGAGGGACATGAATCCATCAGCAGAAACTGGTTGTGAATGAAACTCACTCTAAAGTCAGTTTTAGAAAAGTCCTCAACAAAACCAGCTGAAACTTGAAATTAAAGTTTTGCCAATTTTAAGTAATTCAAAACAAAAACCTACATTTCCTAGAATTAATGTTTCGATTTTGTTTTTTATTTCCAAGCAGATTATTTATTTATTTATTGATGTTGAATTGAGACTGTCCTTATAAATCCAGCTCACAGAAGCTTCACTACATTCCCACTCCTGCATTTTCCAGAGCCCCCGAGGAGATGCAAACATTGGGAATTAGCATCCATTACCTGCCCAGGCTACCTGCAGGGTAATATTTCTCTGGAATCACAACATCTGGGAGCTGTGGAATCATATTGCTCCTTCTGCTGGATGGTTTGGAAGCCGAATTCACCAGGAAGACACTGCAAGGAACTTGTACACATTTCCGTGCACAAAAACATCTACTCCCTGAAACTTCCATAGCAGTCAGAGCAAGGAGAGCCCAACCATTCTGGAAGAGAGGGAGAGAAATAAATCGCTGGGACATCTGAACAAAACTGAGCAGTCTCTAATCGACTTTCACAGCTGAAGTTTTATTTGTCTTGCTCGTAAGAAATGGGAAAAGGGGATCTGGAGAATCCTGTGCCTGGGAAGGAGAGCTGCACCCCCATTCCCGGGTCTGACAGCCTCCCCCATCCTGCTGCCTGTGGTTCTTTTGCCTGGTGATTCACAGTTTACCTCCAGAACACACTGATTTTGGCATCATTTAAAAACAAGCCTGGATAATGCAGCCTTGCTGCTGAATTTCCTACTCCTGGACATCTGGGGCTGTTCCCAGGACCCACAAAAGTCAACAGAATTAAAGCTTCCCCCTGAAGCCGCTGGAGCTTTAGATTTTTCTGCTGTGGCTAATTAATCTTGTTCATTAGTTACTCCCCAGCTCCCCTTCCCTCTTCCTCATCACTCGATGCTGGTGCACATTATTCTTGTCTTTTAAACATTAATTGTTGCAGTGCAGGCCCTTCCTGGAATGCATTAAATTAAATCCCCCCAGATATTCACCTTCCTCCTTTTGCCAGTGCCTCGGAGGCCGGGGAGCCGGGATGTGGCAGGTGCAATACAGGCCAATTAAAAAGCAAATTTGTGCTAACTGATGGGTAATCTGCACTGGGAACCACCAGTGACATTAGGGGATGCCTGGGGAAAATTTTCATTAAGCAAATTCCTCCACTGCTGGCACAGCTCTGACACCTCCACATGTTGTGGCTTTTGCAAGGTGAGTTTCCTACACTTTCACCCTTGGAATTTTTTCCTGTTTTCACTGAATCTTGTATAAACCACTGACCAAGGGACAAAGGAAGTTAGGGGTGAAGTGAGTCAAACCAGCCATTGGTTTGGTTTTTATTTACTTCATTTTTGTAGCTATAAGAAGTAAAAACAAGAAAAAAGACAAATGAAGCAATAACAAACTACACAACCCCCCCAACAGCAAGCCCACAACTCTTTTGTATTTCTACTTATTTTATAGATAATATTGTTACGTGTGTCTGTATATATATAGACTTCAGTATGAGAATGAAATTCATATTTGCCAAGTGGCAAAACCAGTGTGGCACCAGCTGAACTTGTGACCTGCTCTATTGCACAGCTGAATCCATGGTTTGACACCTAAATGCATTCAAAATTTACCACATATTTGATTGATATAGATGATATATCACCCATAATATATGGTATATTATGTATAAAGGTTCTATATTAACATAGAGCAGACAGTAAATAGTGAAAGTACCTCTTTTCTCTCTGTAAAATCCAACATTTGGAATGTTATCCCAGATTTGCACCACACAAAAGCAGAATGAAATGGAATTGTGTGAGCCAAAATCCTTACTGAGTGGCAATTTCCACTTACCACTTGCAAATATTGATCCAGGATTAAATTGCCTTTTCCCCTTCATTGTGTGGAGATCTTCAGAAGATGTTTTCTCTCTTTTGTTACTTTGAGAGAGCATAAAACCATAAAATCTTGAACTGAATAGTTCCAAAGCTTAGAGTCTGTTTGAAAATGGTCCAGTTGACTAAGCAGTGCTGAGAGAAAATGTCCTGTACCATACCCTGGATGGTGATCCTGGAGATATCCTATTTATTGTGAGGGAGAAATGCAGCGGCCCGAGGTTCCCTGAAAAAGGATGAGGATTAAATGCGTTTGTGTGTCTTCAGGCATTTGTAATCCCTTGGCAGTAGAATGAATTTCTGTGTTTCTTTAGCAGAGGTGTCACAATCCTTCTGGAACAGAGCTCTCAGCAGCTCCAGCGTCCTTGGCTCCGTGTGGGGACAGTCCTGCAGAAACACAATCATCGGAGCCCTGGCATTGGGCTTTTGTAGGAACTGTGCAGAAGGGTTCAAAAAGGCCAAGAAAAGCCAAAGTCTCCTAAAGCTGGATTTCCAGGCGGGGATCAGAGGGATTCCCCCAAATTCTTGTTTAGGCAATCTGCCAGGACTGACTTTTCCAAAGGCAAATTCCCAGCACAGCTCATTTCCTCCCTCTTGGCTATGCTGCAGGACACAAACCCAGCAGACTTTGGTGCCCAGGGAACCAAAGGCTCTGTGTGGGGACAGTCCTGCAGAAACACAATCATCGGAGCCCTGGCATTGGGCTTTTGTAGGAACTGTGCAGAAGGGTTCAAAAAGGCCAAGAAAAGCCAAAGTCTCCTAAAGCTGGATTTCCAGGCGGGGATCAGAGGGATTCCCCCAAATTCTTGTTTAGGCGATCTGCCAAGACTGACTTTTCCAAAGGCAAAGTTCCCAAGGCAGGAAAGTTCCTTTCCTCCCTCTTGGCTGTGCTGCAGGAGACAAATCTGGTGCCCAGGGAATCTCCTTCCTGGCTGGCTGCTGCCAAATGCCAAGGGTCACTCAGGTCACCAGTGCCCCAATCAGCGTGGGGATCATCCGTGGGGCAAACCCAGCCCTCGTTCTCTGGAGTCACACCACAGTCACCTCAGATCTGAGCGGGACTTTTAGTCCATCCACAGCTGGACCACCAATCCCTCACCCAGCTGCCAGCTGTCTCCTCACAGAGGTCTCCCTGATGGAAAGAAGCTCATCTCCAATAGAATAACACCTTCTAGAACAGAGGCTGTCCCCACAAAAAAAAAAAAAAAAAAAAAAAAAAAGAAGATGATCAAATAGAATCATGGAGTCCTGGAATGGTTTGGTTTGAAAGGGACCTTGAAGTTCATCCTATTCCACCCCTGCCATGGGTAGGGACACCTTCCTCTCTCCCAGGTTGTTCCAATCTGACCTGGAACAGTTTCAGGGATGGGGTAGCCACAGCTTCTCTGGGCACCCTGTGCCAGGGCCTCACCACCCTCACAGCAAAAATATCTGTAAATTATCTGTAAAATATCAGGTATTAACACATTTCTAAATTTCTCTCTGTTTTGCTCTGTGGATACAATTACAGAATGCTTGTTTTCTGAATACTGCTGATCATTTAGCAAACTGAGAGACTCAGTTTATAAAACTGAACTCCAGTTTCCCAAATGCTCAGGTAAAAGTTTCGACAGGTGTCCCAGCTTGTGTTTGAAAGCATTCAGTGTAAATTCATGTGGTTGTGACACTGGCCATCAATATACAATATTATATCTGTATGCAGGGCTGGATTTTATGCTGGATTTAAGGGGTTTTGCTAAAAAGCCCAAATCTGAGCCAAAGATTGGTGCTGTTTGTTTTGACACACAGTGCCTACGTAATAAGCAGCCTGTGTTTGTTTTACAGATGTATTTTCCATAATCACCTGCACCAGAGACAGGGAATGAAAAGCCACAGAAGTGCTGCTTTTGTATATATTTTACTGATTCACCCAATTTTAGTGGTATCTTTTATTAAAGAGAGATTTTGAAATAAAGCAGCATCTCAACTGCTAAATCAGCTTCAATCCAAACATCTAAATTCTAATTTTAAGCTAAACCTGAAAAAACCCAACCAAACCACTGCAGTTTTTAAGCAAAACCAATATATTGAGTGCCAGGATCTGATCTCTTTGTGCTTAAATTATCACACTCCATCATTTTCCTCTCTTATTATGTGGTTCCTGAGGCTGGGGGCAGCTCAGTATTTCTTTCCTATTGGAGCTGGAAGGCAGGAGGAAATAAATAACATCTTTTACAATCCCACGCTGTCGATACAGATGCCAGATTAATAGCTCTGGAGAATGATGAGCTCTGATACAATCGAGAGGGAAGAATTGTGTCTGCAGGAAAAATAGTAGCAACAAAGTGCATTATCTGCCTTTCTTCAATATTTCTCCTTCTTGCCTCACTGGCTGGAGAGTGTTGAACCTGGGAACAGGACGGAGGGGAGCCATGATTTGCATACCTTGACATAAACTTTGACAATGTTTAGCAGTTATTTTCTCTTTTCTGTACTTTTTAAGTGCACATGGAAATTATGGCTTATACCAGGTGGGTTTGGTTTTGATGGGCCTGCAGGGATAATGGTTGTGCTTCAAAAAAATAACCTCAAATCAGAACAGAAATACTGGAAAAAGTTTTCTTGGAAAATCACGGGAAATATCATCAGGTTTTCATTTTTCTTATTTCCGCCTCTTTCAATGACCCTTTCAGGAGATGGATCATACATTTTGTTCCTGAATAATAATTTTCCCTTCTTTTAAAACCTAAGGAGGAGGACACTTCTCAGACTACCCCATTGTATCCCAGAGCATTCCACAAGATGCAGTCACGTGGTTGTTCCTTGCTTTATTGGCCAGGCTGCTCTTTAGTCTGTCCTTTGTGAATAATAACACTAAATACCTGGAATAAAACTTTGGCATCAAAAAGGAAGAAGTCAACTAAAATATCAAACTTTTACAAGGAGGAGAAGAAAGAGGCAAGGGATTTAAATGAAGCCTGACAAACCAAGCTATTATACACTGTTTAAAAAACCCCTTCTGGCTGAAAACCTCAGTGATAGGTAATTATATTTCTAAATGAGGCAATCATTGTTAAGCTATGAAGAATATAATTAATTTTATAACATTCTGTAGTGTTGTAGTCAATACAGATAATAGACTTTTTGAGATATTAGCTGTCCAAACACATCCAAGTCATTTAAAGAATCTCACTGTGCATTCTCTTAACCGAAGTCAACAGTAATAAAGCCCTTTTCTGTCACTCAGATAAACTCAGACAGGCTGAAATGAATTAACTGAGCTTAAAGACATGGGTGCAGCTCCAGTTCACAGACATTCCACCAGTTTTCAGCTTATTTCAGAAGTGTTTTGGTTTGCAAACACAGCACACTTTAGTTTGCAGTGGGCCAGATTTGTCTGCTGTATAATCGCACCGATTCGAGCTAAAGATTTATAGGAGAGAGGAAAAAAATAAAGAACTAAGCAAACCAAAAATCTAAGAAACAATTATTCTTTCAGATTAGGGACCATCAGAGTCACTGTTGTGGATCTTATCGGGGACAACAGAGAATCCTCCAGAGGAAAGTTCATGAGATGAATTGAAAATGTGTGAAAAAAACTTAAAAGTAGGAATTACTCTTTAGACTTCAGCAAGCAAAGCTCTGAGATCCTAAAAACAAAAGCTTTGTCATGCAAAAATACTCTTCTGCTTGCAGAAAAAGATTGATTCTGGTTCCAAGATCAGTCTATAGCTCCAATCTCTGAAGAGTCTAGAGAGGATCACAGCTCAAACAAGAGGTGACCAGTTCACATCTTCAGAGCAGAGCTGGGGTCTGCAGAGGGCTGTGCGAACAGCAACCTTTGGAAGCAATAAATGCTTGGAGAGACACTAAGGAGGAGGAGATTGCACTGTGTCCCAGGCCCCACTCCACAGCTCACACTTCAGAGAGGATCATTATTTCCTCTATTTTAACACCACTGAAAAGCAGGACTTCTCCAAACCTGAGAGTTTTAGGGTGGACACGGTGATGCTCACAGAGAAAAAGCAAGTTTTGGTGTGTTCAGGAGAGTCTGGACCTGCAAAAGAACGGTGGGGCTGTTCTGTGCAGGGCCAGCAGTGCACTGTGAAGATCTCTGTGACCTCGGTGAGCTGGGACCCTCCGGCAGGGATCACCTTTGGGAGACCCTGACACAACCAACACCGTCCCCTGCAGAGAGTGGGCTGTGACATTGGCTCTGTGTGGGGGCTCAGATGTGACATCAGGGAGACCCAGGAGCAGGACACCAAAATGCCCACACTGTTGCTTCCCAGAGAGTTTTTCTGGTGCCAGGAAAAATGCCATCTATTTGCATTCGGCAGCAGCCCGGTGACAATGTGTGTCAACAGGATTTTACCAGGGTTTCAGCTGCTGGCAGAAAGGCAAATACCATGGAATCATGGAATATTCTGAGCTGGAAGGGACCCACAGCGATCATCCAGTCCAACAATCCCACCCTGGGCATCCCTGGGAGCCCTGGCAGCCTCGGGGCCGTGCCCATTCCCTGGGGAGCCTGGGCAGTGCCCAGCACCCTCTGGGGAAGAGCCTTTCCCTGATCTCCAGCCTGAGCTGCCCTGGCCCAGCTCCAGCCCTTCCCTGGGTCCTGTGCCTGGTCACAGAGAAAAAAGTGGAAAGAAACACGAAGTTTATTTTTTTCCCACCTTTCTCTGCTCCCTAAAGTTAATTTAGGCCCTGGCACTGTGGTCTAGTGGAAGGTGGATTTGCAACAAGGTGAGATTTTAGGTCCCTTCCGACACAAACCATTCCATGATTGTATGAATTTCTGCAGGTACAATATTCAGAAAATGTCCGCAGGCAGGTTTTGTGGAATGGTAGAGAAAACAGTTGTATCAAGGAGCTTGTCTACCATCCACACACTGCTATTTTCTGTGGATTAAATAGGCAGATTGACATAAATCAATCAAATAGTCATTGTGTGATTACAACTTGTGGAAAGGATCTGAAACCAAGACTTTTTCATGATTTTTTTCCCCACTGCAATGACAGTAATTGGCAGGACATTGAAGGACGATGGGCTGTTTTGTGCAGAATTTTGGCTCAGCAGTGCTGGATTCTCCTAAGGAAGTGACACACTAGCAGATCACACTCCCCATTGGAATTCTGAGCAGGAGCGATGTTATTGCTGCTGCCCTTCACACTATGTCCATACTGACTGATGTCATGGGCAAAACATAAGGTGCTTTCCAAGCCAATGGGAAAAATAGTGTGGAAATGGCTCTGCATCCAATTACCACTGTGAGGGGAGACTGTGAATGCAGAAAAGAGTGTGAGTCTCTGCCACAGTACAGCTCATTCCTGAGCACAGAACTCATTTGCAGAAATGATACAATTATTTTGCCTCCTTATTGCACAGAATATTTTAGTCACAACAGGAACAATGGGAACTTCAAAATGTGCACATTCCTTGTGTAGAGACCTAAAGAAATACTGCAATTACAGACTGCATTACAGTCACAGGTATTACAGTGAAATAAGGCTTAATTTATTTAGTTATTTCTTCCTTGGCTGAACTGTGTTTTAAAAAGAACTGTGGTTTTATATTTATAGCAACTATCCTTGTCATGGGAAAGTCTTAGGAAGTCTTTATCCCACAAAACCCTCCTGCTCTGCTTTCCTTCAGGGGGAGAAGAAAGAAGGGGAAAATGAAATAATTAAAAAACCTGCTGCATGTTAAATGCAGGCAAAAATTCACAAATGGAATGACCTGGGCAGAGAACACAGAGAGGAGAAGCTTTTGAGAGCACTGTGGGCTCGTAACCATTAGTTACAACATCATCTGAAAAGCCTGGTGACACAATTATGTTTAAAATTAAAATGTTAACCACAGAATTTTGTCGTTTTGGCTTTAGCAGTTTATCTGTGTCAGCTCCAGCCCAGGCTGGGCTGGACCCACCAACTTCATCCTTGTTTTCCTGTGCAGCCCCAGTGGCGTCCAACACCACCAGTGCATTCCAGCTCCCTGGTTATCTTCCTTAATCTTCCTTCACATTATCAACAATCCTTTCACTTCACTGACCCTTTCCAGCTCTCCTCTAATTTATGGATGACCACTTAGGACAGGTACCCCATGATTTGGATGTTTCTTTCACCACCTTTTTCCTCTCCTTTCATGTAAACTCTTCACTCCTTTGTTTAAAACCTTCACTTTGCCTCTTAATTGTACAAGTTCTGAGTGGAACAACTGAATGCAATTTAATAAAGCAAACAGATTAATAGAGAGAAAAACAAGAGACATTAAATAATAGTCTCAGCAATTAGATGAGGAAAGGAATTAAATCACTTAATTTGAGGGCCTTAGCATTATTCACTGCAGAGCTTAATTTGAATTAATATGCAGTGTACACACATTAATAAATGCCATATATGGGTGGCTCTTTAACGAGGAATATTGAAAGTAATAGCAAAAAGGATTAATCCTTATATTCTCAGTAAAAGTGCTTATTTAAGGTCTGGCAAACTACAGTTTTTATGAGGAAGTTATAATGTAGACATAGAGTGCTGTGAATGAGACAAGGTTCAGCTGCTGGAAGAGCTCTTCGGTTCAAAGTGAAATAAATGTGGTTATTTATTCTTCTTTTGCTGTTATTTTCCTGTCATCTGGGCCAACCTTCTGTGCAATGGCCATTCTGAGCACGGGAGTGTAACTGGAACTGTGGGGAATGTCAGGCTTTTCCACAAGCTGCTCCCCTCACTTCAGCGCTGCATTTTTCAAGGGTTAGGCTGGCTCGGGCTGTGGAAATTGCAAGGTCATTCTGTTGTATTTCTCCCGCTTTCTGAAAAAAAAGAAAAGTTTGTTACTCTTTGGCAGAGCTTCAGAAGTTCTGAGGCAAAAGGTCAAGGTTTATGAAAAAACTGGTTTGGGCCATAGCAAAGAAAAGTGGAATTTTCTGTGGTGGCTGGAGCCAAGAGGCTCATTTAATGACAAATATTCAATAACAAATATTCATATATTTATCTGATCATTTTGAAGCAACTTCTGAAGGTAGGTCCTGAAGTTGCCCGATTAAAATGTATTTATTTTTAAATGAATCTAGCAATCATGCCTCTAACAAAGTATTTGATTTTAAATCATGCACTACACCACACAAAGGAATATCCATTGTCTCCCTCTTTTCCCCAGAAAAAAAAAATAATGAAACTGCTGGGGCTGAAAACGTCCTTCAGATTCTGTACACTGACCTTGAGTGACTTCTTGAGTCAGTGAGAGAATTTTTGGGTCTTAACACTTCGCAATCTCTCTTTATTGCTGAGAATCTGTGAAATTACCTAATGATTTATTTTCTAATTTCACCTTTTTTGGTTAAACTCTGTCTCTATATATGCAGTACAGAGGGATTTTTTGTAATGTTCTGCTGGATACTCCCATACAAAACACCAGGGATAGCGAAGAGCCAAACCCAGAAATGAGATATTGCTCATTCATTAAAAGCCCCAACATGATTTAATGACCTTGTTACAACAGCATTTTCACAACTTAACATTTTATTTCTACAAGTGCTTAGTCACTCAAGTAAACATTATAGCTTTTTAATAGCATTTTTTCAATAAATATATTTAATTGATATTTCACAGCATAAAAAGGACCTCACACTGGCATAATTTAAACCACTACACATGAATATCAATATTTTTTTCTTGAAATTCTAGTAATTATATACTTGCTGCTCTTCTAATTGGATACGAGTGTCATCACCTACCACAGGGCAACTGATTACCCGAACAGCTGAAATGCTCTGTGCTGTTAAAACCCTTTAATGGCAAAGCCTCCATGAGCACAGGAAAGGCAGAGTTAACAGAACTCTTATGCTTTTAACAGCTTGTCAGATTTTATGAGACTTTGTGAGGTTCTATATTTGCTTTTTATCTCGACACCACGGAGTTCTTACGAGGACTGACATGTTTTGTAACAAAACAAGTAACTCGCAGTGCTGTGGTGGAAAGGAGGGAAAACTGCAGATGTATTCATGTGAAATAAGTCATTATACAGAGATTTTTAAAGGCAACTAATGTGATGTGTATTTACAAAAGTACCTGGTTTTTCTCTGTTTCCAGGCTTTGGCAGTGAACCAAGGAATTGTCGTTCCAGTGCGTGAGGCAGCTTTACTGAACACATGGCTGTGCTTCCACATGGAACTAAATTTGTGCCGTTCCACCCTGTTTACACGGTGGAAAAAATATCCTGGGCCTATTTTTATAAGATCTCAGCTGTGCCCAAAGTGGCACAGCAGAGCAGCCTGCTTCCATAAAATGTGAATATTCAGGATGAACCTGTGCAAGCAGTGGGATGTTCGCAGTGAGGATGTTATTAATCCTGAGAGAAGCTGGGATAATATTTTCCAAAGGGGCCAAACTCTCCCTTTCAGAAGTTAATTAGGTGCTTCAGGGTCTGTGTGTCAGCAAAAGGGAAGGTGAAAATTAGCTAGAGAGTTCTCATGAGACAGCAGAGATAAAGTATTGCTGTTCATATAGATTATATATATATATATATATATATATATATGTATATGCATGTTCAGTGCTGGATAGGGAAATGTGCTGATGTTTACTGTCCTTGCCTGCCTGAAGAATTCCCCAGATTCCCACACTTTTATCCCATAAAATACCATGGTTTTGGGATGTTCCAAGCAGCTTGTATCTGCACAGGGAGGAGCCCAGCCACAACCAAATCTATCAGACAACAGCCACATGTGTTCCAGTGACAAATTTAACCTCAGTCGTAGGTTGGCTTTATTATCCTTCTGTAAGTGGGAACACAACACCAACAAAAAATGTGCTGTTGTAGTCTGGGAAGAAGGAGATTCCCTGGGTGTTTGACATCATCCAGATGTTTTGAAGGAATGGTAGGGTTAAAATGTGGAAAACGCAAGTGAAGGGTCACATCAAAATCTGCATAGACATTAATGGATCACTATTTCACAGCTGGAGCTGTGCCAGGGCAGGTCAGGCTGGAGATCAGGGAAAGGCTCTTCCCCAGAGGGGGCTGGGCACTGCCCAGGCTCCCCAGGGAATGGGCACTGCCCCGAGGCTGCCACAGCTCCAGGAGCGTTTGAACAGCACTGCCAGGGATGGACAGGGTGGGATTGTTGGGGGGTCTGTGCAGGGCTGGGGTTGGACTGGATGGTCCTGGTGGGTCCTTCCAGCCCAGGATATTCCATGATCCCATGATTTTATCAGACTGCAGTAATAAGCAAATTCAGAGTGAGACTAAGGTCTGTTTCAACTGTGCGTGGCTCCTACACACAGAGATTTTTAAAGGATAACTTTCTCTTGGCACATTTTCCACATCCCTAAATATGAGTACGTGTGCGCACAGGATGTCTCCAATAAAAATAGGATAATAACTTTAGATTCTATTAAAAAAGAATCCACAGGCTGCTTAAGGACCAGCCTTTCTTTGACATTCAGGAGAATATTTATGGGGAGAATGCAATATTCCATCCTTAGCTCAACTGTAAAAAAGGGATGGGGGTGGGAAGACTTCTTTAATTTTTTGTTACTTTGCTCCCACGCAGACATGCAAAAATAGTGTTTAAAAGCCATTTAATCCCAGCATGCAGGAACAAAGCAGTGTATTTTTGCTGTTTATATCAATCTGAGAAGAGAGCAGGTATTCCAGACTTATTGGTGTCCTTATTGGAATACTTAGGGGTATATTAAAGTAGACAACAGCCATTTGTCCCAATAAAGCAGCACAAGTATTTGCCAATTTATGAACTCCAGCAGCATTTTATACTAAAGCCGAGGAAAATCTTTACTTTTGCTTTGTGTTTGTGTATAAAAATCCTCCTCTTCCCATCTTTCAATTCCTAGGCCATCTCCCACTTGTCCCCAGAAAAGGAGCAGTCGCCCCAGGACTGTGTTGGATAATTTGGGAGCACAGGTGGAGGAGAACACAAGGTGTGCCAAGCACATCCTGACAGATTTGTCTGCAGACACAGAAGCACCCTCTGAAATCCCTTCCAGCTCTCTCAGCTGTATTTACACATTTCTGCTTCCATCCTGCAAACGCTTCTGCTTTTGCACAAAGATCTTCTTGGGAATGGCATCTCCCTCCAGTTCCCAAAGTGTTTTGTCTCACATTCCCTATGGCACTCGGAAAGGCTTTGGGTACAAGGGAGATCAGACCTGTTGGGTTCCACATGGCACAGGCAAGGTGAAAATACACTCCTGGTCTATGTGAGCACCTGGGGTTATCTGCAGCTGGTATTTTTAGCAGCAGATTTTAAATCCAAAACTTTATCTTATGTGGTGTAAAACAAAGCAGAAATTTTGGCAACAATAGCTCTTGACACGAGTTCCAGCAAAAATTAAAATAAAAATCAGTCCATATGCAAAACACCAGCAATGGTGAGATTGATATTCTTGATTTTAATCTCCACAGCTACAGCTTTGCTCCCATTGCTTTGAAAAATACAAAAATGCTCTATTTTTTAAAAAATTTTTGCCAAAGGTGGTGAAATTTTGGAGTTACTGACACAGAAATATGAAAAAGGGACACATCTCTTTAATATTTCCTTTAGCTATTATTCTCCTCAAAATTGCATTGCATTTTAGTGTCACTCTTTAGTGACATTCTGTACTTCTTTGTAAGATGAACTATGGCTCGATATTCTTTACATGAAGGTTAAAAATAATTGTTTTATCCACTCTCTAAAAGCTGTTTTGTCTGTGAGACTTTGTGCATGGAAGGAAGACAAGTTAATGGAAGGGGGCATTTTTGCTCGTTTTACTACTTGCAGAAGATGGAAGTGCTGACTATTCAAGCAAAAATGTGAGAATAATTTAAGGAATAGTGTGTCCACTCCACCTCCTTGTGCATTTGTCTTGCTAGGAAAGCCCTTCATGGGGAAAAAATACAATTGATGGGTGAGTTAAGTAGGGATGAGGCACCTGGAATTTAGTGCTTACATGGTTTAAAGAAGTCATGGATGATGTGTTAATTCTGCTTGGGCTTCGCCTACAAAACTGGGCTTGCGTACAGAAATACAAAACCAGACAAAACCACTTGAAAATACACCAGAAAAAACAGTGGGGTGTCCAAAACAATCCTGAACTTCAGCAGTTTTGGAATCAGTAATTTTTATTCAGGTGTCTCATGGCTCTGTGATCAATGTGTCATTTTCTGCAGGTACCTATTCTTGCCATATCAGGGCAACAGAACCATTCTTGGCCTCAAAATATACTGGACAATTTCTTCCATACCATTTTTATTGTGTAAAGCGTTAAGAAACATGTTTTCAGATGATCTCTCCCCAAATTCCCATGGAGTTGTTTCCTCAGCAATTTTTCAGGTGATGTATATTTACACAGCTACTGTGTGTGCCAGTAAAATAGTTAAGAGGCCAGAGAAAGGGAAAATCTGGAAATGTGGGAAGGGCTTCACTTCTGCTCTGTCTTATCCATTTTTAAAAAACAAAAAACAGAACAACAAAAAAGGAAATAAAATGATTTTATGATTCTTTTGGTGGTGGCATTGTAGCAGACAACTCAGTCTCTGTCCTGAGGATGACCTTCCACACTCCAGGAAAGATTGCATGCTGGGAATCAGACTGCCGACTCCTAAAAGTCTCAGGAAATACTTCAGGGGAGTATAAAACTGGCTGAAAACTTCTTTAGCTTCCCACTGGGTGCGAGTTCTGCTTCCCTGGAAGTGCCCATCATCCATTCTGCAGTGGATGCCTGGCCAGGGTGGTTCTGGCTGAGTGAGCCCAGGATCAGAACCTGCACCCTGGGAATGCCAGAGCTCTGCAAGGATGCACTGAACCATCCCAGCCCATGGTGGGCTGCATTAGAGCTATACCTGTGCTTAGAAAATGGATTAAAAGCTTTGGAGAAGCCTTTGGAGAAAGCCTTCCATCCATCCCTGGGAGGGGGAATGATGGGTTTGTGTGGAGAAGCAAATTGTTACAGCACTTACAGTGACCAGTCAGTCATAGAGGAATCACAGAATCATGGAATGGTTTGGGTTGGGATGGACCTTAATTTCATCCAGTGCCACCCCTGCCATGGCAGGGACACCTTCCACTGTCCCAGGCTGCTCCAAGCCCCAATGTCCAACCTGGCCTTGGACACTGCCAGGGATCCAGGGGCAGCCACAGCTTCTCTGGGCACCTGTGCCAGGGCCTGCCCACCCTCACAGGGAACAATTCCTTCCCTATATCCCATCTAAACGATACTCTCCATCACCCCAAAGCTTCTCCTCTCCGGACTCAGCAATCTCAACTCTCCCAGCCTTTCCTCCCAGCAGAGCTGCTCCATCCCTCTGATCCTCTTGGTGATTCCTCTGGCCTCATTCCAGGCCCTCTGTGCTGGGACCCCCAAGCTGGATCAGTATCAATAATTAAAGAAATTAGCTGACATAAAAGAAACCAAGGCCCATTCCATCACAGTGTCACACACACATTGATGCAACGTGGTAAAATATAGTTAAAAAAAAGTCTCTTAACTTGGAGCTTGGATCATTTCTGTCAGGTTTAAAGGGACTAATTCACTGCCAACTCACCACTAGGTGAAGACTCAGAATTTATCGAGTCTCCTGAAACAGTGTCATTAGAAATGCCAGATGTGTAGCTCCAGCATGATTTAGACTTAGACTCTAATCCAAACATGTCAACAGCTTTCAAGGTGTTTGTGCAGATCAAGGGAGAGGAGCTTTTCACTTCAGCTTTTCCCTTCTGTTCTGCTAATAGGGTTAACATGTGTTTTCCAAGGACAGGGAAGAGGATCCTGGTGTAGACAGTTGCTTAGAAGAGTAAAAGACAGATTGAAGCTGGCAGGATATTAAATAAAGTTAGGCACTTTCAGGTTCCTAATCAAGCTTACAGAAAGTTTACAAAATATTTATGAACTCACCTTTCCTTTGAAAAGTTTTTTATTTTGGTTGTTGTTGTTCCAAATACAGAGCTGATTTTTGACTGAATTTCTCTTCTCTGTTCCAAAGGCTCTGACCTCTCTCATCAAGGCATGACTTTGCTGTAGTTGTTATGCAAGAGCTCTGAGTCATATAAGGAAGGAGAAAAGGCAGCAGACTTTCTCTTTTTTTTTTCTGATCTTGCAAGAGTCTGACAAGATACAGCTTAACAACAGCTTATTCTTCTGTCTAATTGGGATGCACGGTGGACAAAGTCAGAGATATTTTAAATCAGAAAGTAAGAGTAGTTAAAAACTTTCCAGGCAGGAGAATACAGGACAAGGACACTTTGAGGAGACATTCTATCATCAAATGTTCTCATTGGAAAAACATTTTAGGCACTTTATTCTCTCTCTCTCTCTTTTTTTTTCCCTCACACATGTCAAGGGTATTCAGACAAGCAGAAATAATGGCCTGTGGCTAATGATTGAAAGGGAATGTCAGAGAACTGCTAACCCAGACACATGTAAGAAATGAGGCACGGACCTCCCTTTAGCAGGTGCAAAGAGAAATCGATTTATTGCAAAAACCAGGCCTTTTTGAGCAATTAGGCCTTTATCAGTTACATTCTTGGGAAGCACAGCAAACACACTTCAACCAACCACCACAGACCACGATGTGAACACACACTGGTTATAGAACTTGTTTTCTAAGGTTATAGAACTTGTCTTTTACCTCTTGTTTAGCTGAGTTATTCCCAGAGTGCTTTTCTGGTTAGCCAAAGTAACAGGAGTGAGCAAGGATTTTACAGGGGTGACAAGGCCCCCATTTTGTAAGGTTTTACTTATCTGCTACATCTCCCCCTTCTTGGTTTCTATGTTCTATTGCTAAAGCAGTCTGCACTGGTAAAGCCATTATCTTATTAAGACTACTATTGGTCATCTGTTGCACACAAGATAAAATACATGGGATACATATCCTAATCAACAGAACCACACCAAGGATAACTATTACGACATGGCTACATTCCATTATATTAACTACTACTCTATTACTACATTAGTACATTACTAGATTACATTATAACTATATTAGCAAGTGTTTAAACCATACCCCAAGGCCCTGGTCATCAAGGCATGAAAACAACCCACACCAATCACCCTCATTGTGTTGATGCAGCTGTCTAGCAAGCTGCTTAAGGTTACTGATACTTTTATAGACAGATTCTGAATGATCACTCAGATTCATGCAGCACATGCTGTCCAAATCTTCACATCCGTGGCCTTGAGCCAACAGCAAGAAGTCAATGGCTGCTCTGTTTTGCAGCATTGCATTTTGCCCCGAGCCAACGTCAGTCAGCATTGCCGAAAGAGCGGCTCTGGTAGCATTAGCTTCCTTTGCAAGCCAGCAGCCAAGTCTGTTCAGAGAAGCCAAAGCGTGAGCAGTACCCACTGGTGGTGTTACGCTGCCAGAGATGCACTCGGCAACATTGCAGAAGGTTACCTTTGATCGCATTTTTTGTTAAGAACATGTGAGCTACATCCAACCTGACGCTGCGCCACAGGAATGAGAGCAGTCTGATTGGGATGAAACAAAGTTAGCTGGCCGATGGTGCATGGTCCACCAACAGATTTGCCTGGGATACCTCTCCAGGCACGCTCTCCACATATTAAGAACAAGTCTGAAGGGAGAGCCACAGCGCTGCTGCCAGGTGTTAACTGACTTTCCAGGGTCTGACTGCACCACAAGGAAGCGTTGCTAAACATGCCTTTAGGAGACACATCAAAGTTAGCACTCTTCATATAGAAGCCAGATGTATGGTTAATGTAAAAGCATAGGGAAGCATGCAAAGTCCCTAGCGTGCCTACTTCCTGTGGCTGCAAAGGCAAAGCTGGAAAATCATGCATCCTTCTTAAACCTTTGCACCACGTCTCACCTATTTCTGTGCTTTTTGCCAAGTTCCCTGGCACCATCACCTGGGCTGCAATACACACCTGGTGCTGCGCAATTCCTGTTGCACGCTTTCATTGTACAGCTTACCAAAATGCTTCTTGTCAATGGGTGCCCCGACCAAGCACATGCAGAAAGGATCACTGCAGGCTGACATGGAAATGCACACAGTGTAGGTGTGCATAGCAGTGCCAAGGTTGATCCATACGTTCGCTCTGTCCAGTCTAGGGGGTAAGACACTCGCAGAGTTTTCACCAATCAGGATGATGCAACAAATGGTCAAACACACCACAAAGGAACCCATTTCACTGTGGAGACACTAGCATAACCCCTACCCCACGTTAACAATTCTAAAGCTCCTGTCCAATGCCCTGTGAACAGGCCCTTTACCATTACCGGAGGTCTGGAATGAGCTCTTGTATCAAAGGAATATTGCCTTTTGCATGCTGTTTGGCCCAGCCTCATCTCGATTAAAAAACTGAGAACATATAAGGCTTTTGCTGACCTGTCATGTGGGCACCCCAATTCCCCCTTGTTTTGTTTTTCAAGCAGGGTTTTCAATGTCCTGTGGGCACATTCAACAATAGCTTGCCCAATAGGGGGGTGGGGCATTGCCTCTGTTCTGGGAGACACCCCATTGTTGTAAGAACTGGCGAGTCCATTCAGAGGTGTAAGCTGGCCCATTTTAATAGTTTCTGGAAGGCCTAAAGTGGCAAAGCAGGTGAGCCAGTGCTGAGTGACATCACAGGCCATCTCTCTGGGGTGGGCAGTCACCATTAAAAAATGAGAGACTGTGTCAACAGGTACGTGAACATATTTCAAACAACCAAATTCTGGAACATGAGTGACATCAGTTTGTCAGATAGAATTGGCAGTGAGGCCGTGAGGATTGACACCCTCTGCCAAAGGAGCAGGAGCAACTCCATGGTAGGAGGGACAGGATAGCAGAATGCCACGAGCTTGTGAGGAGGTTAATTGAAATCGCTTGCGCAAAGAGTGAACGTTCTGGTGAAAAAAGTTATGAGACAGCTTAGCCTGTGCAAAAGCATTAGGTACAATACCTGGCATTACAGTGATATTTGCACAGTCATTACCTTTGGCAACAGGGCCTGGTAAACCTGT
>VZRL01006640.1:0-69425 GCA_013397895.1 Origma solitaria
TCTTTTCTTTTTTCTTTTCTTCCTCTCTTTTCTTTTCTCTCTTTCCCTCTGTCTTTCTCTCTCTTCCTTTCTCCCTTCCTTCCTCCCTCCATTCCTACCTTCCTCCCTTCTCTCCTTTCTCCCTCCTCTCCTTCCTTTGCTGTTTCTGTTTTTATCTTTTTCTTTCTTTCTTTCTTTCTTTCTCTCTCTCTTTCTCTTTCTCTCTTTCTCTCTTTCTTTTCTTTCTTTCTCTTTCTTTCTTTCTCTTTCTTTCTTTCTTTCTCTCTCTCTCTCTCTTTCTCTCTTTCTGTCTTTCTCTCTTTTCTTTCTTTCTTTCTTTCTTTCTTTCTCTTTCTTTCTTTCTTTCTTTCTTTCTTTCTTTCTTTCTCTGTACCAGATTTATCATGGCTTAGCGTTTCCCTTAGAAAATCTTGAAGCACATCTTTTTACTATTTATTAAAATAATTTTTCATGTCAGGCCTTCAGCAGGAAACACTCACTGGGTCGATACTGCACCAAATGAGAGCAGGTTTTTAATTTCCAGGTTGTGCTGCCTGTTGGATAAAGATCTGTATTAGCACAGCTCAGGTTTCCACTATCTCTGTCCCTCTCTGATCCGAGAACAAGCAGCTTTGACTTTCTGTGTTGTTCCCATTGTGGCAGGTTCAGCTGAATCCTGGGACTGAAATGGTCACAGAGAAACCAGTTTCCCCCGGGGGTTTTGAGTCCCACGGGGATATTACCAACAATCATAAAAGCAAGAATAAAAACATGAATTCAAGAGAACACAGTGGCTTTTTGAATGTTGCACTGCATTGTAGTAAGTTCCAAACTTTTCAGAAAGTAAATCCCCTGACTAGAGAATTATATTTGACCAGATTTTTCAGCAGTCACTAAGGATTTCTATATTCTTTATTTCTAAGCTGACATCGTTTTTGGAAGGTAGGTGCTCAAATCCCTATTTTTGCCAATTGAGCTATTCCAATTATGTCTTGGAAATCACTACTGCTCCAAATTCAGCATCAAACATCCTGATACAGCAGAATGATGTAAAGAATATCTACAGTTTGATCTAGAGTTGCTAAAATTTTACAATTTTCACATTTTAAATTTCAAATATTCAAGTCTGAAAATTTTAACTAAGAAGTCCAGTGGAAATACAAGTAAAGGTAGACAATAATCTTGATACACCGAAGATTTTCTGTTTGCTGCTGTGGTGTCTGTCTGCCTGCATGGACAAACTCACACATTGGCAAGTGGGAGCAAAAGATGGATGAGAAGAGCAGGCTCTGCCTCTCCCCCTTGTGGGGTCCATGGTTATCATCATGGAATCACAGAATATCTGGAGCTGGGAGGGATCCATGAGGATCATCGCGGCCAGGAGAGTTCCAAGAATCCCACCCTGCTCCCGAGAGCACTTTTGTAGGGTATCCTATTCAGTCCCGTATGAAACAACCCATAAATTTTTTTATTTATAAATGACAATTATTTATTGTCATTTATAAATGACAGCACAAGTTGTTGGGCAGTGAGGAATAACCTGTGGAATTTTCTTCCTGTGATTACACAGAGCTCCCCCTGTGCCCTGTGCAGTCCAGGACAGAGCAGTTGGAAGCAGAACCACTCCAGCAGAATTTTGTCAGGCTCAGTGTTCACAGAAACGTGGTAAATCATGATGGTTTTCTTGCCCCAGAAAGAAAAAATGTTTTCAATTGCAAAAAAAGGTGATGGGAAATGATTGGTAGCTTTGGTGTTTACAGACCCCTGAGCTATAATAACACATTTTGGAGACACAGTCCTGGGACATTTATTCCATGGGAAGGCTCACAACACAAGACTGTAGGTGGTCACATCTGGGGCTGACCAGGGCACTTGTGCTCCCCTCCCTGCTGTGTAGGACAGGCTCAACATCATCCACGTCATTCTGTGTGAATTGAGTGCTGGCCATGAGCAGATCTGATGTTTTATCATGCCTAAGACAAAATCAGCAGAATCGGCAGCTCCGTGGGAAGAATTAGGCATGGTGGGGGGTAGATGTGTTTTTAATGAAGACTTAAAGCAGAATTCTGATCCAATTAAAAAAAATCCCTCAGTAAAATATTAAACCAAACCCCGTTATTATGACAAGTTTGAGCAGAAATGCTACAAGTCTCCTTGGGGAGATTTGTGAGATTTTTCCTCACACAGGGCTGGGATGTCTCTGAGCCTCCTCTCCTCAGCCTTCCCCAAACTTATTTCTGAAAAAGAAGATCAGGAAGAGGCTGCAATTGCAGTATATAGTTCTTTCTACATTTGACATACAAATGCAAGAGGCAATTAATACCATTAGCTGCAATAAATATTGCTTAAAGAACAATGCCCAGGAGGCAGCCGCTTATGGATCTCAACAAAAGCTGCCGATTTTAACAAAGAAGGACCATTTTCTGGTATTAACTAATTATCTGTCGCTCTAGGTACTTTCTCTTCTTGCATGAACCACAAGGAGGAGAAAAGCCTTTCATTTTTCCCCAACTGGAGCTCTAATATTAAGGCTCAACCACTACTAATAGGCTAATGTTAAACTTTGGCGGTTTTCAATTATCCTCATATTGAAGCCAAAAATTTCCTGTGTATACATCTTATTGCCTGACCAACTTCATTTCGCAGTTCCATTTTGAGTTCAAAAAAATTCAGCAAAAACCCCTCTGGCTTTATCCACATTGTTTTTTCCCTCTGTTAGCTCCCAAGTAATGTGAATGTGGATGTGACTAAAAGCACTGAATTATCAATCCCTGGCAGCTCCCTGACAACCACCAGTTGGGTTCTCAGTCCATCTCAGTCGCACAATAAAACACACTGGTTTGAACAGCTTTTGTGGTGGCTTTGCCGCATAATTCAGTCTGGCTAAGAATATTCAGCTATTCCGAAGAGGCTGGGAATTAAACCAGCATGTTGTGCTGTTCGGGATGTCCTTGTGGGATACATCACTCTGAAAGGAATGGATTGCTTCATAGCTTTGAGGTTTCATGGTGTAAAATCCTTTCTGTTGAATTCAAACAAGGTCAGTGCCCCACACTTCCCACTCAAGGTTTCAGCTTAAACTTCCACTGTCCCAGGCTGCTCCAAGCCCTGTCCAGCCTGGCCTTGGACATTCCAGGGATCCAGGGGCAGCCACAGCTTCTCTGGGCACCTGTGCCAGGGCCTCCCCACCCTCATGGGGAAGAGCTATCAGCATTTAGTTAATTAATTGCTCTAACGCAACATGCATTGTTATCAGTCAAGGTTCATCTTCCCCTTCTTTTCAAGTCAGTCCCTTCACTTTCATCAGGTTCTTCCCCCAGAGGGTGCTTGGGCACTGAACAAGCCCCCCAGGGGGGTGGTCACAGCACCAAACCTGACAGAGTTCGAGAAGTTCATTTGGACAAAGCTCTCAGGCACAGGGTGGGATTGCAGGGGGTGTCCTTTGCAGGACCAGGAGTCAGACTGAGTGATCCTTGTGGGACCCTTCCAACTCAGTATTCTGTGGTTCTATGATTCAAAGAATTATTCACGGTTGTTTCTGGGTGTGATTTCTTCTACCTCTTCCTAAGACAGGACTATAAATCTTCCTTCACTGTCGTTCTGAAAAAACAAACTTAACGGCTTTAATAGTTATTGGTAGTTTAAATTTGCCTGAACACAGTCACATCTCTAAAAAGTAACCAGATACTGCTTTTCCATGTCCCCAGATGTGTTTCTTATCTCTCTTAACTCTTTAAGGCCAGGCTGAAATAAAGGGGTGCTTTGCTATGGAGTCCAAGAGCCTTCAGTCTGGCTGTCACTGCAGCACATTTTCAAAATGTAATGACATACACACGCCTCTACCACGGGGCTTATCACCCTCCTCTGTCCTCTCTGTGCTTGCTGTGCAATAGGTTCTGCACCGGTACCCAAACCTAAAGAAAGATAAAAAGAGCAGGGCTCGACCAACACAAAGAGCAGCTTCCCGTGGCTGTGGCTCTGAGGCGAGGCAGAACTTGCAGCTCTGGGGAGGTGACTTTTCCTTCCGCTCACACTCACGGGGATTTCTTCCCTTGCCTTTTCACTGCCTTAGTCTGGCTCCCACCACACAGGTTTGCTGCTTTTGGCCAGGAATGTGCCCAGTGAGGCTCTTTGTCCCCCTGTGCCAAGGACCCTTTCATACATTAAAAACTCCCTTCTCCTTTTCTGACTGACCTTCCCTTTCTCCCTGTCCAGCAGAATGAGAACTTGAGCATTTCCTAGCTGTATTTACAGTGCCATAAAAGATATCTTGCCGAGAGACATCCATCCCTTGGTAGGGTTCTGTTTAGGGTAATGAGAATCCATTGTGCAAAAACACAACCCTCTGATGTTTATCTTGTGTCCTTCTCTTCCCTTTGTGTCTCGCAGTGCTTTAATTAAGCTGCAATTTGGAAGCTCTGTAAGACGGGGATATATCTGTCTTTTGTCCCATAAAGTAGTTTATGGAACGTCATAAAGACAGAAATTTTGCAAATCAATCTGCTGGCGTGTCACCAAGACAGGGAGCTCAGGAAATGCAGAGCTCAGTGAAATCTGGTTGGGTTTATTGGGAATTGTTAATATCTCTCAAACTCAGAGCACTCAGTTCATGCCCATCCGAAGGACTTTCTAGGGCAGAGCTGGGCAGACTTTGAAAACATATTTTCATTCCTCCCTTATTAATTCCATCAGTGGCATTGTGCTATTCTCAACAGCAGCTATGATTAGGTTTATCCCACATTAATCTAGAAAGGGGAAACTACACCTTTAAAATGTACTAACTTTCTCTTGAGATGATAAGGATGGAATTAAATAAGGAATAAGGCAGCTGGAGAGGGAAAGAAATGTAGGAAGGGATATTTGAGCCTAAGGAAGAGCTTTAGGAAATGTTTAAGGCTGCATGGGAAGAGTGATCTACTGGAAAAGGATAAAGGCAGAAAATACCCAATCTGAATTAGGAACTTAATTTAGACTAATGGCTTTTACATGACATTTGACAGAAAAACTAATAATTCCAACATGCAATTTT
The DNA here is from genome assembly GCA_013397895.1 of Origma solitaria. Taxonomy (NCBI): domain Eukaryota; kingdom Metazoa; phylum Chordata; class Aves; order Passeriformes; family Acanthizidae; genus Origma; species Origma solitaria. The sequence goes on from VZRL01006640.1 coordinate 5,009, forward strand.
TTTGCATTCTCATGGGAAAATCACCAGAACTGAGCTTGAGATAATTCAAAGGTGCAGCAAATCCAACCAACACTACCTCCAACAAACTGCTGAGAGGGGACAAAATGTCCCTCACCTTCCTTCTATTTGAATTTTTTCATTTCCGCTGAGACACAATCAACACCAATTGTGTGACATTTTGCTTTGGAAAAGGAAACAGAAAATATACACAAGAGGCAGGGAAGACATGTGCATAATCACTACTGTATCAGTCATTTATGGGATTTATAATCACTGCTGCATTTATTATTTATGGGATTTATAATCACTACTGCATCGGTCATTTGCCTGGGATGTCTCTGCATGAAAGCCACCGTGCTTCAACTCCACCCCACATGTTCTGAGAGCAAAGTAAAACTCACATGGGCAGAGAGCAGAACCAAAGCTGATGATGCCCTGAAGGCAAAATTTAGGTTATATCATAGAAAAGGAAAGGGAACATTGATTTTCTGATCATCTTTGGCTCCATAGAACTTTCAGAGTTTCCTTATCACACTGACCAAAACTGTCTCATAGGGTTTCTTTTGCCTTATGTATTGTTAATATCTGCATTTTCCATCTATTATCTAAGTCTTGATTCACAATATATCAATGACAGAACATTTCTTGGCCTTTTTAAAGTTGCATTTAGCACAGTGTACAAATAATGAGAATTTTTTGACATCACAGTCACCTCTATGTCCTCTATTTTTTGGCATCCTTTCCTCCAAAACCCTCTCTTTCCAAAACCATCTCTCCCATTGGGTGCTATTGTGTAGGCACTGATAGCAATTACAAAAAATTTTACTAATCTTGCTTGAAAGAGTCAGAGACAATGGGAGTGTGGGCAGAGGGAGGTGAAATTCAGGTTGCAGAAGTGAGATTGCAGCAGTTAAAAAGGAGGGGAGAGCACCAAGAAACGAATCTCCAAAGAAAGGGACGAAGGGGCACCTTTAAAATTAATTAGCAATTTACAAGTGCCTCCAACCCCTCAGGCAGAATTAAACATGTTTACTCGTTTCCTCAGCATGTGCGTGTTCTGGGGAGTGACACATTAATTAATACTAAATATCTAGCCAGTGGTCTGCCTCAGCTTTCAAGGCACATTATAAATATTGGCAAGAAAGATCATTAAAAACAACACAGATCGAATGTTCAGCTTGATTTGTAAAAACTGCCTGGTAGCAAAGGTGCTGTGAAAACGAATGGGTTTGTTAAAAGGGAAGAAGATTTCAAATATCATTGTATTAGGAAATAAAATTGCTGCTTCCTCCCTTTGCAATGTGGCCACAAACACACGCACAGAGCAGAGGGGAAAACCCCCAAGTTTCTCTCATTATTATGGGAGGCTCACAGACTACTGAAAAATAACATGTGTCTTGTTCTGCCTCTTGACAGAAGTTTTTGAAGGGCTGGACCAGAATTACGAGCAATTTCTCAGACTCCTCTATCATCCTTTCTCACCTGCTGCTCTCAGCTCCACCACACACTGACCTGTTTCTACCTCTCACCCCCTCTCTGACAGGCGGCATGAAATTCAGGAGCAGGACCCAGGAAACCTGCAATTTTCCTTCCCTGGGGAAATGTATGATTAGAATCCTTTTGGTTTAGGATATTATACATCAGGTGGAAAAGCATTTGAAGCATTGAAAAGGGAATTTTCAGACCAACTGGTAGACTTGGAAGAATATGTACTTCTGACAACCGGGAGGAATCTGTAAAGCCAGATGTTTTTACATCTCTGATCTTATTCTGAAGATCTTCAGTTTCATAAGGCTGGAAGTTATTTAGCCTCAGAGTCACAGAATTACTGCATCAGAGAACCAGAGAATGACTGGGTTTGAAAGAGACCTCTGGATGTCGTGTGGTCCAACTTCCCTGCCCCAGCAGGGCCCCCTAGAGCCAGATGTCCATGGCTGGGTTGGAATGGGATGGTCTTTGTGGCCCCTTCCAACATAAACCATTCCATGACCTTTGAATTCTGTGATTCTATGATCATAAACTGTGGGGAACTAATTTTTTTTAGATTATTATTACACAGATTTCGCATAACAGATTCTCTGACATCTTATAAGGTAAGACTGACTAAAAATTTTCTGTCAGTTTAAGACATTCCAAAACTCCTTGTTTAAGAAAAAAATTAAAACCTCCACACCCTTTTTCTTTCCATTTATGTGTCATTCTTTGCAACCTTCCATTCTTTTCTCTATAAATCTCTTTTCCTATCTTCCCAATAGGTTTTACAAAACTACCATAGTATGTGAAATATGGATTTTAGTACCATTTGGATGACGTTTCTCTTCTCCTCCAATTTCGGAACAGATATTTTACCAAGACAGCATTAAAATAACACAGATCTTCAGATGGCAGTCAGGCAATAGCTCAAAATCTGGGAAGGGAAGACAGAGAATCCTTTGGGGAAACTGATGAGAATGCCAAGGATACAGAAGGAAAAAGATAAGATCTTCATTGCTGAAACATGCTCACCAATTTTGCTGTGGGTAGAAATGATTGCATAGACGTTGGACATCAGAGAGAAAATGGATGTGCCCGCTCTGGAATCTCACTGCTTTTAAAAACCATGGAAGTTTTATCAAAACCCATCCATGATTTTGACACCAGTGCTAAACACGCTGCTACAAACCCCACAATCAATAGGCTGGGAGGTGAACCAATCCTTCACACCAGCTCCTGCTGTCACTGCCGCTGCGCGCGACCACGTCCCTGCAGCTCCATCTGCAGAAAACTTCCCTCTCGGAACACTGAGAAGTTCTGCATGGATGAAGGGACCAGAACAGAGCCAATTATTTCCCTTGTGACAAAATATTTCAGGCTCTGAAATGTGGAGATCCAGAAGAAGTGTACAGGGCTGTTCTGAAAATCAAACCCACCTTTACTTTTACAGAGTGGGGTGGAGGTCTCTTGCTTGAAGTGTGGTGTAAGTCACAAGTGCAATTACATCTAAATATTTGGGAAGCATTATACTACTAATACTAATTTTATTTTCCAGAAAGGTTGCAAAATCAAGGCTTTCATTATGTGTAACCACTTAAGATTCCAAGTTACTTTTGCTAAAGAGGCAATGATAGCTTTGGTGCCTGGGCTAAGATCCAAATGAGTAATTACATTCTGCAAGCCTACATTCCTTCTCAAGTTTTATATGAGATAAAGTTCTTTTCACTTAGCAATGTTTCTTTTTAAAGACTGATGTTTCCCAAGCCAGAGGCAGCTGCATTTCACTGGTGGGTGAAATAATCCCAGCATAAATATAATTTGAATAAATCAAGTTCTTTGTGGTTTTCGAAATGCCATGTCCACTCCAATTCATGGTTTTCATCTGTTACATGCATGGGATAAAAACCTGTAATGCAAGAAAAACAAAAAGTCCATCAAATCTCTGATTTCAGGGAACAGCCTAAGCACAGACAATGGGGAAAAATGCTGTGGGCAATTCACATTTACTTTCAAGTGTTTTGTCCATAAACAGCTTTTAATGAAATGGCATTTAAACTGAGTATAGTGCATGTAAAAATAAAACAGCTCCTCACCTGCTGAAACTCCCATTAACAAAACTCCCAATAAGATGAACTGAAATGAAAAAATCTGTGAACTTCCTTGAGATATATTTTAGCAGTCTCCAGCTCAGTAAATAACTAATGGCTATGAGTTTTCGCTTGTGTTCAGAAACATAAACTCAGAAGCATAGATTCAAAATGCTTTACTTACTAATGATTCTCAATGCATCAAAGCTGAGAGGTGCTGTGGCGCAGGAGCTGAAATGAATAAGTAAAAGGCAGCGGTGAAATTGCCAGGCATTTTAAGGTGTTTGCAAAGCAGATCTTGAACTTAAAATATAGCTCTGTTCAGAACATACAGTTCAGAAAGCTGCTCTCTGCAATCTGTGGAGCATTACTCAGGGTATGTTGCCATGTCCAATGTTTCATTTCTGAGGAGTCGTTATAGCCAAAGACAGAGCAAGTCGTTTCCTTTGGATGTTTTCCCGTGAATAAAGAATAAAGGGAAAGCTGCTCATACAGCCCTGTCAGGAACAGGAAACCCTATTGTTTTTCAGGGTAGGATCCATACATAGATCCCACAAGCAAGAAGACGAAAAAATCAAATTTTTAAAAAAAGGATGGGAAACTTGTGCTAAGGGAATAACGCCTTTCTCTAGGTGTGTTGTCTCCACCAGGCATTTCTCTGTGATGAGGGTGGTCTTGTTTTATCCCTGCTCACCCTGGATGTGCTGGCATCCTCCTCCAGCCAGGCCAGGAGCACATTGTGGTAATATCTAAAAGATTCATCCCACTAGCACTACTCTGCGTTTCTGTTTTCTCAAAATACATGGGTTTGTTGGACTAAAAACTTGGAAGCTAAGCAGAATAAATCATAAACAACGTTATTACTGCACAACAGTTCTTACCAAGCTAAACCTTGTTATTGCAAGGTATTGATCAGACTGGTCGAATCTCTCATAGCTTAAAGGATTTGACATCATTTACAGTAATTACAGTGTCTTCCTAGCTGCAAAAGTTATCTCTGAACTCCCCGAAGGACACTCTGAACAGGCAGAATTAAGTGATAATTTCCTGGTTACTTCTGTGAAGCCAGGATCCTGTATTCTTGGAGAACATTTTATATTTGCACACCTGTTTCTGTGGGTTCTCCTCCCCCAAACCAGCTCAGGGTCATGGGGAGCAGCAGGTCGGGGCATTGGATCGCTGTCCCCACGTCCGACGTTGCATAACCCAGCACCATCTGCTCCCCAGCTGCAGGGAAATCCCACATGTGGTTCCAGTCACATTAAATCAGAAGCTGGAAATGTGGAGACGCTTCATGTTCCCTCAGAGCTGCGACTGAGATAAAAATACCTCAGCTTCCTTCTGCCGTGGATGTGGGCTCGCTGCTCCGGAATTTTGTGCCGGAATTTTACCTTCCCAAAGGCTGCCGTGCCCTGCTGTGACTGAGAGCCTGAGCCCCACTTAGACTGAGGTTCACTGAGGTACCGCTCAGGAAATGTGCTCATTTTCCCTGGATGGATAGATGTTTCTCATTATATAATCATTATATAATAATTACACCTTTTTTACAACCCAACCAAAGGCTGGCACTCTCGTAGTAAATAAGTTTGTCAAAGCAGCAATCACAGCCAATCATTTTCATTAATCTAAACAACAGGCAGTGGCTTTACAATCCACCTTGGGACATTGCTTCACTATTAGCAAAGCCATTGGGAGAAAAGTGCCTCTCAGCTGTGGGCTTTTTCCACAGCTGTGGACAGCTCACGATGGCAGTCATGGTTTTTGTGGTGGTGCCTGGGCTAATGCTCGGTGACAGTCTCCACTGGTGTAGGATCAGGGCCTCTGGGTGTAGCACCTCAAATTCACCTTCTGACACGTGGGTTTTTTTGTGAGGATGTGTCAGGAGGCACAGAGACCCCTCAGAGCAGGAAAAATGTACACTATTGCAAATAATAGGAAAATATTGAGAGTTTCAACTTTAAAGACTTTTCTTCAGTTGGTGGCGTAATCCAAATTGAATAAATAACTACAATGAGCCTGGAGCAAGAATCCTTGAATTCATCTCCTCATCCTGGCAGCGATTTGAGATATGACCTTGGGCAAGGTCAAGTTCAGATTTTCTCTACCTCAGCTTCCCCATTTGCAGAAGGGTAATGATAATTCTCACTCCACAAGAAGACCATGGGGCTTAATTACCATCCATAAACCACCTTGAAATCCTTATATAAAAGGTTCTGTAAAAGGGCAAATGTAATTACTGTTATTACAGCGGTGCAGCTATAAAATATTCATGGTGTAATGGCAAGTCCAGTGAACACTCAGAGGCTTGTAAGATCAATTACTGTGCATGAATGCACAAGCACATTTGCAGGTTGTACAAGATGCCAGGCAATTTCCTTCCAGCTATGAGGTTCTGTCCTGCAGAGGGTCAAGAGCCTCAGTTTCCCACTGAACTCTGTGAGAGGCCCTCGAAAACAGTAGGAAAGTTGGGTTTAAGTACTTTGCAGGTTTAGAATCTTCAAAGAGAAGAAGAAATTCTTGTCGTGGAAAAAAAGAAAAGCAAAAAAATGTCAATTTTTTTTTTTTTAATTGATCAGGAACCTTCTAGTAAAGTTCAATGAGTGGTTGTGCTGGCACCAAGCACCAAAGAATGGAGGATTGGATCCACATAAAAACCAAATAAATCATGGCAGCATTTCTAAAGTCAGGGCAGCTACACTGATTTATGATACTGATGCTCTTAAGAACACAGTGCATTCTTGAGGAGTTTTTTTAGACACAAATGAGAGCGATTACACCAAAATAAACTAGTGCTGTGCTAATAAAGTAAAATAAATAAGCAAATAAATCAATCCACTTTTTTCCCAGAATCAGCGGCTACGCATTTAAACAGAAAAAGTGTCAGGATTAGTTTGTCATTGAAATATACATAAAAAATTAATACCTCAGCATTTCGAACACCAACTGGCTATACTGTGGATTTGAATTATTCCTGTTCCTCCTGCTCTTGCATTTGTTGTCACCTAGAGGGTCACGGAGCCAGCTGTTTGGGTTTGAAGCACGTTGTCATTAATGGCTTCCTAACCAATTACAAGGCACTCTTAGTAAGTGATGGTGCTGTTATGCAATGCAGTCGTTCCAGAACTTCTCCCTCAAGGACAGCACTAAAAGTCCTATGGAGCCTAATTGTTGTTGTCACATTGTCTGGCTGCATTTCCTCGCACGGCCCTGACACTCCACACACTGCTGCCATCACATCCCACCCCTCCTCTCCACCACACCTGAGCTCGTCCCTGCCCAGCATTTCCTCAGCTTGGAACTGGTGGCAGAGTAATTTTCTTAAGGTATGAATCCCACCGTGTCAAAGCTGCCATCAAAATCTGCCATGGGATCTTAACGTAATTTTTTTGGAGGAAGAAAACGTTTCTTTTCGGCTCTGTGGGTGTATTTCAGTGGTGTATAAAGGGGAAATTTCCCAGTGAAAAAGAAGCAGCTGACATTTCCCTTGCTTCCCTGTAAGCCCAGCGGAAAGGCTGTGACTTGGAAAGCAGCCCTGGAGCTCTGGAGGGACTCCGTAACTACAATGAGGAGTTCTCAGAGCAAAATGCTTCTCCATTAGAAACTGCAGAGCTGAAACTTCAGTTAGAGGATCTATTTCCAGTGAAGACCAAGAAAATTGTGCCTACAAATAGCAGTGAACTTGAGCTCCTCGAGTGCTGGGTAGATTTTCAAGACGATCTGAGTGTGGATGGTTTGGGATCAGATGTCTCCAAGCTTGCCAGCACCACGAGAGCTCACCTGACCTGTTTTCATAGGAGACGTACACCAGAACTTCGAGTCCTCTGACTAGAAACCACATTTCCCAGCCCTGCAGGCATTTGACAGCAAAGCTGTCCGGATTCCAAGCTCCCAGCTCCTGGCAGTCTGTCTAATTCTTTTCCACCGAGGAGAACATGCAGATTCCCTTTATCCAGCTCATCCCAACAAAAAGGCAGGGCCCGTGGGAAGCCCTTTTTGATTTGGAGAAACAAGAGGAGTCTTGGTGTGATCAGACTACCTCGGTGAATTTGGAATGAAAAGTTGGAATATTTAAGTTCTGCAGAACAAAAATGCAGTCAGGAAAAATAAAGCAATTCATCCTCTTTGTCATTGATCTAACATTTTTTTCTGACTTCAGGATAATTTGTGGAACCCAAATTTTCCTTTCCAGGTGGCTCTTGCCTATGGCATAACAAGTAGATGACCTTAACAAAGCTTTCTTGGAGTACAGGAGCCCAAAATATTGCTGTAATTTAGGGCAAATGTCTTGAATTTCTGTTCATGGGCTGTCTAGCACCCATGGTTCTTCTTACATCCTGGTGTTTGCTCAAATCACATTGCTACATAAATATGCTTTGCCCATGAGAGGACTGAAGGGGAACAGATGCACAAAGTAGTGAAAAAAAAAAAAATTAGTGAGAAAATAGTTATCATATGGGGATATTCAAAGGAAGAACACAGTAAAATGGCAAATGCTGTGTACATTAGCAGCTGATAAAAACTGACTGGTGAGGAAGATTTCCACTGTCCCCAAATATTCAATATCCATAGTTTTTGAAATGAACTTCATGAAACAATACATTTTTTAATGGGAAATTTTGATACAACATTTCTTTTATTTCATTTCCTTTTAAAGGATATTCATGGAATATATTTGTGCTTTTTTGTTTCAGCATTGGGCTCTTCATCTCTGTTTGAATAACAGTGCAAGGTCAGAATCCTCAAATCCATTAAAATCGATGCAACCTCCAGAAATTGAAAAATCTAAGATTTTAAAAAAAATAATAATCCTTTCAGCACCCAAGATGAGGTAAGTTCACAGCTGGTGAGTAGAAATACCTACTATCCCTTCCCAAAGAGAGACCAGCCCATGCCACCGTTTAGACCAATACTTTCCTCCTGCACATCACAGTCTGTGAGACCACTGGCAATATTCAGATTAGATGTGTATAAATCGTAGTGGAACGTCGGGTCTAACCAAAGGAACGAGCTCAACGCCTCCAAATATCACGAGTTTTGCAAGAAAATCTTGCCCATTGCACTTCAAAACCTTCCCATCCTGCCTGTGTGTGTTTTGCTCTGTTCCTCAAGCACTGGAGAAATCTCATCCTGCGGTAACGATTTCCCAGGACGAGTGTGTGAACAATCAGACTTTGCGAACAATAAGTTTATGCATATGCATCAGCTGTCCTAAAACTTCTGTTTAATGAATAATCATAAAGATAATGCCACCGATTCCGTGATTCAGGCAGGATGTCATTTTGGGTCGCATACTTAAAAGATGTGAAAAATTAGGACATTTCAGGCATGAGAGTGACACCGAAAGTGATGACAATGGAAATATCAAGGCTGGGATGATTGATGTGATAGATGAGAATGCTGAAGAAATTTAAGAAGGGCAGGAGAGAATAAGAAAGATGAAACTCGTGATGGATTTAATGCCCAAGATATGAGAATACTGGATGTGGTACAGAGGGGAAAAAACAGCTTGCCTCAGAAAGATAGAAAGATGAAGATAAGTTAAAGCATATTTCCCACAGCCAGCTCTAGAGGGATCATTTAAAGCAGGAGGGAATAATTTGGGAGCTGCACTTTGTCCCAGGCAGAGGGAAGGATGGATGGTGTGACACTGGGATGCAGAACTGGGTGTTTAGGTCATCAACAAGATCTTCCTCTTGTCTGCAAAACCTCAACTTCTGGGGGTGTGATGGATGCAGAGCCGAGCAGCCTTGCAGCTAACCTGGGGGACAAAGGAAACAACTGCCCAGCTGACAGTGGATCCTGAAGGAGGAGGGCTGGTGACAGAGGAAAGAAAGCAAAAATCCAGCCAGCCTACAATGGGAAAATGAGGGTTTAATAGGGCTTTATTAAGCCATCCCAGAAGAGCTGTCACAGAGCCAGTCTGATACATGAGAGTCAGGCTGAGGGAGATACATCACAAACGGAGAGCTGCGAGGCTTCGGAGAGGAGTTAATAGCTCTCCATCTTTCATGTAGGCTGGGCATGGACTGAAGTTCCCTGCACAAAATACATTCTCTGCAAGAGGAATTTCATCCCCCATCAAAACGCAGCCACCTCTCTGGTGGCTTGGCCAATTTCATCTCTCCTACTAACGCTACCAAATACCTCTGGAAGAGTTAGCAGAAAGTAATTCCCCTTCTTTGAAATTATTAAAGTAATTTATGAGAGCAAAATGTAATTATCCAAACTGAAACCCAGCCAGGAGGTTGGTTTCACATTTCTGCTGGAGCAAAATGGCCAGAAATCAGCAAGATTCCTTCTAGCACAAAGCTGGAGTATGGATTGAATCCTGGCCCAGGTGGAACGAGATGGCCCTGAAAAAGCCCTCCTGAAAGGTGCTGAGTGAACCATAGCCCTCCCTCTTTTCAGTGGGACAAAGGTGCTCAATGCCTTTTCTTGTGGCCTGGTGCAGTACATGGAGGAGGGTAATTTGAAAAGCTGACCTTTGTGAAGGCAAAGGGAGATTTACTCACATCGTCTACCGGTGCAGGATTTGGCCAATAAACGCTTCCCTTCGTGCTGCCAAAAATCAGTCTTGTGTTGATCAATCCTGACCCTGTGAGGGAATCAGATTTAACAGCACCATAAGTCCCAAATGATCTGGCTGGAAGATGGCCAGGGCATAATTCAGGGTGGAAAATCTATCAGGCTGGACTCACAGCCTGTGCCTGAGCCCCTCGACACAGGTGGGGATGTGAAGTGCCAAAATCCAGCCACGAATTGCCCAGACAAGAATTCCCTGGAGGCTCTGAGTGCCATGTCCCGAGGCTTTGCACCTCAGCCTGGCCAGAGGGGAGAGGGGATGGAAATAGGAGCAGACAAATTCGGGGCTGGGAGACTTAATGTGGTTATTGTCTGCCATGGCAACCCCTCCTCTGGCACATCCTTGCTGCACAGAAGGGACAATCTTGCCTTTGTAATTCAAGATAAAGCAGGAGTCTCAAAGCAAGTCCCCTGAGCGTCTGTGTCACTGTGTATTTTGCTGTTTCATTTGTTCTCTGCAATGTGCCGCTGAAAGAAGTGATTTCTGCTCGCAGTATTACATCACCTCTAGGATTATTTTTTGAGAATTTGTCTTATCTACCGTGTCACAGTTGTTTCCTCTTACAACGAGCTGTTACCAATGAGTCCACCTGTGGAATTACTCCATAAAAACAGACCATGGAAAAAAAAAAAAACCAAACCAAAAGGAAAAAGAAGAAATTAAATATTTACTGGCATGTCTGCATAGCTGCCCTTTCCAGCTGTCTGCTTCAAGGTGCTTTGAGGATTAATTACTTGATGTTCACGGAATGATCTGAAAACAAAATATGCTGCACCGTTGGAATTCACCTCTGCAATTCCTGCTGTCCATTGAGAACTTCCTCTCATTCTGCCACACACTGGTGCCATCTAAACTGGGCTGTCACAAAACTCTTGTCTATTCATAGAATCACAGAATGGTCGGGGTTGTAAAACCCGCCCAGTTCCACCCCCTGCCATAGGCAGGGACACCTTGCACCAGATCCAGCTGCTCTAAGTCCTGTTCAACCTCACCTTAACCACTTCTAAAGTGGTTAAGATTCCATTTCTGGAAGATTCCAGATTCTAAAGATTCCATTTCTGCAGATGCTGCCTTGCTAACTGAACTGGGATGGAAAAAGGATCAGTCCGTCTGAAGCCATCCAGATGACCTCTGCATGCTGGTTCATCCATCACACAATCTTTAATTTGTGAGCCAACCTCCCTTAATCCAGTTTGATGTAAAAAAAAAAAANAGTTTGATTTAAAAAAAAAAAAAAAAACCAAAACGTGGTAATTATGAAGGACAGTGGTGCTTTCTTCCAACTTTATTGCGTTCACTCCAGAGGTTTCCCTTGGAGCCCCAGGCCAAATTATTATTATTTGGTGTAATTATCATTACACCAAATTATTTGATTGCAGTCTCAGCTTTCCTTTAAAACTTAGGTTGGATCCACCACAGGTGATGATGGGAGACCTCTCTTTTTTTTTTTTTTTTTTTAATACCAGTAATACACATCCCCTGAAATCTTCCTAATAGTCAGGACAAACCTCTGTGAAATCCAGGAGGCAGAATCCTGTCCGTTCTCAGAGCTGGAAACTATTTACAGTCAGCCAAAGAGACTGTGGTCCTAAAAACCACAAGGGGAACCTTTTCCTAAGAGCAGGAGCCAACAATGTCTTTCAAAAGTGTGGCACATCTTGGCTTGCTCTTGCTTTCCAAAATTACCCACACAATTTGCACGTAGTGTCTGCCTAGGGCTGCCTCTGCAGTCAGTGCTTCAGGCCATAGAAAATATTTACATTTGAGTGTGTTCAGCCCCAGTCAGAGCCCTGATCCTGAGAAATGCATTGTTTCTAAAAGGACTCCACCACACAGATTTTACTGCCTTTTAGCAGCTGACTTTATGAAACTGTCTATAAATAAATGGAGATGCTTTAAAGCTTTTTAAAGTTTTCTAGGGAATCTGCATCCTTAGACATCTTTTCACATGTCTTAAAATAGTCTGAGTTCTCTTCCAAGGGTGCTGACTTCTCTAATTTTGCATTTGGGGATTGTTTTAGCCCCAAGATAACACAACACACACTCGCTGTGATGGTTTCCCTGAGTGGGCCAACCAATCTCAGTTCTCCGTTTGCCACTGAACAGCAGCTGAAGCACAACAGATATCATGGAATTATATCATAGACCCATGGGATAGTTTGGATTGGAAGGGAATTTAAAGACCGTCCAGCTCCAACCTCCCTGGGCAGGGACACCTTCCACTATCCCAGGTTGCTCCAAGTCCATCCAACCTGGTCTTGAATATCAACAGGTAACTCTCATCAGTATCTTATTTCCAACACCCTCTAATATATATATTTCATTTCATTGCCTAAAACTAAGTGCTGCATTTCTTGAAACTCCCTAGACAGCCACTGCCTCCTCCTTGGGACAGATTCTAACAGTTTTTCTTTTCAGGAATGTTCCCTTAGCCTACACACAAAGTGCTTAATTTCATGGAGCAGTGATCTCTGTCTCAGTGAGCTTCTCATCTAAGAAACAAATTGCACTTGGGTTTCATTTTATAGATACAGCTATTAAGAAACAGAATTAAAGGCAGTTTTTCTTTCTGAAATTTTCAAGTTTCAAAAGATGATACATAAAAGAACTTGCTGGAAACAATTAAAAGATTTCTGCTGTGATATTTGCAGCTCAGGCATTGTTTCCATTCTCAGTTGTTTGAAATCGATTCCTTCTTTCTTTTTTTTCTTTTTTTTCCCATTTCACTACAATATCCAAAAGCAGATGGCTAAAATACTATTGGAATGATTTTAAGTATTTAATTGAGAAACCTTTTTCTTTTTTGTTAATAATAACATTGATCTGTAGCACCATTTCTTTTATATACCTCTATTTAATTGAATTTTCAATTCAGAAAACCAGAAACATTGGTGAAAAAACAGAAAAGGGGAAAATATTTTGACAACTTTTAATGAAAACCAGTAATTTTTCAAGTCTTTTTCTGAAGGAAAACTTTTTTTTCTTGAGAAAACCCTCAACCAGATCTACAGGCAAACTTAACAAAGCAGCAGAGCCTTTGTAAATCCATCATTTAAATGCAAGATTCACTGGGGTGAAATGTGGCAACTGTTTAATAATGCACAGCAGCACTATACAGTAATTTAAGATGAGAAGACAAGGAGAATGACACATGGAACTGACAATGCAGCCTGAGTGTAAGCAGGCAAAATGTAATCATCTAAATGTGAATTTTACCATGGCAACAGAGTAGGAATTCCTGCACTCACAGCTATTGCCATGAGATCTTTAATGGCAACTTGTCAGGGTGTCTTTTACATCTTCTTCTTAGGAAATTATGTCCCTAAACACAGAGACCCCAAGCATTGGGTCACAACAACTCACAGCAACGAGCTCCTCCTGTTCAATCATTATTACAATTTCTTCTGAACATTTGTTGTATTTTTGGAGTTGCCCCTGACTGGATGTCATAAACACTGTTTAGACTTTGGGGCTCCTGAGAAGGTCAAAACTGGACCACAATGAGTCCCATTTGGATGTGTGAAGGTAGGGATGAAAAGTCATATTTTCATATTTATTTAGAATGTGTTCATGTTTTTAAAAGTTTGTATCACTCCCGCCATCCACCATTCCTCTAATGCTTTGCTATCAAGTCTCATTGGTTTCTTCTGATGTGCATGGGCTTACCTTGCTGCTGGAGTGATAGTTTAAAGCCTAAAAGGATGAATGACCTGGTGCATTTTTTAATTTCTTCCCTTTTAATTCTTGTCAAAGGGCAACATATAGAAGAAAAGAAAATGGCCCTTTGTCCAGCTAGGAACATTCAGTCCGGGGATCAAACAATATTTCAACTCCTCATGTCTGGATGCAAAACAAAGCACTTTGGAGGTCTTAATAAGTCAAAAAGAAGCACCAATCCAAAGACAATTCATTAGATGAACAACTTGGCTGAGTGAAAAATGTTCCCTTCCCCTTCCCCTTCCCCTTCCCCTTCCCCTTCCCTTTCGCCTTCCCCTTTTCCCTTTTCCCTTTTCCCTTTTCCCTTTTCCTTTTTCCCTTTTCCCTGTTCCCTGTTCCCTTTTCCCTTTTCCCTTTCCCTTTTCCCTGTTCCCTTTTCCCTTTTCCCTTCCCCAGGAGCGAATCCAGCAGGGCCAGACATGAAACTCCCAACTCCAAGGGCTCCCGACCCCAGCAGGGTGTGGGGGTTGCAAAGCTGAGTTTGAATCCCCTCTTTCCCACTTCTTTCCATCTTCCTTCCCACTCCCACAGGAGCTTCCCGAGGAGGGGGAGAGGGCAGCCAGGATCCCCCGTTCCGACAGGCGCTGGTGGAGCTGGGAATTAACACTCTCAGGCTGTAATTAGGGCTTCAGCACCGTGACACCTGCACAAGTGTCTTTATTCCAGAGCAGGTAAATTGGAGCCTTCCAGGCTGGGTGCCTTAGCAGGGGGAGGTGACGCTGCTGGGGAAGGGATCAGGCAGGGGGAAATTATTTTTAGTGGCTTACCTCTGTGACAGGGGGACCGTGGCCTGGGCGAGGGGTGGGAGAGGCAAAACTCAAAGGAAGTTTCTGGTCTAGTGGGAGGTGCCCCTGCCCGTGGTGTGGTTTGGAAGGAGAGGAGCTTTAAGGTCCTTTCCACCCCAAACCATTCCATGATTCCACGGCTGGACCCAAAGGGGTTTTGTGTAGGTCCTGCACTGTCCCTCTGCCTGTAGGGGAAGGGGTGAGGCCCTGTGGGTCTGAACTGCCCATGGGGCTCATCCCATTGCCCATCCCTCCATCCACCTGCTCCCATCGGCNCCCAAACCTTCCCTTCCCAAACCTTCCCTTCCCAAACCTTCCCTTCCCAAACCTTCCCAAACCTTCCCAAACCTTCCCTTCCCAAACCTTCCCAAACCTTCCCAACCCTTCCCAAACCTTCCCAAACCTTCCCTTTCCCCTTCCCTTCCCCTCCCTGTGTGCAGAGCTTGCCCTACAAAACACAATTGATCACTGGGCAGGGAAATAAGATCCGAAAGTAGATAACAAAAGAAACATTCCCCTCGAGGACGTCACTCTCTCTCACAGAAGAAGAAAGAGTGAGCACGTTATGGACCTATTTTTGTATCATAATTCCTTTTGCTATATGATGTTGCCCAGGGTTCTATGAATGAAGAGATAAAGCTCTCTCCATCTTCATTAGCAGGGAGCTGGGAGACAGGGAAGTTGTTCATTAGGTAGAGAGATCAGACAGTTATGTAAAAAATAACAGAGCTGGGGTAGGAAATCAGCGGCGATCAGGGAGAGGAGTGGAGCAGGCAGAGTGAGGAGTGAGCAGAAGGAAGCACCATGGTAAAGGGGGGAGTCCTGTCTGTAAATCGAAAGAGAATCCTGAAAAAGTCACAGGGAGAGGGAGTGAAGCAGTCAGTGAGATGTGGGATACTGCGGTCAGGCTAGTGGGGAAAAAGATGGGTGAAATATAAGCAAAGTATTGGCAACCCTGGCCAAAGGGAGAAGATAAATACCATCCACAAAGAGAGAGAGATATGAGTTCATACCTCTCATTTCCCACCTTTTCCCCTCGTGTTTGTTTTGTTTCTCTTTTCATCTGCTTGACAGCTCACCCTGGAAAGGATCGCGGCTTTGGTTGCCCCTCTGATGAGCTGAGCACCTTTTTCTTACTGAACCAAGATATAGTGGTGGTAAGAAAGGAAACAAAGTGAAACCCTGACTTCCCTGAAATCCACAGGAATTTTTCAGTGATACCTGAAGATTTCAGCCATGAGCTTTGGAACTCTGCACTTGGATTCTGTATCTCAGTGTGGATACCTACACTCCCTTCACAGTTAATGACCAGAAACAGGGATTTCAGGGCTGTCATTCACCTCTTCAAGAGGGAAACGTAGAGAGTAGGTAAAATCCTAAAAGAGCCTATTTCTTGCATAAATTCTCATCCTAGGAGGGCCTGGCTCCTGTGTAGATGTCTATAATGCACCAAGATGAATCCTGCTGCCTGTGCCTGCAGAAGTGCAGTGTGTGATAAAGCCATGAAATCAGACTTGTGAAGGAAAGGAATGTGTCAGGCTGGGGGTCATTCTTTTCTCACTTCTCCATCAGGCTTCGTTGCTTCCCTTTCTTCGCTTCCTAAGTCGCTCTCAAGAGTCAAAATGAGAATCCTCCAATCTGTGACTCATTTGAGTGCATAATATTGCTCGCAATGAGGGGTGGTGGAGCTGCCTGAGGCAAGTCTTTCCATCAGCTCTGCTGGGACTGGGGAATGATGGAGGTGTTGGATGGAGGAACTGGCTCGAGCTGGCGGAGAGGAGGCAGACGCTGAATTAGTCATCCGTCGTGATGAGGAGTAGAAACCGAGCAGGTAAGTTATGGGGAAAAAAAAATCCCATGCATCATCCTTCAGTCTTCCAGACTCTCATTTCCATTTCCTGATGAAAAATGAACAGGCGAGCAACTAAAAGTTTCGAAAACTTTAAAAGACCATTCAAAACCTGACAGGGAAAAGAAATATCTGCAGCGCTTCAGAAAGTACTGGGATATCTAAGCAGATGGTCTGTTTGCTTTCCTGGAGTATAAAAATTAAATTGATGTTCCTGAAGCGGCATCCAGGCCTTTAAAGATAATAACCAGACAC
This sequence comes from Origma solitaria, assembly GCA_013397895.1. Taxonomy (NCBI): domain Eukaryota; kingdom Metazoa; phylum Chordata; class Aves; order Passeriformes; family Acanthizidae; genus Origma; species Origma solitaria. The sequence continues at coordinate 21,758 of VZRL01006640.1, forward strand.
GATGTCATTTGCACTGAAGTGCAGAAAACTCTGGTAATGAACTGTGGGAGCAGAGTGGGTCCAGTCCACCCTCTGTGAACCAAAAGAGGTACAGTGCTCGGGGTGCAGATGGCACGGGCACTCTCAGCTGCTCCTATATGTCCTCTGTTTAGTAAATACTATATTTAATGGCCTGCCATTAACTGCTGAATATACTAAGTTAATTTCGCATTTAAAGAGTAAAACTTCAAGGAAGTTCATAATTGCATATCTTTTTAGCAAATGACAAGCCATATGCTAGGAAATTTCAAGCCACTAATTAAACAAAACATGCCCAAGCATGTTTTTTAACAAATACTGTACATCGTTATTTAAATTCAGGGCAAATACTGTTCTGAGCACTACAAATAGCTAAAATGGTGTTTAATAAGATACACCATCTGCATTTCAAATTGATGCCACCCACATTTAAATCTCTTGAATAATCCCACTGAGCAGTTACTGGGGAACAGAAATGCATTCATGGCTCGTTCCATGAATCCGATCCCACTGTTCTGGGCAATTCTCGTTGGGTTATTAAACTCACTGGGGTAAAACTGCCAAAGCGCTGCCTGCCAGCTCCCAGATCACACTCATCCAGAAGTGCACCAACCAAACCAAACTGTCCTTTAAGAGCCCTGGAAAGGGAGTAATTGGAAATAAATCAAAATAAACGTTGAGGGGTTTTTTTTGTCTTCCCCCCCGCCCCCATTCCATTGAGCTACTCAGAGCTACCAACATATGGAACCCTACAGATTGTGTAATCTCCAGATAACTGCTGGGGCCATCCCTTCATCAGCTGACAGGCTGAACACTGGAAGAGAACGCACAGAATAAACCTCAAAAAGGGAAAATTACGGCATTCGGGCATATAGACATTTTCCCACCTCTCTCCCCCCAGCCTCCCCGAGAGAATGAGCCTGAAATGCAACAGCTGTTTGGTTTAGCATCCAAACATCCACCATGGACTGGGTTTGCAGGTGTTCAGAGTCCAAAGCACGTTGTCTTGTCTATGCCAAGACAGCTGGTGCGAAGTCACAGGCTAATTGTGACAATTCTCCTACCAAGGAGCTACAGGGCGTAGTTATGACAATTAGCATGGCAGAAATGGAGCCAGGGAAGGGAAGGGAGGCACTTCAGCAAAGACATCTGCTGGGAAAATGAAGTCAGTATGGCCCTTTTCTAATTTTTTTTTTTGGTGCATTTTGTTGTTTGGTTTTTTAAAAATTTTTTTGGGAATTTTATTCTCTGGTCCGCAGCTGATGTTTTCCTGTGGACAATCACACTCTCCCTGAGGTTATTTATCAGTACACAGCAAAAACTACTTGCTGCAGAAGCTGTGGGATAGTCCTAAAACCTCTGAGAGCTTGGAAATACAGCCAAGGCTCCTGTTCTACCTGGTTGGGTCAGAAATATATTGAATGACACCCAGAAGATTAAGCCAGAGCTGGTCCTGACACTATAAATAGCAAAGCAAAGCAGCAGCTCAGGGCTTCTGCCTTTCAGCATTAACTGAATTTACTTTTTAGTGATTTAGAAGGGTGGCATAAAGATGAAATGTATCCTTTTATATCAGTGGTATGAAAGGCTCTAAAACTTGTGTGCAGAGCCCCATTAAAATGCCTCTCCTGTGGCCTCTGTGGTGGCAAAGGGACCTTATGTTTTCACAGTCACTTGGCCTCTTGGAGATACAACCACCAGGTCAGTTCTTTACCTTGTGTTCTCCATCCGATCCTTTAGGAAAGGATTCTCTGTGACACACTGTGTCTATCCCAGGGACAAGGATATGCAAAATGGGCCTGGACAACAAAAAGGGTGGCTTGGCTTGAAATTTTGCCCCACAGGTGCTAATGCTTTGAATCACAGGGAATTTTATGAGATTTTAAGATCTTGGTTGCACTGTTTAGATTTAGGTTAGGTGTTAGGAAGAAATTCTAGGGCAGCTGTGGCTGCACCATGACCCCTGGGCCAGGCTGGATGGGGCTTGGATCAACCTGGGACAGTGGAAGTTGTCCCTGCCCATGGCATGAGTTGGAACAAGATGAGCTTTAGGTCTCTTCCAATCCAAACCCTTCTGTGATCCCATGAGCTGTCTTTCCTGATGCTGCAGGGGAGTTTCTCTCTCCCAGCTCTGTACCAGGTCTCATCTGCTGTACTTGGCTCATCTGAGCCTCTTGGTTTTCACTTTGGATTTCCAGAGGACAGAGGCGAGAAAATTCCTGCTGACCTTAGGGACTTGTGTCAGTTGCAAGTAATAAACACATTGAGACTTTCTAAATCCGTTCCTACCGCATTTATTTGTGTCATTTCAGCTTTCAAACACTGCTACTTGTGATGTCTCCCAAATCCCTTATGTCTGCTTTTAATGCATTTTCTGCAAGCCACTCTGAATTTCTGAACCCAACCACAACTGCTCAAGAGACTCCTTTAAAGACATCCACAAAACCTATCTGGGATGTAGATTTTAAACAGCTCAAACCACTTTTAAAACAAACAAGAAAAATAATAAACTGAACTTCATGGAAATCACAATGTTGAACATCTTGCAGGGCTTTCAGAATAATCCCTCAACACATTTTGCTCAGGAAGGGTTTTCAGAAATGCTCAGCTCTACTCTGTCCTTTATGGATTCTGGGAGAGTTTTCACCACTGACTCCATCAAAGTAGAGTTCGGCCAGCATTGAGTACTTCTGAAAATCTCATCCTTCTTGCATCAATCCATCCATTTTTAATTAAGAATAAAGAGTGCTACAGTTGGCATTATGGATTAATGGTCTGAAAATCTTCATTTAAATTTACATAAGCCAAAGAAATTTTAATAAAAGCTATAAATCTAACAGTACTGGTACATTTTGTTTTCTTTCTTTATTCCCTTTTTTCCATTTTCTCACATTAGTCTCCTTAAAAATCAGACAGATATTCTTAATTCTCTTTTTTAAAAGAATTGCTGAGTTCAGCATGGAGACCATTTGGACTGCTAAGTTAAGAATCTGGGGTTAATTCTAACAAGATTTTAAATGGAAAAAAAAACCCTTTAATCTTTCCAGCAGGGTGAGTTAATGCCCATAGCTAAGAAAGTAAAAGAATTAATTATCTGCAATAAATAGAAATAGTTTGAAAAGCAGGAGGAAAGAAGGCTTGGACACAAAAATATTTCACTTTATCAGCCCACACAGCAATATTTCCTTTCATCATTTATTTGGAGACCTCAGTTACAGAATCATAGAATGATTTGAGTTGGAAGCAACCTTAAAAATCTTCTACTTCCAATCCCCTTCCATGGTCAGGGACACCTTCCACGCATACAGATTGCTCAAACACAATCCCAACTGGCCCATCCAACCATCATTTCCAAATTTTTTCCAGGAGTTTTTCTGATTCAGGCTGCTTTTGTTGGTGAGCTACCTGCTGAAAGAGAGGCTGCCATTTCAAACTGCCCATCTAAGGACGAAGATGATCAGAGGGTGGATCATGTCTCCCATGAGGAAAGGCTGTGAGAATTGGGACTGTTCAGCTGGGAGAAGAGAAGACTCCAGGGAGTGATTCCAGCAACAGAGCTGGAGAGGGACATTTAACAAGGTCATGGAGTCATAGGACAAGGGGGAAAAGTTTTAAACTGAAAGAGGTAGATTTAGATGGGACACTGGGAAGAAATTCTCCCCGATGAGGGTGGGGAGGCCCTGGCACAGGGTGCCCAGAGAAGCTGTGGCCACCCTGCATCCCTGGAAGTGTCCAAGGCCAAGTTGGACAGGGCTTGGAGCAGCCCTGGAATAATTGGAATGTGTTAATTTCCTTAGCAGGTGCAGTGAAAGAGACCAAGCAGCCTGAAATACACATCAGGCAAAACCCACAAATCTTTGCTGTTCCCTGCACAAAATCCTGCCCCTGGGAATAAAACATTGTTTACCACACTGTCCCTGCCTGCAGCCAGCCCCCTGCAAGCACAGAGGTCAACCTGCACTGAGGCCTCAAGGGCACAGCCTTGGGGAATTGCAAAACAGGTCTTGGAACTTACCTGTAGTGAGAACACATCCACCACTTGTGGATGAAATAATGTCCTAGGTTACATGCAAAGTGTAACCAAAAGTCTGTATTCCATTCCCATCTCCATAAGCTGTTAAAACAGGTGGGGCAGTGCTCTTTGTGTTCAGCATGACCCAGCCCTGCTAACACCGTCGGGGCTGTCTCTGCTCATGGGCCATCAATGTCCCCAGGAATATCCCAGCCCTGCTAACACCATCGGGGATGGCCATCGAGGGCTCCGAGAGTGACTCACAGATTCCTTCAGCCCATTGTGAGATGCCCCACCCAGAGGGGAGGAACTGAACATTCCTACCTGCATATAAGAGAGAGACTCTGGAACATTGGACTACCTTTTCCACTGAATTTCTGGAGGAGGAGAGCTCAAGAGCCACCACTGGACCTCCAGAGACTGACAAGACCTTTCCACAAGATCACCACTTCAACAAGAGCACATCCATCACTCCAACGGGACTGCAGCCACCATTTAACTGCACTGCTAGCACCACCCTAACAGGGTGCAGGTTGTATTCTGACTTTGTCTCTTTAAACCATTGTTTCTGTATTATTGCCTTGATCTAAATATTAGTGTAGAACTGTTATTCCTTCACCCATATCTTTGTCTGTAAGCCCTTGATTCCAAAATTATAATAATTCAGAGGGAAATGGGTCACATTATCCATTCTAAGGGAGGCTCCCACCTTCCTTAGCAAGACACCTGTCTTTCAAACCAAGACAAACGTGCAGGGTCCTGAGTGTTTGGAAGAGCCTGTTTGAGCTGGATTTTCCTCCATGGTGTTTGCCAGCAGACGCTCACATTTAGCCACTTGTGCACGACATGATGTATTGTTCTGCGATTTTGTTTATGCCACATTCTGAATGTCACACATTTTCATTAGCTACAAGCCCATTAAAATGATGCCTTTTCACTCCATGTGCCCTGGGAAGGCTGGGCTGTTCTAAACGAGTGATTGAAGCTCGCAAACACAAGCCAGTGATATGACAAAATTAACTGGGCTCATTGTTTGTAAAAAGCAAAACTAACAGTCTGTGAATAATTATTTTTTCCCATTAAATGGTATGCTGGGATGTCCTTCTGACAAGCCCCTCTCAGGAATTGTATGTGTAAGTATTTTATGGTGTCACTCTTCTTAGGTAGTGTGACATTTTTTTAATAAGTCATCAAGTCACACCTCATGGTTTTCCTATTCAAAGATGAAATGAACCCCTGACACATCCAATAAATCATATCTATCCATGCATACATCCATAGACTCACTAAACTTCAGGTTTTAATATGATTTCTGTTTGGGGTTAAAACAATAATGAATGCCAGATTTTTCCATGTTTTCTCAGAGATGGATTTTTTTAGACTGACCTTGGAATAGGGGAAAGATGGCATGGAGGAAAAAAAAAAAAACAGAAATGGAGAGAAGGAAAGAAGAAAGGAAGCACTGTGGGCCGATTACAGGAACAAATGGGACAAAACTGAAATTCTCAGGAGACAAGGATGTTGTAGAGAACAAATGGGTCGGATTTGTTCAGCTGTCCTCTATATGTCGAATCATGGAATGGTTGGGCTGGGACAGACCCTAAAGATTGTTCCACCCCTGCCATGGGCCAGGGACCCCCCCCACTGTCCCAGGCTGCTCCAAGCCCTGTCCAGCCTGGCCTTGGCACTTCCAGGGATCCAGGGGCAGCCACAGCTTCTCTGGGCACCTGTGCCAGGGCCTGCCCACCCTCACCATGAAGAATTTCTTCCTAAAATCTAATCTAAATCTACCCTCCTTCATAAAGTCTCATGGAGTAAGATAATGGATTTTTTCTTAAACAGGCAAGCAAACAAAAAGTGCTATAGATTTTCTCATATCATAAAATCAAAGATTCGAGATGAAAGTATTTAAGTCTGGGGGTTTGTCTGGGTTTTTTTTTAAACAGACATCGTGAATTCCCTACAAGAAGGAAATACTTTTCATTTAAAAAAATTAAATTTGGTTGACAATGCAGTTTTCCATCAGATGAATTTCTCTGCAAGTCCCTAATGTGATCTCAAGGGACAGAACTGCTGCCACCACTGTGACTCACAAAACAAGGTAATGGAGGGGGCTGGGGAAAGGGAAAAGAGAACAGAATTCCTGGGGAGTGCTGTGCCACAGATCCCAGTAGATATTGCCAACTGAAAAAAGTCCCGTTAATGTCACAAAGGATGGCAAATACACCTTTAACCTGAGGGATCAGCACTGTTGGGGTTTTCTGCTGGTGTGGAACTGTTGGGGAGGAGAGACAATCATCTAAAACTTTTTTCTTTTTCATTAATAAATTGCTCTTTAGTTACAAACAGTTGTCACTGAACCCCACTGTCTCCTTTTGCCCGCCTTCCTTTCAGACTGGTCATCAGCACTGAATGTAAGATCTTATCTAACCACTTAGCTCCAGCAAAGCACATTGTTAGTATTTTAAATATTAAGGGAGAATTGATTTCCTCTTTTAAAGAACTGTATTTCTGTGTTGTGGCGATTAGGTGTGAATATTCCAATAGCTTTCCCAGATAAGGAGAGCCTCCTGGGGGTGCTTCAAGGGAAGCATTGTACTATAATGATTATTAGATGAGTTCCTCCTTCTCAGTTTGGAAGTGAGCAGTCTGCAGTGATGCAGCCTATTTACTAAAGAGTTGCTTCAAAGAGAATAAAATTACTTTTACAATAACGTGGATGTTTCCTCCATGGAAGAAACTTGAGAACTCAATAAGAAGTTCAAGGGCAAGAAGCTAATTTACCTAAAGATAGGTTCTCCCCAAAACTCTTCAGGGTTTTAGACGACTCACTAAGCTGCAGAATAAACACAAAACAAAGAGGGGAGAGAGGAACAGAGCAGATACAAAACAGTCACAGCAGGTCATGTTAACCAATGGCCCAGGGCTTGTGGTGTCAACCCATGAATATAATTCCTAAATCCAACTCCTAATTCCAATTCCTACTTGAGGAGATTTCAGCCCCCCTTTCTCGAAGAGGATCCGTGTGGCTGCCATGTGCCATATTCCTACAAGGAAGAGGGAGCAGTCCAGTCCTCCTGTTGATGCAGGTCCATCTGGCACTGCTAATTACACTTTCACCTGACATGAGGCTTGATTATTAATTGTCCTGATTGCTGGACTTATTCTTCTTCCCTGTCTAAGTGAAATGAAACAGAGATTTAGTGAACCCCAGCTCAGACTTGTCTCTACCTCCATGGACACTTTGGTGTTCCCTGGATTCTTCACTTTACGTCGATGAGCTGCTCGTTTCACAGCCTCAGGTGAGTTCTGTAGTGGTATTTTCTCCCTCAAATCCTGCTGGCAGAGGGGTTTCATTCTGTGATCAATATTCCCTGAGCCCAAGCACTCACACACAGGAGGTTAGATATCTGTCTCCTAATAGCTGCATCCAAGAATGGACGAGCAAATTGGAAAAGCAATAGCTGAAATAATTATGCCCCATATAGCCAACAACAAAAAAAGGATTAAAGGTTGTGGAGATGTGGCTTTCCTACAGATCAAAGCAAAAGCAGGGGTGAAATCTGTGCCTCCTGTGTCCAGGGTCAGCGTTTTGACAGCTGGGGCAGGGAAGCATCTCCTTTTCTCCAGTTAGGCAGTATGGTCCTTCATTTGTTATTTATTTTTCTCCCCGGTGCTCTGAATTAAAAATATTTAAATTTTTTATTCACCAAGAGGATTTTTCGCTTGGCGTGAAGTGACCAGATTCCTGTTGTTTCATTTATTTCAGTTTTCACTAAAGTGATTTTTTTCTCTCCCACATCACTGCCATTTCTCTCTTTGCTCTGGTAGCTCAATCTCAGATCTCTTTGTATTCAGTCCAATGCACTTGGAACCAATTCAGTCTTGAACTAGCAGTTACCTCTTGTGAAAGTTCGGCCAAAATTTTCAGAAAAAACAATAATCTTTACCTTGGATGCAGTGCTGGAGCAGTATGGAAACCTCACCTGGGGTACTACATATCCAACTGACAGCAAGAAGGCTCAGTCTCCTGAGGACATTCAGGTTGTGGTTTCACCTGGCTCACATCTGGAAAGAGATGCATTGGCATCAGATCCCCCAGGAGAGGAAAGGCTTGCTTTGGGTTTGTTCCACAGTTATTTCTGGCTTGCCCACTGAGTGAAGAAGATGGCACTAAATAGCTGATATTCCACAAATGTGTTCAGGAGGAGGGGCGGCTGCCAGTGCCTGTCACACAGGCAGACAGACAGAGTCTCACACAGTTTGTGAATATACAAAGAGCCCAAACGTCTGCTGACTGAAGTGCTGCAAATCATCTCACAAAGGAGCCCAGCCCCTCATTAAATATCCTGCTTTAGAAGCCACGCAATCCACAGGGTTTTCTGCCGAACGTGGATTGCCAATGTTTGCTGTTCCACAGGGCTTTCTCCCTCTCTCAGCAATGTTGGTGTTACCTGTTCATGACCAACCTGTGGGCACAGCACAGGCTCCTTCAGGGAGCTCCAACATTCTTGGCAGTGGTGTCCCTGCTCTTTGAGGTCCCCTGATGGCGGCAGAGGACAGCCATGGTGATGGGAGCTGTGTGCACGTTGTGCCGCTGAAGTCAAGGCACACCCCGGTCCTATTCCTGTGTTGGAAGCAGACTCCAGATTTGGAGGCCCATGTCCTGGCTTTGTGTCCCTGAAGACTTCCCCCTTCTGTGCAGCCTCAGGGAGTTTGGTCAGAAGCCCTCTCACCAGCTTGGGGATGTCTTTTCCTATTTACCAAGACAAGTGTGAACTCTTGACTGAGTAAAACTCAAGTCAAGCGAAGAAATTTTCCTTCTGCTGAAAGCAGGAGGAAATTTGCCATTCATTTAAATGAACCTTCAGATTAAAATCCAGCTCTGATGTAGAGAGGAATGGAGATGTGGATGTCCTTGGCTCACGGACACTGCATTGGAGTGCAGATCAACCCATGGAGAAAGGAGAATTTTGAAGGCCAGTGGAACATCTTTCTGCCCTCTTCCATCAACAGGACAGAGCCTTTTCAGCTGATTGATGATGGCAAAGGATATCTGGCTTTTTATAAATGTGTCGCATACCTTTGGGAAGCAAGTGGGACAGATGGAAATCCGCAGAGGGACAGGGAATGGTTCCTTTGGGACTAAGAATCATAAAATCACAGAAATATTCTGAGTTCGAAAGGACACATCAGGATCACCGAGTCCAACTTCTGGCCCTGCACAGGACACCCCAAGAACCCCACCCTGTGCCTGAAAGCATTGTCCAAACCCTTCTTGAACTCTGACAGGCTTTGTGCTGTCCTGGGGAGCCTTTTCCAGGCTGGATTGACCTTCTCAAGGAAGCTTCAAGACTGAAGGACAGGGCAGGCACAGGAAGACACAGAGGCAACTTAGCAAGAACCTGGAATACCACAGGTCAAGACTGGGAGACTGCTGGAGAAAGCAAAGCAATCATTCTTAATTTGTTGAAATTCCAGGAAACCGCTGAGCTGACTGAAATCAAAAGGAGAAGCAAGGGCACAGTGTCTTCTCTTTCTTCCTCTGCTTTACCAAATTGCTTTGAGTTGTCCTAATTAAAAATGTAATTGTTCTAGTCTGTGTACAGCCCAGCTTTTTGAATTTAAAGAGCACTGTGGTCTTCAAGGGGATATTACTAAATTATCCAGGCACATCCTTGGGAAAGTTGTGCTTGATTTGTGGTCCCATCACAGTAATGAACAAAACCCCACAGCAGCACTTTCCAAACTGAATCAGTTCTGTGGCCACCAGTAGGATTCAACCTCATTAATCCTGGCTTCAGGCAAGGCCTCTTTTCTCTAAGCCTCTCTCCCAAGTAGCAAAAATTTTTAACAAGGCGGGTTTTGAAGAACACCAGATGACAGTCAGGCCCCGTGTCACCCCTTCCCCGAACTGCAGGACAGAGCGGATGGTGGCTCCTGTCAGCAGCAATCTGGAACACGAAAATGTTCCCCCAAACATTCACCTTTCTCTGGGAACACAAGGAATCCCTGCATCCATGGTCAAAACCCTGCCACAGCAGATCACAGTAACATCAGTTCCAGGGCCACAAAGGTGACGAAGGACTGGAGTGTCTCTCTGTGGAGAAAGGCTGAGAGAGTTGAGGCTGCTTTGATTTGAGAGAACTTTGTGAGACACCTTTTCAATAAATAAATAAATACCTGATGGGTGAGTAAAGGAGATGGACCAGGTGGTGTCCAGTATCAGGACAAAAGACAATGGTCACAAATGGAAATAAAAGTGACAATTTAAATACAAGGTAAAAGACCATTTTTCCTGTTAGGGTGATTGAACTATGGAGTTTTCATCCTTAGAGATTTCCAAACCCAACTTTCCTGGATGCTCTCCTGGAGGCCTTGCTGTCGCTGGTGTTTCTGTGGTCGTGGATTTTGGAGCAGACAATCTCCAGAGGTCCCATCTGAGCTCAGCTGTTCTGTGCCTCTGTGACATCGTGCTCAGCCCGTCCATAAACCACCCCCAAGGGCCTCAGCTGCAATGATTGCATTTTGCTAATTGCTCTAAATCCCACCTTTACCCTACCCCCCCAAAAAAACCCCAAAGCAGACAGGGGGCTGTGACCTACTGTGCAATTAAAATTGCTTCCTTACTGAAAGCAGCTATGATACTAAACCTGGATATCTTGACCCCTCTTTCCACTAAGGATATTATGGATCTAAAGACCAATCTTTTCTGGTGTCCCACCCTCCCCCTTCCCTTCTGGTCATGGGAAGAAGATGAATCTTTCCATCTGTGAATTACCCAATATGCATTATTCATGGAGCACTTTTATCAGCCCTATTAGCTGCACATGAATCCAGGTAAATGTCAAGTCATCTTCGTTAATCCTTCATTCAGGCTCTTGGAAGTGATATTGCCCTGAGTGGAAACGCATTTGACCTCCCGGAGTATTCACTTTGCCAGAGTAACATTTTGATGAGAAAGCCTAAGTGCTTCTCTGTGGCAGAGTCTGGATTCTTACCTTTCTGAATAATTGCGTAGCAGGAGGTGGCCTTGCTGTTTGCATGTTTCCTTCTGGATTCTGTATTTCAAATGGAGGAGAAAAATGACCTATTAGCTCATCTCATGTCCTTCTGTGTCATGCCTTGCCTGGTGCAGGTGCCCTGCTCTCTGACAGGCTTTAGGACCTGCACTGCTTTGCATTTCTCCTCTGCCCTAGGAGATGACTGATTATCTTACATGCTGAGGATTTTTCCCAGGAAGGACATACACAGGGAAGCTACATTTTCACTCTAAGCCTTGGAAAAATTCCATGACTTTACGTGCTCAGTGCAGTGGGTTTAAAATACGCCCCTTGCTGTTACCTGACACAACAGCTTTCCTTCCACAGAGACCTGAGTTCCTAGGAAAGGGACTTCAGCAAAAAAAAAAAAAAAAAAAATTCAGGCACCTAATTTGGGAATTTTCTCATATCTGTGCTAACCTTCAAGCCCATAAGTCTGCAATCCCAATGATTTTATGCTTTGCAGCATGCTTAGTTATAAATACTTTCCCTCCAGCCCTGCGGATTTTGAATTCCTGCCTGGATGCTGACACCATTTCCAGAGGTGGACTAGAACAGCCTAATGGTGACGACACTGGCTGCATTTATGGGGCATTGGAGACTGGGTGGCATCAGATCTGGGCCAAGGGAGAGGGAACATGAGAGGGAGAGGGAACATGAGAGGGAGAGGGAACATGAGAGGGAGAGGGAACATGCTCCACTCTGCACAAGGCTGGGCTGTAGAACTAATTTTTGTGATCATAGCTTGTGATCTAGGGACCTGTTTTCCATCTCTCTGGTATGTCTTGTCCCCTGCCATGGAGTCTGATGTGGAAATATCCATATTTATGCCATGTTAACTTGAATCAGCCAACTTTGAGAAGTCCACACCAGCTTTCACCCTGCCCAGTCCCAAGCAGTGTCTCAACATTGTTTTTCTCTGTCTATGGAGACACCAAAACTCACCTGATGGTCCCTCTCACAGAATTTCTGTGCTTGGTGTGCTCACACCTTCTTGCTCCGCACCTGGCCACAAATACCTTGCCCAAGGCTGCATGGGGAGCCTGTGGTGGAGCAGAAACACAAATGCTGGGCCGTGCCCAAATCCTTAATCCAGCCTTCCCGTGTGTACCGCAGTTGTCTTGCAGGCTGGCACTACACTGACTATAAAAGAATTAAAAGTGCCACACAATTTGCCTTCCAGGCTTCCCTGGTTTCTCTCTGTGCATCTTCCTTGTTGATCCCACAGGTAAAGCACAGAGCAAACAGAGGCTGATGCCAGCTGGAATATTGCAGTGCAAACATGAAATGATGCTTCCCCTTTGTATCCTTCTCTTCCATAATCCTTTCCTAATCTGTTGGCGAGGAAGGCAGAACCACATTAGAGCTCCAGCTGCCTATCTCGGATGGATGCAGAGACACAAGTAACAGCACATACCTTACTCTGCTCCGCCAAATCCACAGCAATCACAAAATTTTGAAATAAGAGTGGTGGAAGCACAGGTCTCGGAGCATATGGCTGTGCAAGAAACTTGCACAGCCATATACAGTGCGCAGCAAAAGTATCTGGAGTGGGTTTGAACCCTTCCTAGCAAATAGGTTATGAAGCAAATAATTTAAATACTATAAATGAAATCTATTCATTTCCCACTCTCTTCAGCAAGTGTTTAAAACTCACCATCTCAACTTCCTGGCTGCAGAAATCTGGATGAGCTTCTCTGTAAAGCAGCATGGCTTTCTCAGGATGAAACAAAACTTTTTTAAAAAAAATCCATATCCTCTGCACAGCGAAAATTTCTCCCACATGTTTAAATAAGCATTTAGAAAGTTGTTGTGAAGCACCCAGCCTCAGTGAGCAGGGGACATAATGAGCCAACCCTTATTTACATCTGTGAATAGAGAAATTAAACCCTTAGGGCAGAGTGGCCAGAAAGTGGCCCCAGCAGAAAAGGACTTGGGGGTGCTGGTCAGCAGTGGCTGAACATGAGCCAGCTGTGCCCAGGTGGCCAAGGAGGCCAATGGCCCCTGGCCTGTGTCAGCAGTGGGGCAGCCCCGGGACCAAGGCAGTGTCTATCCCCCGTGCTGGGCACTGCTGAGGCCACACCTCGAGTGCTGTGTCCAGTTCTGGGCCCCTCAGGATAAGAAAGACATGGAGGGGCTGGAGTGATTCCAGAGAAGGGAACAGAGCTGGAGAAGGGTCTGGAGCACCAGGAGCAGCTGAGGGACCTGGGTTTGTTTAGCCTGGAGTAAAGGAGGCTTGGGAGAGACTTTACCACTCGCTGCAACTCCCTGAAAGGTTGTAGCGATGTGAGGATCGGTCTCTTCTCCAGGCAGCCGGTGACAGGACAAGAGGAAAAGGCCACAAGCTGTACCAGGAGAGGTTCAGGTTGAACATCAGAAAAAAAATTTTCACTGAAAGGAGGTTCAGGCATTGGAATGGGCAGGTCAGGGAGGTGGTGGAGTCCCCATCCCTGGAGATGCTCAAGGAACAACTGGACGTGGCACTCAGGGCTCCGGGCTGGTGACAAGGTGGTAGTCTGTCAAAAGCTGGATTCAGTGATCGCAGAGGTCCTTTCCAAACATGATGATTCTAAAGAGGTTCATAGGAGGAAATGTCCTATGTTGAGGACAGCTAAATGGGGAAACAGCATCTCTCATTTAGCACAGCTGTAAGCCACAAGCTGATGGAGTGAACGAGTCCTCTGAGGAAGCAGCATGGCACACACGCCTGCTCCCAAACCCTTTCCGGGCATCCAGATTTGATTGCTGTCTGAAGAAGAATGCTGGGCTAGGAGGACTTTTCATCTGACCCAGCAGAGTCATTCTCACAGCCTCCCATTACTGGTGAACTGTGCAGAAATAGCTGGAGCTGGAAAACCTTAATGATGAGTTTGAGCTTGAGCAGTTGTAGGAGAGAGCACCAAGACCAGAGCCTTGTGACTCTGCTGCTTTCCCAAGCAGGTCACAGACAGGGCAGGGCCCAGAGCTGGGATAGCTGCCATGAAGAGAGCTCTCACCTGGAATTGTGCTGGAACATGTCCCTGCTGTTATGATCCAATTATTAAGGTTCTTTAGAAATACCTCTGCCCGAATTAATATGCAAACGAGACCATATGCCAGTCAATAGTATGGGTTTTATTTGATAGTCAATATGAGAGAGAGAGAGAAGAAAGGAGAGAAAAGGAGAAGTAGGAAAAGAGGTGAGGGGGACAGAAAGAGAGTGACAGAGACAGAATAAAAGAATATCACCATCCCTGGATCCCAACGATGTAGCATTGATCCTCTCCAGCTTGGTCTTCCTGGGGGTGATGGTCCCCCCAAAAAGCACAGAATCACATGGGTTAATACACACTCAGGCCAGGTGGCAATGTCTAGGCATGTCCCCTGGGGGAAGGGACAGTCTGCATCACGTGCAGTCCTGCGGTGCAAGGCTGAGCACTTTGGGGGTCTGTGATGGATTATGACACCCTCAGCTGCCTCTCATGTGAAAGTCAGTGGATGTGCCCTGTGGGCTTGGGGGTTCCACAGCTGGGCCAGTCTGTGTGACGGAGGATGAGTGTTTATTGTCTCTCACCAGAGGTGATGCCACACACCCAAAACCTCCTCCTCCCGCCTCGGCTTGGGGGGAGTCTGTGCAGACCTGGCTTTGTGAGCTGTACTCTCCCCCACCCCAAACTCAGCCGGGGATGATTCTCAGCACAGCTGGTGACTTTGGCTTTGTGGATGCATTCCTTTCCTTCAGCCTGAGATGACTGAACAATAGGCTTCCCTTTATCTAATCTCAGCAGTTTGACTCTCAGTCCAAAGTCCCAATCAGGTATCCTCACCGACGCCTCTTCGGTTGTAGTTTCTTTATACAGTTTCTGGTACAATGAACAAAACTTTAGGACAATGTTTGAGGCATGAACTCTTTCAGTCTCTGACACCTGCCCACGGCTGGGGGTTGGAACGAAATAATCTGTAAGGTCCCTTCCAACCCAAACCATTCTGTGATTCTGTGTTACATGCATGGTGGAGACAAAAGAATTAAACTATTAGACCTCTCTCGGAGACCATGGAAGGTCTCTGGTGAAAGCTAGAACTACCTTCTAGGAAAGAGGATTTGAGGTAGATTTTCTTAAGAGCTGTGTGAATTCTGAGAACCCCCAGATAAAAAACTCATCACTGGAGTCTCTGGCCTTTTTCCACTTAGAAGGGACATGAACATTTCTCCTGGCTTCCCACTTCCCTCCTGCTCCTGCCTTCCATTTGCTAGTTTTAAAATTTCCCTTTTTTACAGTAGAAAAATTATGAATGGAGGTTTCCTCATTCCTAAAACACGTGGACGAATAAGAAGGTGTTACCATATTCCAAGCCCTGCCTTGCCTTTTCTGGCCCAGCAGGAATGTCAGTGCTACAGTGGCTCCTGTTTTGGTGTCATGAGCTCCAGTTTCACAGTACCGACAGTCCTATTTTATTATCTATGCTTTATGGATGGGGAAATGAGCATGCTGATAACCAAGGTGCCTAAAAATCATGCAGGGAGGGGAAAAGGCAAGAAAGCAAGTCTCCTTTCCAAGAAAAATAAAAGAGCCCCAGAATTAATCAGTTGAATGTGGCTGATAGCATACACAGACCACAACCCAAAAGATACACACATGCAATTTTTTAGCTCTGTCAGTATCTAGATAAGCCTATCTGGTAACAGCAGCAGCTGATCCAATGACATGTGCAAAACTCAAATCCAACAAATATGAGATTACATTTTACATTCAGGAAGCATCTTTCCCGGAGGATAGCATAACATTTTGAAAATTATTAAATATTAACTTGATATTAAACTAGCCCACTGCATGTGTGATGTGTAAGGGGGAAGTAACTATGTTTTTTATGAGACACCTAAAAGCAAGGACAGAGTGATCCGTGGCAGTGGATTATGCTTCCCGCACCTATCTATTGTAAATGCTAAAATCTATCAAATGTGCTTATATTCTGTGTGTCAGCACATACCTGGGGGGAAAGAATGTGAGCAAACCCAACTGGAAAGCTGAAGAAAAACAGTAAAGAAATTGGGAGAAGACTTGAATGTCTCCTACCTCTGACCTTACACCCCATGGTATTCTGGTCAGCTTGCTCAGTCTCTCCATGCCTGTTTTCCATTCTTGAAACAGGAATATAAAGTCTTTATTTTCTCTGCCTGTCTTGCCTATTCATGCTACAGTCCCCCAGGAAAGGAAGTGGTTATTATACTGGGTTTGCAAAGTACATAGTATGGGAAAGCCCTAGGCTCCAAATGCTCCACTGGTGTGAACAATAATGAGAGTCAGACAGCTCTTTGCTTTTCACCGCACAGCACCGACCACAACACGGGAAATAATGTCTGTTTGCTACCTCTGACAGGTGGAAAACTCTCCCTTCTTTCCCAAAAGACTTTATCAGTAATCAGGATGGAAAGCTTTCCTGATGGAAGGCTTGCCTGCCTGGCAGAAACACAGGATTATATCCAATCCTGATGCCAAGCCATCAATACCTGATGGATGAGCCTGCGTCCCTCGGGTGCGAGGAGCTCCAGGAGCTCACCCACAGGTCAGCCATGGAGCAGCCAGGGATTATCCCAGGACAGCAAATCGAGGGGAAGGAAATGCTTGCTTCAGGCTGGTGTTTCACAGAGATAACGAACGCTCGCTGCCTCCAGATTGGGAGGGTTGCAACCTGCTCCAGAGAGAGGAAAAAGACCATCTTTTAGCCTGTCAGCAGCGAGGAGACAGATGGTCTTTTATGCACTAATCTTTTTCTACACCCCTAGAAAACCAAGGGATTTTGTCAGTGAGGAACTACATGGCCAAACTCGCTTAAAAGGACGTATTGCAAAACGATTTGGGTCATTATGGATTAGGCAAGATTCCCACTTCTCCGGGAAACTAAACATCCCTTTAAAAAAGAGCTGTGTCAGACACAATCCTCTTTGATACACTCTGTCCTGCCTTGGCACCTCACACAGGACTGTGCACAGAGAGAGTCTGATCTTCCTCTCTCCCACATCAGTGACCATTAGGGGTAATGTTGTAATTGGGAAGACACGCTGGCATCAGAGTCCCTGGTGGGATTGTTCTTCGGGAGCAAACACTACTCAGGGGATGCATATTATACAAAAACTTGATCAGCAGCCTCTAATTTTCCCCTTTTTCTTCTGTCTCCTCTATTCCCTGTTGGGGTCTAAAAGACATTGGAAATCAAGTCTCCAGAGGTGAAAAGCTAAAGTCCCAGAGTGCGTTGGCCAACTTGTTTTATTTGCATTTCCCAGGATCTCCCTCTTGTAACAATTTCATTTATTCCATTTGAAATCCCATCCTTGTTGATCCCATTCATAATGGGAAAGGAAATATTAGAGTTGAGCAAGTAATTTCATAGTGACTGACATTATCCAGTGAATTCACTGTACTTCACAGCTACCTTTTCTGAAATTTGATCACAGAATCCTAGGATTATTAGGGTTGGGAGGGAACTTAAAGCCCATGTAGCTCCAGCAGGGACACCTTCTGCTAGACCAGGTTGCTCTCAGCCACATCCAACCTGACTTTGCCACAGCTTCTTGGACACTGTGAGATGCCATACACTGATCAAGGAATACACAATCGGTTGTGTGTTTTTCAGTGGCTCTAAAAGTTGCATGGCCTTGATTCACGTCTGGATGACCACGATCAGCCAAACTGTCCATTTCTTCATCCACTGCCACAGGTCACTTTGGAGTTCACTTTATTCATCGTTTTTGATCTGTGTATTTTTTCTCAGCTTCACAGAATTTAAAGCCATTTCTGAAGTCATCTAATTTAAGTTTTCCAAATTTTACCTGACTCCGCCTGAGTAAATTCTGTAACTTCTGTGGAATGAAACAAATGTGGTTCCTGGATGTGTAATGAAGTGAGGATGAAAGAAGTCCTCCTGAGCAGAGGAGGTAAAAACCCAGCTTTGTTACAGGTTTGTGCCTTCACAGCACCAGTTCCAGCTCTCCCTCTGAGGCTCTCAGTGTCTTGCTGGGTGAGAAACAAGGTGTGTTATCTCTGTTTCAGAGATGCCTGCCAGCAGTGGGCCAGTGCCTGTGAGGCTGGCCAGCTGCCACCAGATAAACTGTCTGATGTCACTTCTTCCTGTCTTTTCAATTTGGAGAGCGCTAATTCCCTTCACCACCCTGTGGGTATTGAATTCCCTCCGAATCTCCTACCTCCTCCCCTTCAAATCTCTTTTGGGATTGACTGAGTTGCAAAAGTTGGGAGAGGATGGAGGGAGGAGCAGCAGCAGAGCTGAGTTTGTAGACGTAAGATCACGTAGCTGTGTCTTCTTAGGAAGCCAATAATGAATGCAAACACGACTGAGAGAGGAATGAATTCAGTTAATGGAAGAATGTTTAACTTTATTCATTAAGCTCTGGGGAAAAAAAATCACACAAAGGAATAAAGCCCATCTCTATTACATTCATTTGTATTCTCAAGCAAGAGGACTTTGGGACTGATCCTCTGTCAGGGTCAGTACCTGGCCTTGCCCATATTAGATTTCTGTTTATTTCTCAATAAAAAAAAAAAATGAAGAGTGAAACCTTGCTGAACTACAAACCAAAAAGCCCACAGGTAGGTGTTTAAAACATTTTTTATTTCTTTCTAGGTAAGTATTTGGGAATTCTGATTGGCCTAGTTTTAAGCTTTATGATTATAGATTTATGTATTTTTGAAAATTCTGGCACCAGCCACCCTAAAGTTCTAGTGCTCCTTATAAACTCAGCTGTAAGAATTCTATACTTGCTGTGAATTTATTCCCCTTTTCCCCTTCCCCTGTGAAACACCAGCTTTTCTCCCCACATTCTGCTTTCACAGTAGAATTGTCAGAGGCACTTGCACTTCAGTGGGGTGGAGGAAAGTCCACACAATGGTGAATATCAAATAAATTACAGGCAGAAAGTAATCAGATAAAGTTATTTTGCTGGCAGCCCAAAGTGGAAATCATGGCAAGCCTTGCAGAACAGGTGGGGAGGAAGCTGGAAGGAGACAGTAGTGAGTCCTTTGCAAGGGCAGAAAACCAGCTCCAACATCTCTATAAAGTATTCTTTCTGGGAAGAGGCATTTTGGGGTTGTCTGTATTGCCCAATGCCTGTATGGGAAATGGGGGGTGAATTGGAGGCAGTGTTTTTTCTGAAATAGAGGCACTGAATTTGTGATTGGCAGGAGCTGCTCTGTGGTCCAATGCACTCAACAGGGAAGCACCGTTAAGGTCTCAGAAAATGAGAATGTCCAGAATTGGAAGGGACCCACCAGGATCATTGATCCAACTCCTTGCCCTGCGCAGACACCCCAACAATCCCACCCTGGGCATCCCTGAGAGCCTTTTCCAAACTCTCCTGTAGCTCTGGGGCTGTGCCCATTCCCTGAGGAGCCTTTCAGTGCCCAGCACCTCTGAGGGAAGAACTTTTTCCTGATTCCCCTCCCCTGCAGCAGCTCCAGCCTCTCCCCAGGCTCCTGTCATTGCCCACCAGAGAGAAGCTGTTGGTGTAAGAGAAAGAAAACAGCGATTTTATCAGCTGTGTTTGTGGTCCCTCCTTTCCTGGGATGCCTGAAGAAGAGTTAAACTCTAACCAGCGCTAGCTCGAACAGAGAACAAGTGTTTTACAGCATCCCTTCTTCGGAGGAACAATGCCTTGCAGAGGTAAAGAGTTTTTTTCCTCTGCATTCCATTGCTGCACTGATGTAACTCTCTTCCCTGCTGCAGAAAGCATAAACCCTCATTATAGAGATGTGCTGCAGCAGTGAGAAAGTGACACATTTCAGTGTCTTGATACCCCCAAGAAATGAGGCTTTTACTGCAACAGCCACACAGGAGTAGCTGCATTTTTCTTTAAAAGCCAAATTTTCGGTGACCAGCAATTTGGATCTCTGAAGGACCAAAGGCAACTCAAACTCAAACATGCCAAGCTGAGCTGTAGATGTAGCAGTCCAAGTAGTGACAGCCCTAAGATTATTTCAATAAAAAGGCAGGAAATTCTTTCAGGATATGATGGTCTGTAAGGACAGCAGCACATTGCTGCACAGATCAATTTACAGGTAAATGTAATTACTGTAATAACTGTAGTTACTTACCAAGAAGAAATATTTTTTGTTAATATTTGTTCAAAGCAAGCCAACTATGCAATACGTGATTTATGTAATGTGCCATAGGCCAAATTATTGATTTCATTTTTAAATGAGTGAGAATATATACCTGAGTTCTCAGCTGAGACATGGTTTAAAAAAAGAAAGAAGGAAAGAAAAAAAAAGACAACCTTAATTCCTGCTTTCAGTTCAGAAATGATGTGGGATTTTTCAATCAGACCTGCTGCAAAATCAAAATAGCAGCAAATGTCCCATTGTGTGGTGCTCATTGCCAGGAAAATCCCAAAGATAAAATCCTGCTTTGTGATTTATTCACAAAAGGGAGAAACTGCAGAATCACGTTATTTTTAATTTTAAACTGCTGGAGAATTTGAACAATAAGTGTTAGGCTATAATGTATCTGAAAATGTGTTGCCGTAAATGAAGGTACTGTGGGAAAATTCCCCCTGACTTCTAGGGAAGAGAATCAGCACAGAATAAGGTCCACAATCTGTCTGCCTTAACTCTCTGACTGTCACCTCAACCATTCATTTAACAATTTTTTTCTGCCTTAATAGCACTGAGGTTTCTCTTTTACCTTCAAATTGCCCTAGAAACTTTAATCATTGCAGGGATTACAATAACCGTTTCAAATTAATGCCGTAATTCAGTGTGCACAGGTTGGCAGAAAACATTATCACTTCCCCTGAAATGAAAACCACACAGCCTTACGTGCAGTGTTGTTATCATTTTTCTGTAATTAACTGCTGAAGATTTGACTTACATTTAGAGAGACATAGGTCAAGGTAATTGTCTTGCTGCTTAGCAAGAGAGGAGGAGAACTCAGTAGGGTTACTGGAGCAGCAGCTACCTATGGTTAATAAAGATTTTGAAATCCTGCTTCGCTGAGACCCATACAGTTTCAAAAATATGATTTTCCACATCCTGCAGAGTTGCAGGAACAATGACTTGTTTCCAAAACTTCTGCAGATGATCAATGAAGTCTTTGCAATTGAATCCAAAAGTGGGTAAAAGCAACACAAAAAGCTTTGCAGGCTGAAGATTTCCAGTCTGTATCTCCTTTGTTTACTCAGAACAAGGTGCACAAACACCAGACGAGGTTTGGGTTTGCTTTGTGTTTTTTTAAATATAAAATGAAATCACATGTTTTAAAATATAAGCTTGTTTTCCAAAGGAATCAAAGAGACAATCCCTAAATGGAACATTATGAGTCAGACACCGAATTAGTTTTAAGGATTTGGTTCTTGCTGATACAGATATTTTGCTGTTTATAGTCGTTCAGCAGTATCAGTGTAAAGGGGGAAGTGTTTGGGTTTTTTGGTTTGGTTTTATTTTGGTTTGGGTTTTTGTCTGACTGTTATTTTTGTTTTGGGGGGGTCATTTTAATACTTTTTTTCAGCTTAGACAAATCCCTTTTCCACTCAGGCAGGAACAAGGATGTCACTGTCACTGTCTTGGTGTGAATTCACAGAGGGTTGACATGAAGGGTTTAATTCACCCTTTGTCAGCAAGTCCTTGAGAATTTTGAGTTCCAGACCTTGTGTCAGTGGAATTTAGGTTGCTTGAAGACAGATTTGACTACATCTGTGAGAAAACACCTGAGCTTAAAAATCATATTTACCAATCAATGTAAGGATGGCTCCATAAATCTGCACCTTGTGTGCTCTGCAGGTGGGGTCTCACCTGAGCAGGGCAGAGGGGCAGAATTCCCTTCCCCTGCTGCCCTCATTGGGGGTTCAGCCCAGGAGATGTGGTATAGAAGTTAATTAGAGACAAGCCAATTAATACCCAGATTTGCACTGATCGTCTTTGCTAATGCAAGGAGCAGATAAATTTACCTCCACACGCAGAAACATAAAGAAGCCAACCAAAGCTGTAAAACTCATTTCCCTACCAGTCAAGTTGTTTCTCCAAGAGACTGCAAAAGAAAAAGGAAGGGAGGACTCTGCTTTATCAGCCTTGAAAACTGAGAATCCAGAGGGGAAATTCTGGAAGCACCTGGAGGCTCATGTCCTTCTGATTCCAGACAGATGTCACGTCAGCTGAACTGCAAGGGGGCTTTTGCCCCACCATTCCTTCATGGAAAGGAGTATTTAAATTACTGAAGCCAAATGAAAAACTGACTGGACATGAGAACTGTATGAGCTGGATGTGTTTTTCTGAAGAAAAATTATCTGCCTATCACAGGCCCCAGCCTTGGGATGAGAAGCGAATCCTCCAGAGGTGCTCATTTCCCTACAACAGCCACTGAGAGTCCAAATAACCCCTTTGAAAAGTGCCATATTTTTGGAGAGCTACAACAGCTCAAGAATAAATCTGATCCCCTGAGTGACCCATGCCAACCCTTTAATCTTCACTGTCCTCTGTAGCCCTTTTGCATGGCCACATAGACTAAATAATCCTAATACTTGGGGGAATCCCATATATCCAGGAGGACCATTTATCCACAATTTCCTCCTCCTGTTTCTAGTTTTCATCTTATTTCTGGAATACGCACTGGTAGTGTAGTTTTATATTCCTTCCCTTTACCAGAAGCTGGCTGCAAACAGATTTTTCTCTCTGTAATATAACCAAATAAATTAGCATCCAAAAGAAATTTCTATCAAAGCCTGCAAGCCTAGAGGCACAGGAAAACTGGTATTACTGCAGAAGACAATTATTTGGTTTAAGACGGATAAAGATTCTGCAGGGATTTGATACTAGCTTAAAATTTGCAGGGGAGTTATAGCTATAAATCAGGAGGAAAGTAAAAAGTCTCAGATGGTCCAATTTGCTGACAATTTTACCTCCACATTTATTTTAGAAAATATATCTAATAGCAAACAAGGTTTGTTACTGCTGGGTTTGTCAGTACTGCAGCAGCATCTAAAATATTGCTGGAAGCTTTCCAAATCCAATATAAGTTTGACTACCACTCTGAAAATGTGCATTTCCTCTCTTTCATGCTCCTCAGAAGAGTGTGGCGTGAGAAAGAAATCTCATCAATGGACCAAATATTGCTGTCCTGACCTGGAGCAAATCCTGGAATCTGGGTGCTAGTCCAGGTTTTGGAAAAGCAATTAATTACTGCAGGTGCTTCAGGTGCTCAGCTAGAGACACCTTGAAGAAGGCTGAATTTCAGAACGTGCTATGCTCTGAATATAATTAGCGACTTTCAAAAACCGTGGCTTTCCTGGTGCTCTCTGATGAGGAAAGAATCTTAAATTCCCATGGATTGATTTATTTTATCAGTGGTTCGGGGTTTATTTATTTATCTGCTATTGTTCGGGTTGGGTTTTTATGGAGACCAGGACTGAAAGGTCATTCCTAAAAGGCTATATTGTATGTTTTGCTTTAAGCATTTATTCTACTGAACAGTAATATTTACAACATCCAAACATAGAATATTTTGGTAGAAATGAAAGCTGAAATGTCACTCTGGTCCCTTGATAGGGGTTTGAGTGTGTTCCCTTTCCCTTTAAACCATCCATTTTTCATTAAAAGAAAAAATCTCTCTCACAGATTTGCGGTCTGTTCCAGCAGACTAGATCCATATAATTCACATGTTGACATCAGAATTATACTTCCCCCCACAGAATTAACCACTCAATCATCAAATAATGCAGTGCAACAGAATATATTTGACATTTTTAATACATATCCCTTTTATTTGAGATAAGCCTAATTACACTCTGCTGTAGCCTTTCAAGACACACAGTATGATTTTATTCTCCTGAGCACAGTGCTCTGAAAGAAGCCTGACCTGAGATTTATAAAATCTTGCCGTAATTTCAAGAGGCACACCACTGCCTGCATTCTCCCCTGGTACTCAGCTTACCTTCTTGTATCATTTGTCATCATTTCCTGGCAGGAAAAAAAGAGAAATCCACTTGGGGATTTATATAAAAAGAACATGGATTTGTAAGTCTAAAATGAACTTCTTGGATTGATTTCCATGTCCGTCTGCTCAGGTAGATGACACCAATTGGTCTTCCCTTGTTGTCTGTTGAAATCACTCTCTCCCAGAAGGCACCAGGTTGGTCAGGCACGATTTGGTGATACCCTGTTGGATGTCTCAGATCGCTTCCTCATCTTGCAGTGCCTTAACCTTGCTTCCATGAGGATCTGCCCCATGATTTTCCCCGGCACACATGTGGGGCTCACGGGTTTGCAGTTCCCTGAGTCTTGCTTTCTACCCTTTTAAAATAGGATTGTCAACTTCTGGTAGCTGCATTTGACACCTGAGCCCTCAATACACAGATTATAGATGAGAAAAGAGACCTCGGCCCTGCCTTGAAAGCCTCTTGAGAAATGGGTAGTCAATTGGTAACTCAAGTTAACTATTGAGAGACAGAATATGTGAATTCTAATTCAAGAAAAAACAGGATTCCCTTTATCTTGTCAAGGTAAGAGGGACAAGAATCTGTTTGAGGCCAGCACAGAAACCCTGAATCACCCACCAAGGACTGCCCATGCTCCAGAGAGGAAGGTGAGAAGTGCACTGTGATGAAGACTCCAGATCTTCATCACGAGCAGACCCCCAAAGACCACCAGGACACACAGCGCATGCATGACACACAGCTAATGATATTGATGATTTCTGAGAAATGATTTGTATAACCACTCCTATCCCGGGGAATGTGATGAATATTCCTGGATGTTACCCATAATATTGTGTGTTGGCAGTGCTGGGTGTGTGTGTTTGGAGGAGTGAATCCCCACAGCCTGCACCGAATAAAGCAAATCCCCACTGCTCTGACTGTGTCTCTGAAGTGTCTCTGGGCCTGCTTGGGGCAAATCACTCTGAATCCCTTCCAGGTTATCTCAGGATTTAGAACAATTCAGAAATCCGTGACCCATGCCTCAAAAACCGACAGTGAGCTCTGCAAACATGAATATGCTCTACTCTGAAAACCAGCAAAGGAAGAGAAGTTCTCTCCTTTTACAAGTCATTCAGGCTGTGGGATGGTCTCCACCAATTACAGAGGGATCCTAAGTTCGGGAATCCTTGTGAAGTCTGGGAGGCTGAATCTGGGTCTCCCTCCGGCAGCTCAAGAGCTGTTGAGGATCTGGCGGCTACCCTGCAGTGCTGTAGTCCTGGGAATGTGGAAAAGGTCACCCCTCACCTCAGTCCTTCTCTACTTGCTTTGTTTCATCTCTTCTTACCCTGCTTTTTATCTGGATTTCCTTTATTCCATTTCTGCTGCAAGACTCAGCCGCTCTGCCGGCTGCAGACGGAGAAAATCCTTATGATGCCACAGTCAAAGAGATTTGACACTCTACAGCATTCGGGCAGCGTCTGGGAAGGGCAGAGTGAGGCAGCACAGATCCTGGATGTCAGATAACACTAGCTAAGGGTAACATTTGACGTAATTTCAGCGTGTTTTTTGTCTTTCAAAGCAAGCTTTGCCCTGCATTTCAGTCTGTGTTTCATATGGTGACCAATTAGATCTACCTGTGTTCTCAAGGGTTTTATTCAATAAACCTTTGTGACTTTCTCTTTTCATTTCACTCCAGCCCCCACTTCATCACCATCTTGCAGTCTCAAGAAAGTAGAGAGAAAACTGTTGCTTAACTCTTGAGAACTGTCGCCCTCTT
Source organism: Origma solitaria (assembly GCA_013397895.1). Lineage (NCBI taxonomy): Eukaryota > Metazoa > Chordata > Aves > Passeriformes > Acanthizidae > Origma > Origma solitaria. Next base: position 47,503 of record VZRL01006640.1, read on the forward strand.
TTCTCCTCATTTGTAGTCATCTATTAACTCCTACACTCATTAAGATAAGGATTTTAAAGCACGCAGACCTAATTGCACCTTCTTTCATGGTTAAGTGTCCAAGTCAGTGCATTTTCAGAGTGATGAGCCTCTGTGAGTTTAGATCAAGTAGTTACTTATCTTTGTCATTAAACCCCATTGTTTAGTGTGTTTTTAATCTTGGATTGCATTTTGCAAAAGCAATTATGACCTGAGGCCAAACTTTACAAGAGCAATGCACCAAGATTGCCACAGCTCTTGTGTTTAGCACACAGATAAAATGATCCCATTTTCAAGGTTGTTGAAGACCCTCAAATTCTAGTGCTGTTTCTGGGATCTCCGTATGCTAATTATGACAAAAATTCATGCAATGTTTAGATAGACCGACTAAGGTACCTCATTTCTGTTGCCTAAATCCAAACCTAAACATTCATTTATTAAAAATTCTCTTTTTATTTTCTAAGTACCTTGCTAGTGCGTAGTGAATAATTTGATGAAAATGGAGGCTTTTATTCAATTATATTCATACAATTTGCCCAGTTTGTATCTTTTTCAAGCCTCGGTATAATTGCCTACGCTTTATTCCTTCCCTGCAGCTGTGTTCCTGAATGTATTTCATGGATTGTTGAAGTGCGTTCCCAAAATGTCCTCTAAGGATGTTCAATCTTACTTAAGCAATGAATTAAATTTTTTCACTGAGTCGTGGTTATATTGGACAAGAATGTATCTATTTGTCAAGAAGTCTTGTTTTCTTAACATTTTTGAGCTATTGGGTCATCTATTTCACCAGCTGTTGACATCTGGGCTATACTAAACTACAGAAAAAAGAAATCGCAGTGACGTTCACATCTGCTTAGGCCTTGTTAAAGTTCTTGAGTGGAGTCCTTCTTGCAAAGAGTGCACTTCTGAGATTCTTATTTTTACAGAATAATCAGTCCAAAAGGCCTCTCCACTTCCATGACTTCCAAAATACTTACAGTGCAGCACATTTTCTTGTCACAGAATCACAGAAATGTGGAATGGTTTGGGTTGGAAGGGACCTTAAAGCCCATCCAGTTCCTACCCTTGCCATGGGCAGGGACACCTTCCACTGTCCCAGGCTGCTCCAAGCCCTGTCCAGCCTGGCCTTGGACACTGCCAGGGATCCAGGGGCAGCCACAGCTTCTCTGGGCACCTGTGCTAGGGCCTGCCCACTCTCATAGGGAAGGATTTCTTCTGTCAGCTTGAGGCCATTCCCCATGTCCTGCCGCCCCAGGCGCGTGGAGCCTCTCTCCATCTTTCCTGGAAGTTACCTCAGGCTCTGCGAGGTCACCCCAAAGCCTTTTCTTCTCCAGGCTGAACAATCCCAGTTCTCTCAGCTTTCCCTCCCAGCAGAGCTGCTCCATCCCTGTGATCATCCTAGAGCCTCCTCTGGACTCTCTCCAGCAGCTCCAGGTCCTTCTGCTGTTGTTCCCCAGGGCTGGGGCAGCTCTGCAGGTGAGGTCTCACCTGAGCGGGGCAGAGGGGCAGAATTTCCCCTTTTGCTGCCCACCCTGTGGGATCAGCCCCGGGCATGAAGGGTTCTGGGCTCTGGGTACACATGGCTGGGGCATGTCCAGCCTCTTGTCCTACTGCAGCATTTTTTGCTTCACCACACACAGAAAAAATTTACCAGTTGTGCCTTTAGGGTTTAATCTTGTTCAGGTTTCTTTGCCATGAATTACAAACAGATTAAAGGCACTTCCACTTTTCCAAGGTTCCAATGCACTTAGGGACTTATCCGACTCAGTATCTGTACTTTTGTTTTTAGCTGTAGTTAAAACATCCCTGGCTGAGCTCAGATTTGCAGATAGAAGCCACAATAAATATGTTTGGATATTTTGTTTGAGGGAAGGTAAAGGAGCACTTTTCAAGCATTTAAACCTCAAGCATCTCTTTTCAGCCTGACCTGAGCAGTTAATTAAAAATCCCAAACCCCAATCATGGAACGTAAACACTTCCGTATCAAAGCATTTTTTCTCAATGCACTTATGCCTGAGGCTTTTATAAATGTTCCTTCTCCCTTGGGGCAACTGACTTATATGAGGCAGCAAAGATCCTCAAGGAAGCATTTATCCAGCGAGCTCTGCCTGTGCCCTTCTTATCTCCCATGGCTTCATGCGTTTTGCTGCCACCTCCCACAGCTGAAGGCCATACATCATCCAATATTCCAGCCAGCCTCTGGCAGAAGCTTTATATCAGATGGAGACACTGGGCCAACGTCCAGGATATTTGCAATGCACCCTCAGTGCAAAGGGATTGTATCAGTGGGGGAATCAGAACATTATTATTGTTTAAAACAACCTGTAAATATTAGGACAGCTTGTTCACCAACAGCGTTGTGCCCCCATTCCAGAGACAGGTTTTGATCTGTTATCTTTAGATCCCGGCTGGATTTTCAGAGCTGACTCTTGACAGCACATTAACTTTGTTATGCTTTTCAAGTTAACTGCAGAAAGTCGTCAAGGAGAATTTGGGGGTTTAACACAACATTCTTTGCATAGTTGCTCTCACGTTTGTTTTATTATGAGCCTTAAAGAAAGGTTATTTCAATGCACAGCAGTGGAGAGCAGGCTGGCAGACCTAAGAGAGGCTCACAGTAAACAGAAAACAATCGTACTGATGGGACAGAGGGGCTCAGAGGTGACTCATGCAGATCTGAGCCAGGTTTGAATATAGAGTAACAGCACATTAAAAATCTTTCATCCACTTTTCCAACCAACCAGGCCGCAAAAATATTTTCTTCTTCACTCAGCAGCCTGGAAAGAATCTGATTGCTTCTGAAATTAAGTGCTCAAGGGTTTTCTCACACCCATCTAGGGCAGTGGATAAGACTCCCTTTCTCCACAGCAGTAGGACCCCAATCAGGTTGTTTGTTTTTTTTTCTGTGATGTACTTGCAATACTTTGTCTGAGTTTTCGCCACATTAAGGGGAGCTGTGGAAACACTGCAGCTCTACTGACACTTCAGGCACTACTCCAGGTAAAAGTAAAAGAGCCAGAAGTGAAATCCAACTCACAAATCACATTTTCTTATCACAATCCTAACTTATATTTTGACCGCTAATGCAGGAAAAAAGTAAGATAATATTTTTGCTGTCTGTAAGAATAACCATGAGTCTCTGAGTTCACATTATGCACCTTAATCATTCCAACAGCCACTGTGATTTAAGAATGACCTGGAGCAGCACAATATTTGAAAATGATGCCCCTGGTACCAGGGATGTATATCCATACCAGAACCTAACAAGTTTTTATCTCCACCGCGGGGGAGAGTTTAACTTTGCATCATTCCCACACGGCATGACAGGACACTCTACTGAGTGCTCTTGAACTTCATTTCCTCTCTGCTAAGATCTCACTGCCTGACCTATTGCAGCTTCAACGGGAAAAAAAAGCAAAGAGAACAACATTTACAGCCCCTCCTGCTCCAGGAATGCAGAAGAAAACCCACATTATCATTTTTGTCTGTGAAGCAGTATGTGGATTGATTCACAGGCTGTCCTGCAGAGAGTATCAGAGGAAGGGAAAGCTCTCCTTTGACTACCGAAAGCAGCAGAAAGCCTTGAGAATTTACAGCAAAGACCACTCATTTATGGATATGCATCTAAAAGCTCAGTGCCTGACCTAAAGTCATTGTCTGGGTCCTCAGCAGTCAATGGAAAAGGATTTCAGCACTTGTGCAAGTGTGATTGATCCTATCCTTAGATATTGATTTCAAATAGGTGGGATGTTTTCTCTCTCACGCACTGCAGATGAACTGCATTACACAAAAAGCTACGGTAATGCTGTTTCAGTATCTATATTTCAGTATCTATATTTCAGTATCTATATTTCAGTATCTCTGAGCCCTTGTGTAGGTAACACACCGTCTGATGGTCTGGCAGAGCAGTCCCACACAGGCTGTGAAGGTGGATTAAAAGAAAAGGCTGAAAATCTTTTCACCCATCGAATGACTTGTGCTGGCTTCGAGTCAAGCCTTGAGCTTAAAAAGAACTGCTTCCATTTGGAAAAAAAATAATCTGATGTATGATCCAATCAGTAAAGATGGGAGAATAGACACAGAGGAAAAGAGCAGCAACAAGTCCTTAGCAATTCTTTTTGCCACACCTAAGACAGATGAGTAGAATGAGCTGTGAAAAGGAAATCTCAGTATTTCTCCTGATTATATGAATTTTGAGCTGAGGATGTTCAAGCTTTGTGAGAGGTGTTTTCTTTCCACCTATGTTTCAAATCCCATTTAATCTGATTTTGTGTAGCTCTCCCATTTCCATTCAAGATGCTTGTTTTGGTTGCTTGAAGGTGTGTGTGCTTTGGCAGCAGCTCCCTAAGGAAAAGACAACAAAATTCACAGAAAACTGACTGAGCACTGCCCTGCATGTGGCGAGGTGAGGTAACCTGAAAGGTGGGTTTGCAATACCTGCATTTAGCTTCATTTGTACATACCTACAGTCCTGCTAAGAAATGATCACCTCAGAAATAGCTTCAGGACACACTCACAGCTCACCCATCCTGGCAGGGCTGGGGGCTGCTCATGCCCACTGTTCCCACACCTTCCAGGCTGCTCCTCACCTCTCATCTCTCCCTGTGGCACCTAAGGACTCCTTATTACTCACCTGAAGAAGGGAGAGCAGGTGGCCAAGGAAGAAAAACAAAAGGCAAAGAAGAACAATGGTCTCAAACTTGCTCTGGAGCTGTTTTTCCTAGTGTGAGGATGCATTGGAACAGATGGATCATTGAGAGCCTGATCCAAAGATGATTAAAGACTAGAAGCGCTTCCCTTGATCTTGATGAACTTTTCTATGGTTCTGGAAGACTGGACTGCAGTCAGAAAACCCTCCCAGTGTGGCTCTCCAGTATGATCAAACTTTTTTCCTGGGCAGGGGAGAGGTTTTTATGGCTCCAGATGAGTCCCTACATCCCATAGCCCTAAAGTTATGAGTTAAACCTGCACTGAGCTGAGGGAGCTTATAAAGCTTTGTAAATAACTCCTCTGGAAGTGTGACTGTGGCCACAGCATGTCTGAGCTGGAGGGCAGCCCTTCTCACTCACTGTTGTTTGAATAATTGGAAAATCCCTCACCCGTTGCTATTTCATGGCCGCAGCCACAATCCTCCCCTGAGCTGCAGCCTCGGCTGCGGATGCTTCATTTCCATTTAATAGGATGAGAGCCACAGGGCTGTGAATCATCTGCTGCTGTCCCTGCTGCCTTCACGTGGGCACGTTCGCTGTGTTCCATCAGCCACTGCTCAGACTGATGGCAGGGCTCACACCTCATTTCCACGACTGAACTTTTTGAGATTGGGAAGATTTCCCTCGCCAGCCTCCTCTGCTCCAGAGGCCTGCCAATCTTTTTATTTTATTATTTTTTTGGCTGCCGTTGTGTGCTAGAATCTTTACAGACAGACAACGTACCGTCATTCCTTAAGCTTTTATTAACAGTGCTTTTTCTATCCGACCAAGGTTTTCTACCACATTTATTTCCATGCACGCTCTTGGCCGTGCGTGTGTGTGAGAATGTCTGTAAATCACTGTACAACTCTGCTTTTTTCCCACAGTGTTTTAGCTCAGCTAAACCAGAGCTACTGCAGCCACACTCAGCCCCAGCCTCGTGTTCCTGCCTCCATCTTGGACTTGGCACTACCAGATTTGTCAGAAACATTGGATTTTATGCAGTATCATGTAGTGAAATAGCTCAGGATGCTGATGCAGTTGGAAACCAGCCAGGCTAGATTTTGGCCAGTCTGGTCCCAGAGTCAGGTCATTTGGATATCAAGATTAAGGGTATAAAGCTGTAACACCCAAAGGAGGGCCACAAAAATGGTGAAGGGTCTGGAGGAGAAGCCACATGAGGAGTGGCTGAAGGTTTGGTCAACCTGGAGAAGAGGAAACTGAGGGGAGACTCATTGTGATGTTCAACATCCTCATGAGGGGCAGCAGCAACCTCTGCTCTCTGTGAACTGTGACAGACTCAAGGAAAGGGCACGAAGAGGAGGTTTAGGATGGATATTAGGAAAAGGTTCTTCCCCCAGGAAGGTGGTGGGGCACTGAACAGGCTCCCAGGGAATGGTCACAGCCCCAAACCTGACGGAGCTCAGGAAATTCTTGGACAAGGCTCTCAGGCAAGGGTGGGATTGCTGGGGTGTCCTGTGCAAGGCCAGGAGCTGGACAGGATGGTCCTTGTGGGTCCCTTCCAACTCAGGATATTCTATTCTATGATTCTATCATTCTCCTGTATTGACAAAGCAAGCCAGGAAATGAGATCGCATGGAAAAGGATGGGATTGAGAGCAGAATGGCAGCACACCAAATTTTCAGTGGTTTTGAGTGCTTCTCCTCTGCACACTTGGGTTCATGCTTATGTGTGTTTATTTCTAGGTACATATGAAAAAATCCATAGATCAACATTCCTAGACTGTTATACGTAAGACTGGGAATACAAAAAACCCATAATAAATAATTTGATAGATCCCATTGAGAGGCTTTTACAAGAGCTGCAAGATGCCAGATCTGTTACTAGCCCTGACCTGCCTGGATGTATCCTTGGGTGAACACCTCCAGACATTAATTAACAGTTGGTGATTAACACTGCCCAGCTCATCAGGAGCAATGAGCTGTACCTGGCACCAATTCCCAGCTCATCCCGTTACCTATGGGATGGACACAGGAGGGGCCAGCACCTGTGTCTCCTGATGAGGTGTGAGGACAAGGCCTGGGGTGAGTACATAAAAGGATGGTGAGGAGGCTGCAGCTCCTCCAGGGCTGGTGGGAGCTCAGGGCTGGGCTGTGTGGTTGTAAACTGCAAAAAAACCTGCAAAAACGCAAAGCCTGGGAGCTGGGCTAGTGGAAAGTGGGATGCTGCTGTACTAACCCTGGGGATCCCACTTTTCTAGTGGAGTAGGAGAGACGATGCTCTCACTGCCGTGTGGAGAAGGTGCCTTCGCTTCTGCACGGTGGAACACAAATCCTCTCCTCCTCCCTGCAGTAGCAGTGGTTCCCTCAAGAAGAAAGCAGCAGTTTCACCACCTCGCCAGGTAGACCCTTTTTCTCATTCATTTGTGTTCCTCTTTGTTCTCTGCATTTACTGTGATTTTTTTCCCCTTTCTAATGTTTTCTACAACAGTAAAATTCAGCTCCTCTGCAAACAACCTCTGCTAATATTGATTCATCCTTTATTACAAATGCGTTAGTTGTGCTATTATTGCCTTAAGTTTTCACTCCTGTCCCGTGACCTCCAGCTAAATGAACATTTTGTTCTCTCTGCATGAGATACTTACTCACTTCTCTAGCATTTATTCAATACCTCCCATATAGCAAAGATCCTCTTTTTCTTTGCTTGTTTTTAGGTTAGCAGTGATTGTGAATGTAAAAACCAACTTCTGTTCCCTACTTGTGAAAGCCAGTAAGTTTTGCCTCATGGGTTGGTTGTTTTTTATCCCAATTTGGGACTAATTTATAACTGGTGTTGATTGACAACTGGAGAATAGAAATCCCTGGTGGAATAGGCAAAAATGACAGTATTTTGAAATTGTATATTGTACTAGAGTTTGGCTAAACACTTAACAAATATACATATATTTAATGGAGAAAATACTTCTTGAAGGGTGAATTTAAACTTTCTAAGCAATTGATTTATTTTGCTTCCTTCTTTTGGCTGTGGAGGTAAACTAAGATCACCTGAGTCTTAGCCTAGTCCTCTCAGTTAAATGCCTTTAAGTGAGTGGGACGGATCAGAAGAAAGATGTGACTCTCACTGAAGAACGTGATTTACACAAGTTCTGTGTTGTTTATTTTTCCTTTTAAGTTTTCTGTGTGAGAGGATTTTACCCTTCTTGTTCCTCAGGGAAAAAGTTATATAAGCAGTCTAATGAATCAAGGCTGTGGAGCTGCATAAAGCAGGAGGAGAAGCATGTCTGGATCCCAGCTCCAGCCAGAGAGACCCCAATGTGCTGCTGAGAGGCACAGGAGCATCGAGTCAGCAGAACAGGGAGAGCCAGAGGGTGCTGCTCCAGGTTCCTGAACTGTTTAATCACTAACATGTTCCTCTGTGTCTTTTTGTCACCTGGTGGCTGCCTAGGAGTCGTTTGGGAATGGGGCTGCTCTCAAGACATCGTGTGGAGGATATGTGAACTTTCTTTCCACCTTGTACAGCTCTCCAAAGCGGCCTCAGCAGGGTTTGTATTTTAAAATACGCTTAGATGACCTCATAGTTGACCTCACAAAGGCAGTTCAGGTCTGCAGAATTTTCTTCTCCCCTTTTAATTTAGCAGTAGAGAGGCAGCCTCCAAGAATGGAAGCAAATACTTCACTCTGATGCCTTAGCCAGGCTTACCTGAAACAGAGGCCGGCAAGAGTTAGGAGAATAAAAAGCAGACAAATTTATTAAGGCCTTAGGTACATTCAGGGCAAACAAAGCCCCATTGTGAGGCTACACCCGAAAATGGACCCTGGGTCACGAGCTCATCACATCTTAAAAATTCTCTCTTATTAGCATATTGGGCGTTAATTCTTCAATCACACCTTGAGATGATGATGTTAACCATCCCAAGCCTGCTCCCCCCAATTCACGGTTGTTTACATATTTGGGACTGTGAGGCAACAAAAGTGTCCTTGGATTTCCATTCAGACGAATTGTTTTGGCTAAAGGTGCTGGGAACAGAGGTTTTTGTGTTTTATATGACGCCTAGAACTACATGCCAAACCTGCAGATACATGAAGAATAGAAGCTCAAAATTCAACAACTCAACAGATGAATCTGTTCTTAATCTGAGAATTTTCTACCTTCAATGAGCAAGGATAATAATATTGGAAGACCTCCCAATATCTGCTTGCTGGAAGTTTCATTAGAGCAGATCTGAACCCCTCTACAATGACGACGAGAGATTACACCAGAGGAAGTTTCGCTGTAGCCATGGTGTCCTCAAGCAAGCCAGGAGTCAGAAAATGAGTTCAGACTCTTGTTTCCACCCTGCCTTCTCCCATGCGGTAAATATTTCCTGTATTTTATAAGGCCATTTTCCTTGGTCCTTCTTGATCTTGATCTGTCAATCACCTCTAGGTAAATCTCAGGAAAAATGTTCATCCTTTCTAAGCAGGAAGCTCAGAGATTGATCTCTCTACTCCAGTCTCCCTCCAGGCAAACTAACATCATCTTCTGTGTGATTATGTACCAATTCAAGCTCAGCAAGGTCAGAACTGAGTTTATAATCCTTCCCTGTGATCCCTCTGGGCTATCTTCGTTCTCTTTAGCCATTCTTGTGCTCATCCATGAATTCAGATAGCTTGTGCTGTCCTTCAGGCAAGGGATCATGGTTGAGGACAGGGAAACGTTTCCTTAACATACCTTAAAATAAAAACAAACAAAATACCAGCCTTTTCTACTTGACTTTGGGGCAAAACTCTCATTCAAATTCCCATCACTTGGGATTCATCTTCCCTAGCTTTAGCTGTCCCGGGTATGTTTGGGCATGCCCGGCATCTGTTTTAAGCTAATAACCTAAGCTCCGTGAGCAGCTGGAAAAGAGGTATAGGGATGCTCCTCAGGTTATGTTTTCCTGCCCTTTAGACAGGAGGGAAGGCAGGATGCTGTCAGGGCAAATGTAACTGTGACAGGTAAATGTGCTCCTAGATGTGTTTCTGTTCTCTGAAAATTCGCAAGTCCTCTTGAGTCCGTGTCCGGTCACACTGAATAGACCTAGCCATTTCTTTTCCTGTTTCCCAGGGTAATTGTATTCCTTTGGTTTTTGTTTCTTTTTACATTTAAATTGTAATTGTATTCCTTTGCTTTTTGTCTCTTTTTACATTTAAATTCTTTAGAGAAGATCTTCCTTTTCAGGGTTTTTGTTTCCACAGTACCCAACAGAGGAGAATCCTCTTCTGGCACTGCAGGTTCATGGCGCTAAGACAAATAGTCATGAATTAGAACAAGAGAATCATTTATACTGAAAAATACCTTTACAATCAAGCCCAACCATTCCCCCAGCACTGCCAAGGCCACCAATAACCCATGTCCCCAAGAGCCACATCCACAGGGCTTTTAAATCCCTCCAGGGATGGGGACTGCACCACTGCCTTGGACCACCTGTACCAGGCTGGACAACCCTTGGGGTAAAGGAATTTTCTCCAATATCCCATCTAAACTTTTTCTGGCACAATTTGAGGCCATTTCCCCTTGTCCTATCCCTTATTCCCTGTCTCCCTTCAGCCACTTTTTCTCCAGGCTCCCATAGCTCCCTGAGCTGCTCCTCATCAGAGTCACCCAGACCCTTCCCCAACCCAGCTCTGAACATGTCAAGGTGTTGGACGTGGCACTAGGATCAAGCACACGCAATTCCATGTAAGAAACTTTCCTTGGAAAGCTGTTGACCTCAACATGCAGCCGAGGATGAATCCAGCCCATCACTCACTCCGAGCTCCCCATCTGTTTCTAGTTCTCTTTGGACTATCAGTGGTTTGGAATTTTTTTCACCATAAGAAACAACTGTTGCAATATTTTCTTTTTTCATTAAAATTGTCAGGTTATTTTGCTGTAACAGATTAGAAGCAACATTATTTCATTGAATATAATCCCACATGGATTTAGCTTCAACAGTCACTTGTTTCATCATTTTCCTAATAGGTTGTTGTCTACAGCTGACTTAGTGGTTTCTTTGACTAAGCTGACATTTTATAACTGCAATCATTGTCTATGAAGACCTTAACATATATTGAATGTATTTTAATACAAGTTCACATGGACTATTTTGTCTAACCGGCTTGTAACTGAGAAAATCAAATCTCTATGTCCATTAAATATATTTGCATCCAGAATTTGCTGATATTTGAGTGTTCTTGAAAATGTGAAGCAAGCACTTACCTTAATATTGAGTCTGTAGATGGGTTGCATGCAGAAATATTAAATGGTCTGCTCCTCACAGTAATTGCCTTTGATGGGACTCAGAGTTAAGCACATAATTAAATGCTTTCTGGTAAAAGTAGAAATTAAGCATATTTTTATGTACACAGGGGAATTTGAGACTGATTCTCAGATTATTTGACTTATCAGATATATTCCTTCCACTTTTGGAATGTTAGAACTAGAAATAGCTAACAAAGGAAGGTGTTTGGGTTGTAATTTAATAATCAAATTTTTGCAGAGCCCTGGAGTGGAAGGCCTGGTAGTGCTAGATCTGAAAGGGTCAGGATAAGAGTCATAACTTTTTATTGAGGTTTTTGGGCATTAAGAGATTTCCACTTTTGGGAACCAGTTTATTGGCTAATGCAAGGTCAAAGCTTGGATGTGATAAGCAGTAACCAACTGGTTGGTTTATTTTAGGCTGTGGAAAGCCTCACTGAAGTCTTTTTTCAGTCTTCATGTATTTTATATTCTCCTGCTCCGGTATTCATCATATAAATAATCAAATTCAGAGGACAGAAATGTATTGTTCACTTGGAGAAAATGTGAAGTGAGGGAGATGCAGCTGAAAAGGAGGAGGGGGGATTTAAAAGCAGGCAAAACTTGATTGCCTTTATAGGAAATTAAACACAATTTGTCAGCCTAGCACTGAAAAAAGCTTCCACAGGCTCTTCAGAAGGACAAAACTTAAGGACTTGTTTATTTACTTATATGCACACACACACACGCAGGGGAGTGGAGGTAATTTATGACATTCAGATGATTCCCATATTTGTGTCTGAGCTCACCTAGCAAGAAATGTTAAGGTCATACCCAATTTTGAAGATTAGTGCAAAGCTAATCCTGGGCTGAACTCAAGGCAATTGAAAAAGTTCAACACAAATGTGCTTTGCTGACATTGAGAGAAATTCAAGCAGGGAATTGGCAGACTTGAGTCTATGCCCTTATTAAAGCCCATTTCTCCCATGCGGCTTAGCAAATTCAGCTTTTTTTTTTTCTATCATAAACTATGTTCTTGAGATATAACTTCTACCTTGGTAACACTGGAAAGAGGCTAATTCTAGAGGGGCAGTGGTTTGTCATGTTCCTAAGTAAAATAAAAAAATTTTGAAAAGGAAATTAAAAACCAAAATCCTGGGGTTAAGTGGATGAACACACGCAAGATAGTCAAGGAGCACGGACTCTTCTGAGACTGTGGGGAAGGGAAAAGAGACACAAGTGAATCTGTAGCCTGAGATTTCTAATTCCAGTATTTTGTTTGTCTGTGATGGCTTGGCCCTAAGTTGGACACCAGGTGCCCACCAAAGCCACTCCTCAGCTGGACAGGAGAGAGGAAATCTGACTGGGGAAAGGGGTTTAATTTTTATTGCCAATCAAATCAGTGTGGGGTAATGAGAAGTAAAGCCAAACCTTAAAACACCTTCTCTCCAACCCTCCCTTCTTCCTGCATTCAACTTCATTCTGAAAATCTGTTAGAAATCTGTTCTTTGGGGTGGAACGATATCTTGGAATGAAGGAGGGCTGGGCAGTGAGATCAGGTACTTCAGATTCATTTCTGCACCCACTGCTGTGTCTTTCATACTGCTTTGGATGGGTTTCATCATTAGTAACTCAGTCCTACAGATTGAATGCTTGCCCAATCCCCACCATGGTCTGTACCTACGGGAACTCGGGAGCTGAGTTCTGATCCCCTGGACCACACTTGAGATAAATGGCTAAAATAGCCCAGAGTAGGCAAAAAGGGTACCCCAACAACCTCCTCCTCAGATCATTTGCTGAAGTACCAACATTAAGGACTTCATTACCTAGAGCCAAGAGAAAAAAGGATTTTCGCCAAAAATGGGTCATCACCTGGAACAGCTCAGGTCCTAGAAAATTCACAATCCTAGTAGAATACGGACAGTCAATTTGGCACCTTCTAGGAAAATGTAAAACACATATGAGCAGAAGTAGCAAAGAAAGAGTTGTCTGGCTGATCTTACACAAAACAGTGCAGCACCAAAACAAAATAACGTCTTAGGTCTTCCCAACCATACAAAAAATCAGTGCAGCATTGCAATAGCTATAGGAAGTCCTATTTTTTCAGCTGAATTCTGATTTAGCCATATTTCTTCCAGCTCACTAGCGACCAGCTTCTGCTGGATCAGACAGGTATGTACTCCACTCTGCTCTGCAAGAAGATAAAGAGCTGTAGGAAACCAAGAATTAGAAACTGCTGGTCCATGACAAAAGGTAAATGCAATACTGAATGACAAAGAAATGTCTAATGAATATTGTATTTATAAGGTATGGAGATTGGTCATGTCCTTCTGGAGAAGACACCTGTTCAAATACCCTTGTCAGGATGATAATGAGCAAGCTGACTCATGACTGGGATGATAATTTGCTGCAAATTGTTCCATGGGTAGCATGGATAACAAGTGAGCTGAGCTGTTACTTGTCACCGTAGGAATCAGAGTCCCTGACCATGAGAAACCAAAATTGAACTCCAGATATTTGGGTGTTTTCTTTATCTGTGAATGCAAAATGGTTTGGGACACTCTGGGCAAAATCTGGGGTCAGAGCGCTTCATGCCACACATCTCAGCTGATCATCTGTGACTGTTCTATGTTTTACCCCCAAAAAATTAACCTAATAATCTGAGTTCATTAACAGGAAATTCTTGCTTGTTCATATGATAAAATTCTGCACTGGTGAGAGCAGACTGTGATTCGTGTCGAGTCTCCCATCAAAGGCGGGTGCTTTCCTACAGGGCACAGGCAGTGCCAGGGGCTGTCTGTCTTCAATAACAGGAGAAGCCCTGACTATCACCAAAAAAGTCAGCTAGAAATGAGATTGTGTCAGATGGGACATGACAACCACATTTAATAGGTCACGCAAGAAATTCTGTGAAATCTCAATGGCTGATCTTGCCCTACATTCATCATAGGCAAATCCCTAGCAGTTGCTTTTTTAAGGCTGCCTTTTTCAAGTTAACACTTTCATGAGCATCGTTTCAAACACAAGATTCCTTGTGAAATACTTTTCATCCTTAGATGGAAGATGCAAGCCAAAATATGCTTGTGATTTATTATTACAACTCTCTGACTTTGTAGTGAAGCTAGAGTCCTAGTTTCTTGTTTTAAATTAATTGAATACGACTGTCAAAGAAGGAGAAAGGGATTCTCTGACAGGGGTGGTTGGAAAGACCCAACAAAAACATGGAATTCACTGAGAACCTATCACCTAGGTATTCCCAGCCCTGAAGCAGTGGCCATCTGGCAAGGCCTGAAACATTTCCTGCCATGCCTTGTGAAGTGTGAAATGCTCGGGTGAGGCGATGACAGGAAAATGACCACCTGAAAAAAATTCCGACGCGAGGTGTGCACTGACAGATGTGCAGGAACCTTCGAGTGCCGTGATTAGGATTTTAGAGTGGTAAAGCAGGTCTCACCCAGGGTCCCGCAGTGCCCTGTGCAGGATCACAGTGCTGAGGTGCTGACACAACACCAGCAGGTGAAATCAAGGCATTGTTAGTGTGGCATTGAGAAAATGAGAAAATACTCAGATGAGAAGGAGAACTTGCAAATGTAACTGAAATTACTGCAGGGAAGAAAGTAAGCACCCAGTTTTAAGAGATTATTTATTTAGGTTTGCTATATCTTTGAGTCTGGCTCATGGCTTTTAAACACCAGTTGTTGTCAAGGTTAAAAGTGTGAGCTTTGACTTCAAGCGCTCAGTCCCTTCTCTTTTCACAAACTTTTTAGGTACGGTCCCACACCCTGGGGCTAGTTCACAGCTTTCAGTTATTTACCCTGTGAAGAGCTGCCATAGATCCTACACAACTTTTTATCAAATTGAGAAATTTGGAAAAAGCCTTCTCCCTGGTAAACTCCTATTCAGAGAAATGGGAATCTTCAGGTGACACCTTCCACTGTCCCAGGCTGCTCCAAACCCCATCCAACCTGCCCTTGGACACTTCCAGGGATCCAGGGGCAGCCACAGCTGCTCTGGGTACCTGTGCCAGGGCCTGCCCACCCTCACAGGGAAGAACTTCTTCCCAAAAGCTCTGAAAATTCTTACATTGCTATGATATGCTAATAAATAACTGTGAGAGGAGGACTTGTGTGCAGCTTGAGATGGTTTTGAACCTGACATCAGTCCAAATTCCAAAGGTTTAGAGCATCCTGGACGAGCAGGGTCCTGGGACAGATGTGCTAGTGTGTCCTGTGGTTTTGCTTTTGGTAAGTAGGAGGCTTAGAAAGATGCCAATTCTAAAAAATTTTCTTCTATATATCAACACTTATTTTCCATCACCTCATGTAGTAGAGGGAAAAAAAAAAAAAGGAACTCTGAATGGTGTATTTTGAATTCCCATAAGGGCTCACCTCCACCATGGAACTAAAGAGAAAAGGACTTCTTTTGGTTTTTTTGGTTTTTTCTTTTTTCTTTTCTTTTTTTTTTTAAGTCAAACCAGCAAAATAAGCCACATTTTCACAGGCACTTTGGGGGCGGGAAGCAGAGAGTTTGGGAACATGCAGGAGAAATATTTGTATTATAACTCTGCTAGGAAACAATGTGCTCTAATTAGATGGCAGCAGGCTTGCAATATCCGCCCAGGCCTACCCACATTATTAATATTTTATCCTCACTGGCACCCATCATGCATTCTTTAACATTCATTTTCTGCGCTTCACAGGTTGCAGGCAGGTCTTCACTTTCCAATGTCTACACGATAATAAATCAAGGTCTTTAGCAAACATTTTACAAAAGAAAATGGGAATTTCTGTTTTTTCCCTTTTTTTGCCACAGAAAGGTAAGGATTATGATTTACCCACTGCTGGGACATTTACTCATACTGTGAATGATAGCAGAGATAGAAAATTGCCTTGAAAATTGCTTTGAATTATATGTACACCAATTCTTATATTTTTCTGTGTAGGAAGGGTGGCTGCAATGCATTTATTTTACATCTGGGTTTCTCTGCATTCTGCCATACACAGCTTTAGCTAGGAAGGTCACTGAGTAGCATTCCTCATTTCAAATTCAAAGAAATAAATGCACCCAGCTACCTCTGGCCTATATTTCAGGAGTGTGTACCCAGCTTTCCTTCAGCTGCTCTTTCAAGTTGGCATTTTCAAATGGGTTTTAGTCCATTGCCAAGCAGCTGCTCGTGTGGGGGCACCACTAAAATGAACTCTGCTGGGAAAATGCATTTCCTGCACAGATGCTGCTGCCTGGATTTCCTCGGTCTGGAATGGACCACGAGGTTTCACCATTTTGGTAATGAATGGGGGGAAAGTAGGGACAAAACATTGGTGGGAAGGATTGCTGCCAGTTAAAATCACAGAGCAGATATGTAAAAAAAACACCTGAAACTTCCATACCAGACATTTCCATCGAGCTTCAATGGACTAGAGATCTGCTTCTTTAAAATAATACTATGTTGTGTGTGCTTCTGAGCCTACAAATGCTGTTCCTATCCTGTTAATTCCTACTTGCTTTGCATTGCTGTTTCCTGTCACTGTTTTCTGTTGAGTTAGAATTCCTTTCAACTCTCTCTCCATCTTTCCTATTAAGTCTAATTGTTTCTCCCCTTTACGACTTTAGAACAAAATCATGTTAGACTTCTGTTTGGGTAGTGCTTTTTGATGTTAAAGATTATTTGCCTTTCATCTTTCTTCTCCTTTAAAGGGGAGTTTTCTTTCAAATATGAGCTTTCTTCAGCTTCTTATTTGTCTTTTGAAATTCTTTTTCTTTTGCAGATTGATATTTTTTTGCTAAGATTTCTTTTTTACTGTTGCACAGTTAAATTGCTCTTTCTCTGTTAGGCCTCTGACCCCATAAATCTGTATCTCCTTTATCTATCAAAAAGATCAGAGGTAAAAAGGAGAAAAGAAAGGCAAAACTCACTAAGTGGGAAAAAATCAATACATTATATGCACAATACTCATTTGTGGGAGCTGAGGTGATTCTGCACTTTCTGAATTATTGAAGAATCCATGAACTTTTACCAGGATCAAGGTCCCACTGTGCTTCACCAAAGACCTTCCTTAAGGAGTTTATACTCTAAGCAAACAGAGTGTACAAAAAGTAGAGGAAAGGATAATTCTCCATCTGAATGACGGAGAATTGAGATTCAAGACAAGGTTTTACAAAGACCTTGGCTGCCATTTAGGAAACAAAATAAGCCCAAATTGCACTTCTCAAGGTTTTGTCTTCATCCCGATACATCCTTTGGGCAAGCTCCAGGGATTTCTAACATATGGACTGGAGTGGAAATCATCAAGAAAAATGACTTCGAGGGCTTGGATTGTCCTCGGGACATTGGGCATGAGGCAGTGAGCTAAGCTGGAAAATCTGATCATAAATGTCACAGGAAGAAGGGAGAATTTGTCGTTTGCGGCTTGCGGAGCAGAGCAGAACCGCAGTTCCAGCGACTCCCTGGGTGCTTCCACCAGGGATTCATCTTTCCTTGGGATCCTCCGTGGGTCAGGGAGCCTGTGCCTGCTCGGGGAAATGTGTCCAGCAGGATTTGTGTCTCTGCTGCTTTGCTGGGAGAAGTTTTGCTCCTTGTGCATTTGGAGGATTTAAAGGGACTGAGGGGAGAAGAAGGAAAGCAGGAGGAAAGGACAGCGAGGAGGAAGAAAGGTTGGCTTGCCCAGAGGCCCAAACAACAAATTGCAGCAGTGCTGAAATGAGTCTTCTAAATCTTCACTGCAGCTATAAAATAAATCTAAAAAAGAGTGATACAAAGATTTCTTTCCTTCACGCTTCTCTGTGTCTCCATGCTGGCATCCCCAATTCTCACTTGCATAAATGAAATTAAAGAAAATTGTAAAGAAAATTGTAAACATGAGAGTTTAGTGGAAACGTTTTTAAATTAAAAAAAAAAAAAAGCCAAGGCCAAACCCAGGGCTTTCAATGCAGATCATCTTTAAACAATTCTCTTTCTACAACTTACATTATAGAAGCTTCAGGCTCATTGAATAGGCTTTGATACATCCAGAGTTTTACTTACAAGGTTCCTTGAAGAAATTGTTTTCTGTGTTCTCTGTTCAAACAATGAAAGAGTTTCAGTCGAGAGGGGGGAAAAAGCCTATTTAACACTGAGGATTTTGCAGCGAATCACAATGTGCCTCTGATTCAGAGTATTTATCGCCATGTTTCACTTGAGTAAACACTGTTGATTAGAACCCAAGCCAAATTATCAGACAACATGCTCGATGTCTGCTTTTCTGTCGAATTCACATCATAGTTTATTTCAAGACAAAAGCAATGCTATGGGATTTACCAGCAGCCTCTTGTTGCATAAGTAGTCTGAGCTTTAGACTCTTTGCAACACTACAAGACGTTGATTTGTTTGGCAAAGGCGGTCTTTAACAAACAAGATTTGTACATCTATTCCTGGAGTTAACTAATCGCTGCCGTCGAATTATCCCAGCCAAAAAGCAATTTGTAAATGCTGCTGTGCAGCTTCCAAGCATATTTGGAGAAAGGATCTCACTCATTCTACCACGCTGCATTTCATTATTGCACGGGATGAGCATAACAGCAGGAAAGTTCATATAATAAAGGCTGAAAACAGGGCAGCATTTTTAAATCCCCCCAGGACCAGATTTTCAAAGATCTCCAGTCTCGTCCAGATGCAAACAGGCACTTTCTGGGATTTTCTGAGCATGCCTACACACATTAGGTGTCTGAAGTACTGTGGGAAAAAATAAGTTATAATTGGGCCATTAATTATTTTTATGACACGCATTAAAGATGATTTGTGAGTGATGATGTCTGCGAAGGAGGAAAAGCGGTCTGATTTATATATGTCTTCCTGTCTATGTGAATATTCTTTGTGATGTGGTTTCAGTCTGGCTTTTCAAAATGTTCACTTTGGTAGGATTTATCCCACAGCCAGACGTCAAACACCAACTAATTAAGTCATACTTCATTAAGTAACTCTTTCACTGGGAACAGGTAGCCTCTCCTGATAGGATTCAGGCTCCTGGTTCGGTTATCTATCTGGGGGTAAGATGAATAGTCTTGTGAAACTGTTCTTCATTTTGCTGTTCCTGCTGACAGCTCACTAAAATCAAACATTTAACTCTTCTGTGGTTAAAGTTCCATTAGAAGCCCTCAGTGTAATGGTTTCTACTCAGGGTTAAAGCAATTATCTTCCCTGTTATTCTAGATATAACTTAAACCATGTCAGAAATATCTCAGATCTCAGTGGAAGCCAACTAGAGGAGCAACAAAAGGTTGGCAGATTCTTCCTCTGTGCCATTAAAGAACAAAGAAGCAAAAAAATTTAATGTGGTTGTACGTTGATGTTTGAATTTTTGCATTTTTTTAAACATGATGAGGGCCACTATTTGAAAAGAGAGCTATCTAAAAATTGGTACTGCCTCACTATAACCAAATTACTTTTTCCTTGAACATGATTTTAGAGAAAAATAAAACTTTTTTCATCATTATCAGAAAGATTCATTACTGTAGCTCTTAGAAGCTCAAACAGAGGTTAGAGCAGAGTTTTATAGCTTACCAGCTTGGAGACCCCAGCTCCTCAAAATCATAGAGGAAGATAAAATCAAAACAATTTATTTCCTTTTAAAACTGAAGAATGAAGTCAGATGCCATGTAGTTACTGGACATTAAACAGGCTGGGTGGGTCCTCGTGTGCTTAATGAAGTGGATGATGTAATAAATTTGCAGGGAAAACATCAATTTCAGATAGAAATTGGCTCCCCTACAAAGGAATAACTGTCTTCCCTTCCTGGTCCTCACTGAGAATATAAAATCTTCAGTGAGTCTGTGGTTCAGAATGAAATCTTATCCAAGGACTGCTGATACCCATTGATATCCATGGAATGCTTCAAGCATTCTATGAATATTTTAAAAGAGATCTCTAATCTTCAATCTCCTCCACGCTGAGATAACTGCCCTTGATTCCTTATCTTGGCCTAGGACTTGAGGAGCTGGTCTCTCAAATTAAGCAGTTCCTCAGTACCTCGCATCCCACTATGCCCCGATTTAAAATGCAGCTCGAGCTCGTGTGTTTATATATGGGAAGTCACTAAATCTAATTTTTCTCCCTCTCTAATTGCATTTTGTGCCATCAGCTATGAGAACGTGACCCATGGAAACTTAATGCTCGCATTACCTCACCTCCCCTGTGGATACACACTCCGTGCCAGAGGTCTCCTTGTCAAACCCGCTGACAAACCACCCCTGGTGGGAACAATCTGCTGCCATCCCCTGATTTTCCTGGTTGTGTCCACCTGGAGTTTGGCTGTAACCCCTCAGAGCAGCACAAGGGAGAGGCAGCACGTTATTTCTAGAAGAAACAATTTGGCCACCAGGACTTGAGCATCCTTTTTGTCCTTGGCCAGCGGGGATTTGAGGTGAAGGTTGGGTTGTGTGGTTATGGCCATGGATTTGGATAAATATCTGTGACCAGGTATGAAGTTATTGGTGCAGAAGTTTGTGCTGCTGTCACTGTTGCTATCAGTGAGAAGCTTGTCAAGAAATCACCTGAAAAATGTTGATTTAAGCATCAAATAGAGGAAATAGACATTCAGAAAATAAACTCATCTAGGGGGAGGCGTCCCTGCCCATGGCAGGGGTTTGGAATGAGATGGTTTTTAAGGTCCGTTCCAACTCAAACCATTTTGCTTCTATTATTCCAATTGCATGCAGGATTATTCACTATGCATCTAAAGACCGCTTTGCACCCCCCAGAACAACCACAACCTGCCTTGAGTCCTCCCAGCAGCTGGTCTGTAATTGTTTCTGGCATTTTCTCTTGTGTGAAACCAGAAAGAAAACTGAATGAATCAGCATATGAAGAAAAATCCCTATTGTTTTAATAAAAGACAAATCCATAACCTGTCCACAGTACTTAAATCTCGAAAGAAAATCTTTGCATTATTTCAACCACATTGCACGAGGTTGATTTGGAATGCTGACATTTGCGGTGGTGATTTTAAAAAAAAATAAAATAAATCTGTTTTTGAAGGGCCCCAAGGAACTGTTATTAGCTGCTTTTACTGCAACCAGGGTCTTCTTTAATATCTCTGAAAATGCATCTCCTCATGGACATGTGGGATGGGTCTAATGCATTTTCAAACAGCCTTGAGAGACAGAACTGCTCATCCAGTTGTGCAAGGGCTCACTGAGGGCAGGGGTGCAGCAGCTTTGCATTAATACTGAATATTTTCTATGGAAATGGAATTTTTGATGGAGCCACTTTGGCTCTGGGCATTTGGGGACCGTATTCCCCCAAATTCCAACCCTACTGTCACTGTTGCCTTTTGGCTGGTCTTAGAATTATGAGGCAGAAATGGAAAGACCCATTTCTTGGGTTAAAGGGATAAAAGGGTTTTACTGCAGCATTTTAATAGGATCCTATGGTGCACAGCTCTTCAAGGCAGAACACGCTGAGATGCCCACACCATATAATGCGTATACAATTTTTATAGACCTGCCAAATTAGCGTATTTGTTTAGAATCCCCCAATAAGAAACTTAATAAATTAAGTAATATCCTCCTATTCTAAAGAATCCCCCCCTCCAGATGAGGCTGGAGCCCAGTTAAAAAAAATATGTTCCAGAGAGAAGATTTCAACCAAGGTTGAAACCTCAAGTTCTGAGATGGCATAGGGCTCACCAGCCTCCCGCTGGGGATGTTTGGCCCTCCTGCCCTGCAGAACCCCAAAACTAAGCTGGAATATCAGGTTACAAAAATTACAAACATGTAGGCTAAGGGTACAAAGAATGTATAAAGTGCACAGAAAAAATATAAAAGGGTACATAAAAGGAAAAGGCAAAAACCATCAGGCATCACCACTAAAGGCTGGCTGCTCCTGGTTTACACCAGCCTGGGGCTGTGTCCTCAGGGAGGCTCTAATTTACAGTGGCAACCTGGGCAAAAGTGCCAAATTGCCTTGTTTTAGCCTGGATTTTATCTCAAAGTAATGATGTCAAGTCAATTCAAGTTAGGAACAAGTCTTTTTTTTTTTTTTTT
>VZRL01006640.1:69467-171808 GCA_013397895.1 Origma solitaria
TTCCTGGAGGAGTGAAAAGGAAAGTCAGCCTACAAAGATCACTTTTAAAGCAGCATTGTTTTCAAAGCAAGCTGCAAGTGAACTGCAGCAATCCATCAGCCTGGCTGTACTGCACAGTAAACTAATTTCCCATTTCCACTTCATTTTGTGTTTAGCTCTGTAATTTGTACATCTCAGAGCAGCTACTGTAAAATCTCAGACAACCAAAAAAAAAAAAACCAACCCAAAAAACCCCCAAAAAACAAAAAGAGCCCCCACAACCTAAAGTAAAGTAAACCATGAATAAAAAGCCACAACAAAAAACCTAGAAGTGTCTGGACTTACCTAGAATATCAATGTGTCCCTGACAAAGGCTCTTTGTGAGGAAACCCAATCTGCATTTGCCAGTGCTCCTAATTCTGCAAACTTTTCACATCTTCTTAATTGTTCTCTGTGTTAAATCACCCTTTTATATTTTTGACCAAATATATATATAATAAATTAATTATCTTCCTTATCCCTTAAAAGTGATCCATCAAGATGCAAAGATGATGGCTCTTTCATAGATGTAAAGAATTTGCATACACAAGCTGTAGGAGTCCCTGACATGTTGTTCAAAAATTAAATCACATGCATTCATCAGACAATGGACTCGTCTTATACAGTAAGAGAATATTCAATCAGCTGAAACAGATGCTTGGAGGAAATTTCGTTCTTGAGGCAACATTATGATACTGACAGGTGCATAAAAGAGTCTCAACTGCACAGCGCAAAGATGAAAAATCAAATGAAAATCCTTTTTTTTTTTTAATGACAATGAAAAATAATTACTTTTTAATGGGGAGCTGTAGCCATTTTTGCAGCTGATGCCAGTTTGAACTGTTCCTGTGTGTTATCCAAGAATCTGCCATGAGGAGGGCAGTGCTGAGGAGCCACTCACATGCTGTGGAGTGAGGCATTCCCACTCTCAGGGTGTCATTTACCCAGTCAGAGGATGAAAGGGGACCTCAAAAGTAACTATATGGGAGGAAAAATTTAAAAGAGAAGAAATTTTCCTGTATGCCATTCCATACTATTCCCCATATAGCAAAAGGCTCTCCACATTGCATATGTGGCTTACTTGCTAAATGCTGCAGAGGAAAGGCTTTAAATCAACCTGCATTTCATAGAATAAGGCAAAGAATTTCATTGATATAGATATAGATATATCTCCTTTTTGGTGGCTTTTGGAGGCAGAGGCAAATACCAGTCCTGCACAAGTGAACTCCTGTTAGTTCCTTGCTCCTGGATTTTCTAGCTAAATACTAAGATACCAGAAGCAATTGAGAAAAGTGCATTGCTGATTTCAGTTGTTACTTTTAAAGTATTACCACAGATCTCCTGCACATGTTGGCCCTCCCAAGCATCACACATTTCCAGGCCCTTTTCACAGCCACACAATTAATTTTGTTGGTATCTATATGATAAAACTCTAGACATAAAGAAATTTGAATAAATCAGACAGATAAACCTTCAGAAAGGAGGTAAGAAACTTCCAAAAACCAGTTAATAGCAGGCAAAAAGCATTTTCAAACAGGAGGGCATTCTGTCAGAAAATATCCTTTTGCCACGGGGCAGGGAAGGGGAGAAGGCTGTTAGTGAAGTTCACTCACTTTCAATTTTTTTTTTTCCCCTAATTCTCTCCAGAATATCAAAGACTTTTTTTCCAGGTCATGAGGAAAGAAAAAAAAATCTCACTTGTGTGTTCTCTGATTGCAAGAACTCTCCATTGCAGGGAGTCGACTTTACTGTCTGTCTTCAGAGGGCTCCTTTGGCTTCACAACTGCAGAGTTTGGGTTTGGGGGAGGTTAGTGGGGTTTCTTTTTTCTTTTCTTCTCTTTTTTTCTTTCCTCTTTCACACTGCGTTTTACATTTTAAGAATTTCTTGGGTTTAGTCAAAAATGCCTGCTGGTGCTTTCAGTGCATCTCAGTGTCTCCGGCAACAATTATCCCAGACCAGCTTCTTTCCAGAATCTCATAAAAATATGCTTTGAGATACAGAGACAGTCTCTCTCTCCCTCACACACACAAGGGTTGCAACTGCCATTCTCTGTCAATTATTTTCTGTGGGAAATGAACTTGCTGCAGGAGATGGGGCGAGTCTCATTGAAGTCGTCTGTGCTGAATGGTTTCTCGGGGTGGTTTGTTTTTTTTTTTTTGGGCTCCTTTTGGTAACAGATTCAACAGATCAGCAGCCAAGATTGTATTGTCTTGATTTTTGCATGCCATTGGTGAACTCAAAGCTGTGCACTGGCACTTGGAGATTTGTGCCTTTTATAGTGCTGGGCTGAGGATGTTGATGCAGATGTCTTTGCCATCTGAGCAGCTCCAAGTGCTTTTCAAGCTCTCATTTAAATGCAGTGCAGCTCCCACCGCTCTTCTGGCACAGCTTTGCTCGGAGCTGAGGGGATGCTGGTGCCAAATGTGAACCATTACACTGGCCACATCCAGGGCCCTCACCCTCAGCTCTGCTGGGGCTGTTCTGCAGCTTCTTCCCAGCACAAAACAACCCCGGAGTCACTGTGGTCACTGTGGTCACTGTGGCCACAATCCTGAAAATCTGCATGTCCACAGTGATGGTTGCACCCCGAGAGGACAAGGGATGTGGCTGAGGATCAAAAGTTATTGGTGGAAATCCATGTGTCCAGATTTGGCTTGCTCGTCCCCAGCTGCCAGAACAGATTCTGGGGCAGTTGGCAAACGTTAAAAACTGGGAGACTAAAAGAACATGAAAGCTGGGTTTTTTTCTCTCTCTCTCTGCTGAACTGAGGTATAGTCCACCCTTTCAAAACTCTCTCAGTCTTAGTCTTGATGTTGTACAATTGAGATCTCCATGCTGAAAAACTGTAATTTGTAGTGAAGGTAAAAATACTCTTATTCAGTTAAAAGTGATGTGTATTTGTTCTTGCAAGGTGAAATCTTCCAAACTGTTCCCTGTCCAAAAGACAGCTGGGTACACAGTGATGAGCGCCTCCTTCCTGGTACTCTCTAAATGCTCACATTTAAACAAACAAGCAAGCAGCGAAAAAGACCTTCTGCTGATAAAAGCCACAGCTTTGCAGCCTGCACCTGCTCTTCCTTATTAAAAAGTAAAATTTTACTCTTTAGTGTGGATCAATACCTAACTCCAGGGGGGCCTTGGACGGTGGTGGTTAAAAAGAGATGATAATTATCAATCCTCTGGGCAGAACACATGCTTGGGGCAGCCTGTTCTCTGTGTGGGTGTGTGATGGTCAGCAGGGCCAGGGCTCCAGAGACCTTTTCTATGCAGTTCTTCAGTGTCAGGAGCAGTCAGAAATCTGCAGCAGGATGCACTGGGCCAGGCGAAAGCACTGAATCCATTCTTTTATTCCCATTCAGCACAGTTTTGTGTGTGTTGTCTCCAATTCTTTGAGTCTGTTGGCTGAAGGAGTGCTCCGAGCAGTTCAAAAGCACAGAGAAATTCCTTTTTTCGTGCTCCATGTCAGCACATCAGAGCTCTGAGCACCTCGTTGCTGGCGATGGCATCTGGATGCGCTCTCGGGCCGTGGCAGCAGCATCCTGCAAAAACTGTTGCTTTGCTCTTTGAAAATGCCACTGACCTTATGAAAAGCAATCTCCTGGCACAGGCTGGAGGAGTAAATCACAGCACAAAGCTCGTGTGTGATATTAGGAGCAGAAAGTGAGTGGCAGAGTCACAAGGCTGGTCCCGCTGCTCGCCCACCCCGGACCAGGTTGGGGAGACAAAAACCTCACTGGTGTGGTGAGGGTGCCAGGCAAACTGGGCAAAATGATGGTGTGGGGCTAAAATGGGGCCTGGCTGTACAGAACATGGCAAATAAATCCCTTCCCACCTCAAGGACTCCGTGATCCCACCGTGACACAGCCTCTGGCATGGCCACGGCAGCCACGCACGCAGTAAAGGCGAAGGGCACAAATACCTCTGAGCGGTTTTCCTCTCCTAATGACGAAGCTGTTCCTTTCATTCCTTTTGTCTTTTGCTGACTCTGTCCCTGCTGCCTTATCTCCAGCAGTCTGTGTAATAGTGCCATAACCACTAAATCCCCTCTCAGCCTCCTCGGCATTAACTGCTGTTGTCACCAGCTACTTCTTGTCAACATTCCTTGATCCCCTTTGTGCACGGCCCTGTCTTAATTCTTTCTACCTGAAATTCATCAGTATATACAGGGAAGAGATATGTAGGGAGAGAGAATTCTGCCTTTCAATCCTCCTTTATTCGGGAAAAAAAATATCACTCCCTACATGCAGAGCTGAAATAGGATTTGATTTATGTTACTGCAACTCTACCGATTCCACCTGAAGTTTCTCTAATTTCAACTGGTGTAAGGGAGATTAAAATCCATCTCAGAGTACAGTACCTCGCTGCTGTGGAATTACTTTTGACTGGGTAAGAGATAGGAGGCATTTTTCCAGCCTGAAATACATTTTCATCGTTATCTCTTGCACAGGGCTCGGTGGGAAACTGTTACCGGAATTCTCTGCAAATCGCCTGAATTACGGATAATCCTTTAGGAGCAATAAAGGCCTATATGGCATGGGAGGGAATGTTTCTGCATGCCCTGGATGCAGTGGAAGCACAAAAACTGCACATCCAGTCTAGGGGTGAAAAAGCTGCTTTACCTTGCCCAAGGAGGGGGTGAACACGGCCCCAGCATTTCTAAAGTGCTGCCCTGTGGTTATCTCACCGATTTGCAGCCAGTCTGGCTTTGGGTTATCCTCTTGAAATGTTTCTTTAAGCAGAAAATGTTTTATTTAAGGCTGGAAATACATTTGCAAAGTATTCTGTGGTGTCCTGATTTGTCTTGCTGCATATCCCCTGCATATCATGGAATATCCACTCTTTGCTGATATTCCCTCAGTTATCTCTGCAGATTCTTTGCTGCTCTCACACCTGGGCAGGGGCAACACTGGTTTTTCTCCACCACTTCACTCGGTGGAGAGATAAGAAAAGTGCAATAGGTCCAATTCCCAATTCTCTGCTTTGTGAGCTTCCAGCCTGCACCAGCTAAAGATACAGCTCGAACTTCATCGGTTTCCTGGAATATTCATTTATATCTCTTTCATCACAGATTCTCCAGCGCTTCTCTCTTTGGGAGGAGCTCTAGTTTGGGCAAAGTTGCCCATCTGTTTCACTGCCTTGTCAGGAGGTTTTGCACTCCTCTCTTTTAACCAATAAATGGCCAAAGAGATCATGCCAATCTCAGCCTTTATTTACCTGGACCCAACTTTTTTTTTCTCCCTTTCATACCTTTTGCTCACATTATGACACCAGCTGACCAGAAGGAAGCAGACACTTGGTATTTTTTTCCTCCCAAATCAGGGGGGGAAAAACATATATATTTAATGATATTCACATTGCAAAATAAATGTGTGACATCCTTTTAAGTGTGAGGATTGGTCTGCAATTAAGACAGCAGGACGTTTCAAGCAATATGTCTGTGCAGAAGTAATCACACATCTCGGATGAATGAATTTATTTTATTCGTGGTTTCAGACATGCTGGAGGTCTGCAGTCTCCATTAGATAATGTGCTGTCCCAGCTTCTGAGGGGTTTAGGGAGAACTGAACTTCTGGAAAGTGTCATTTCTTGCTAGGAGAGAAATGAGCCAGCAAAGAGTCTGGATCTTGTATAATTGATCCCATCATTTATATTTATGTGAAAGACAGCGGGAAGGTGAATGCTCAGTCTTGAGCTGAAGTTCTTTGTGCCCTAATAGTCCTGGTGATGGGATTTAACACTAAAAATAACTCAAATAGGGTTGCATCAGGCCCAGGCTCTAGGCCAGCATCTAATTTTGTTGTTTGGGGCTGTATCTATAATTCTTTACTATATAAAGTAGTGTGTTAACATCCAATTCTCTCATCACAACATTGCTAGCAGGGCTTTCCTTTTACACAGTAAATATTTCAGTGTTAAATGGTCTTACCAAACACTTCAGACATCCCTAAGAGAAGAAGGAGATACTTTTTTCCCTGCAGTTTTGACCATCAATATTTGATGATTAAACCATGACATTTATGCAATACACACAGATTCTGTGATTGGGGAGCGCAAGGAAGGCAGGAGACATCAGCAGGGCTGGGAAAGGCTGTGGAGGTCTGTGGAAGTGCACAAGTGTTTTATGCTGAATTCTGGGCAGATTTCCAATGAAAAAATGAAAAAAAAAAAACAAACCAAAAAGGGGGAAAGTGCCTTATGCCCTTAAATGATGAACTACAGGAACAGTGATTTCACCTCCATTTGAAAAGGACAAAGAAGAGGCTGTCAGGGGAAAGAGCAAATGAAGGTGTGAGATGAGAATGACCTGAATGAGAGATTTCCTCAATCCTAAAGTCATTGCATCACCCAAAATTATATATAGCTTAGATCTGGCTGTGCCAGGAGTGCTCAGAGATGAGTCAGTCAAGCCAAACCCACCCAGCAGAGAGACAGAGAAGAACACACAAGTTCCCTGCATCTCAAGAACTCGAGAGGATGTTTGGTAGGGAAAGGAATAAAAATTCAGTTTTGACTACACTGATATTAGGTCTGCTAGGAGCTTTCACGTGGACACTGCGACAGATTAAGGCAGGAAATATTGAATTTGCTGACTAGGCTGGCCTTACAGCAAGAGACAGAGGGTCCCAGAGACCCCAAATCCATGGTGCAGCTCAGGCATCCCATCAGCATTCCTGAGCTTTGCAGAAGCTTAACCAAACAGCCCAAGTTAGATTTATGCAGTTCAGGAAAAGGCTGAGGTTTAAATCCGGGTAAAGCTGATTCACTCCCTGCTACTCTCTATTTCAAAGGGCAGCCTGTCAGACAGTGAAACACTGACCCATCTCAGAGCAGCACGTGAGTCTCCCATCCCCTCACAAACCGTGTTTGGTTTGAAACCTGCAGGAATGAACGTACAGCACTACATGACTCGCATAACCCTGCATCACAGCACACTCAGAACCCCATAACTCACTGTTTACAAACATATTTACAAGTCTTTTAGCTTGGTGATGGGAGTAAAAGAGCAAACAGGCTCAGCAGGCACTTACCTGACTCCCCCAGCACAGTAAAGCCATTTAGCTTATTCCAAAAAGCTATAGGGGATGAGACGGGAGGAGAAGCTCTTCCTGATTCTAATTTCTAAGTACATTAAGTGCAAACACTTCACTTTTACGAGAAAGTTTAACACTTAGCTCTATGAATATGAATCTCTGTTATCAGTTCAGATGAAGATTGTCATCTTTCAAGCCCATCACTTCTGCCACATCTATTAGATAAGGCCCTTTTCTGTCATTCTTCCATCCAGCTCAGTGTCTGATAGTAGGAAATTAGCACAGGGTTATAAATTCTCCCTGCTGTCTGATTTTTGTCCTCAGCAGATATATTTTTCTCATTCAATTCCATTTCTTATTTTGTCAGTGCATTGTATTTCAGAAATAGCTTGCTGGGGGTTTTTTTGTTGGGATTTTTGTTGTCGTTCTTCAAGCAATTACCATGCTACAGCTACAAAAAGTCATTTGCTTTCATTCAGGATGCCTTCTCGCTCAGTGCCAATGTAGAATATTGTAATATGCTGCAAATCCTTCATTTCTATTTAGGTTTGGAGTGTGCCTATTAGTTTCTAGGGAATAAATCATCACAGTCTGATGACTGAAATGACCTTAAGTCTCTGCAGCAATTTTAAAAGAAACTGATTCTCATTAAAACCACATAATTTTGCCAAGTATTTCAGTTATTTATTTTCTTTGTTGGTGCTCTGTACCAATTCAAATCCTTTTCTGCAGCTAATTACCAAACTATATTTCGTTTTAGGTCTGATTGATACTGCATTGCCTCTTCAGGAGCTGTAGATATGATAGCAAAGTGTGCTCGTCAAAGCACCAAGAATTTTCTGGGAATTGAATTTCACCTTGAATCACTCCAGCTTAGCCACGTTATCTTTTATTAGCTTTACCTTAAAGCCTCTTTCTCCAGAATTTTGTACATGGTTATCTCTCAAAACCCTTTCTGATATCATTGCTTGTGATATTTAACCTCACCCTGCTATCCAGACAATACATTGATTTACTATGCTCCTGATACTGATTTTCTATCATCAGTGCCCATTTGGGCTACTTTGAGCACATTCAGCAGTAAGACACCTGAAATACCCACATTGCAGAAATTTTATGGTTTGAGAGCCAAGATTTTTTATAACTCTTAAGTGCGCTTTCACTTTCTTTATTGCACCGAGTATGAAGTTAAATTTACCAAGCAGCATAAATCTCTTACACCTCTGAGGCCCATGGAACAAAAAAAAAATCATTAAAGAGGCATTTCTGTATCATACGTTAAAAGTGGCGAAAAGGAAGGAGAAAAATTGAAATAAAATGTTCACAGGATGGTGCCTGGATTTTAGTATCCAGGGCAAGATGTATCTCTTCAAATTTCAGACATCTGCGGCGTTGACACCCATCCCACACTCCTCGGTGAGGCATGGGGAGGAATGTGCCCTCGGAGGGGAAGATTCATGTGACCAGGTTTAGATAACTGCTCCAGGATGAGATGATTCACCCTTTTCTCTCCTGGAGGCAAAGTGGACAACCAAATCCAACAGAAATATCCACGCTGGATACTTGAAGTTTAACAAGATGAATCCACAAGAACATCTGTGTTTAAAGACCTGACATTGGAGCTAGCTCAAATATGTCCCATCTTGCCCTTCTTATGTGATCAAAATTTTTAAAATGCCCGTTTTACACAAGGTCTGAGCCCTCCTGGTTCCCATTAAAAAACACAGGAACATGGAGTCTCTTCAAAAAATTTTATGTTGGCTCTTGAAATTGATCTAATTCTGCCTCCACTCAGGACAGTTCTAAAATATGGTTTTAGCAGGAAAATTTCCCTGAGTCTGATGCATTAAATAGTCACTTATGCATGCTTTCCTAAACCCATATTTTTAGGCACCAGCCTTAAAATGTCCCCACTTTCAAAAACCTCTGTTGGCATTAGTCAGAAGCCTTTGTAACAACTGCCTTTGGTTATGATGATTATGCTTCTTTTTTGTTACTGCTCTCATTTTTCTCCGTTAGCGAAATTAAATAGACCTGCCTCAATTATAAGCTTTCCTGAATTACCAGGCTTGTGGGCTGTTTTGGGATTCTAATACTGCAAAGAATGTTGGAAGAAAGAAGAAAATCATGAAACCAGATGTATGCATAATAAATTGGCAAAACCTCTTTTATTTCTTTTTTTTTTCCAAGCTCCATTTTGGTGACCTACCTACTTGGCAAAGTTCTTCTAATAGCTGAGTTATTCTATCCTCAGAGGAATTTTTAATTTAAATACAAGTCCATGCATTTTGGCCAAAATGAGCCTGAGAAATTAACACTATTTTGGAATAGAGGGGGAAAAAAAACCCTGGAATCATCATCTAAGGGCATTTGAAAACGTTCCAGGAACATCATTACATATGTATTTTTAGTCTTCCTACTGGCAGCAAGAGCAGTGTAAGACAAATTTGCATTTCAAGGCTGGAACCAACTGCATTTTGCATGGATCTGATAAAAACATCAGAACAACGACATACTTTGGCACACACATACATTTCCTAAAATGACAGAAAAAAAAATTAGAATTTCAAGGATGCATTTCTACACCTCCCACTTCAAAGTTTTGCTACTTAATCTCCCTTGAATAAGTTGCAAATAGGCCTGACCTCTTAGTACAACTCATTCATTTCCATGGGTTTTTCCATGTACATCCCACAAAAGGACTGTCTCAGTGAGTTTACAGATATTGTGCAGATACTCAGGAAGAGCAGAGAAACCTCTAAATTTATCCCAGTGGTAACAAGTGGGATTTTTTATGGGATCTGTTATCACTGGAGCCCCACAATATCTCCTCAAAATTTGTTTTGAGCACCTGATCTTTTACTGGCTCCCAACAGTGAAGGCACATCAAGAAGATCCAACCTGGCCTTGCAGACTCAGTTCCTGAGTTTATTTCACTGGAGGCTTCAGGAGCACTTATGGAAAAGTTTTCAAGGCAAACCAGAGGATGCAGAGATCAAAATGTACTGAATCCTCCAACACTGCTCTCTGGCAGCAGCAGCAGGGTACAGATAAAACCTGGGCTATTTGCACAAGGCGCTGCACAGCTCAGCAAACTTTGCTTTTCATTGCACTTTCTGACTTTGAAGAATCTCAGGCTGCGTGTGATGGCAGAAGGTATTTTATTTTCCAAACTGTGTTTGTAGAGAAGAGATGCGTAGGGACAAGAAAACATCTCTTGGAGACATTTTATTCCTGCACACAGTTTTGTTTGATCCCAGGCAGGTGATGTTGGGTTGGAAGCAACTCACTCTTCACGCTCTTGAAGCAGCATCTGCTCTCTCAGTACTGCAAGCTGAAAAAGGAGTATCAGAAACAGCACATCCTGATTTCTCGGGGAAACTGTCAGAGAAAATAAAAGGCTTATCTGAGTATAAAGTAAATATCCACAACTACTAGAGAACACAGCTCTTGCAGCTAGGGAGGAAGTAACAAGCCTTGCTTGACGCACGATCTTTCCAACAAACAGAAATAGTTTGGCAAAATTTCCTGATTGAGCCGCTCTGCGACTTGGAAAAGTTCTGCTGTGTCAAATTTGGGCTTCAGCCCTGGCTTTGCCCCAGCAAACCGAGTGCTCCTCTGTCCCTGCAGCCGGTCCTGCCTCTCACAGCTCCATCCCTCCTCCTTTGGAGCTGCACAGGGGCGAAGGAAGAGCCATCCTCACCTCTGGCAGGTTCCTGGCTCCCTGTCCACAGGAGGCTGGAGCATTTTCCAGCTTCAAGGCTCAGCCAACCCTGGAAACAACTCACAAAATCTTTTGCAATTCCCCAGACCTGGTGGCATTCTGGGATCAGTCTCCTTAGAAGCTGCTCCAGGATGAAAATTGAACTGCAGCCTGGAGCAAATTGCATTTCTCTAGGGACAAGCAGGACTCTTTTATCCTCATTTCTTTTGATCTGATAACCTTTCTATCTCTTTCTCTTTTGAACATTTCTCTCGGTTTCAACCAGAGAAGTCTCCGAGCTGTCAAGCTCCACCAGCCTTTGGAAATAAAGAAGAAAGAGGGAAGGTTTTAACATGTTGATCTCATCCCTCAAAGAAATACCTCTTAACTCATCAGTGTGTGTGTCCTGCCCAGGACAGAGGACACTTCCTTCAGCAGCAGCTAGGAGAGCTAGGAGAGGTGGCAACGAGGCCAGGAAAGAGGATTGATTTAGGATACAAACCTCAGGAATCCCAGGTTTTCACCTTCTGTTAAACAGCATCTTTCAGCTTATTAACTTTATGATCACCATGATACCACATAGCAGTACAGTCCAGAGGCTAATTATGATTTCACTGCAAAAAAGATTTTTCTTTCCAGTTTAAAAAAATTGTTAACTTTCTATTTCAGGAAATATTGTTCAAACAAATTAAGAAAGTGCTAAGCAGAGCTCTGCAGCTACATCATCTCTATAGCTTATTTGTTTATACATATTTATAATGGTGTGGATAATTTTTTTCCTAAGATGAATGATCTCATTTTTGAATAGTTGTTGCTACAAATCACAGAATCATTTCCATGTCTCCTTTGTCCACTTTTGAGTTTAGCTGCCTGGAATTGCACATGGCATTCACGGTGAAAAGGCATTTTGATTTACACAGGTTTGTATAATTTCTTTATTATTCTCCATTGTGGCTTTCATTGAGCACCAACAATTCTGTTCCACTGACCTTGCTTCCACAGTAAACACTTTCATTAAGTTATTTATAATGATTCACAGATCTACTAGAGCTGAAACAATGCAGAATTTCCACAGCCAGCGGTATAAAATAAAGATTTGAGTATTTCAAGATATTGTACATAATTTTTCCATCTCAACATTGAATTTCCTCTGCTGTTTATACAGCT
The DNA here is from genome assembly GCA_013397895.1 of Origma solitaria. Taxonomy (NCBI): domain Eukaryota; kingdom Metazoa; phylum Chordata; class Aves; order Passeriformes; family Acanthizidae; genus Origma; species Origma solitaria. The sequence goes on from VZRL01006640.1 coordinate 81,388, forward strand.
TGGAAGGCTTTTTCTGTCTAGATCTCTCCTACCTTGGAAACCACAGCAGTTACCTGCAAAATCCCCTCTTTCCCTGCTCTTGTAGATTATTAAAGCATCCTTTAAACACTACTGTGTTTGGAGGGCACCTTTCAGCTTTCCCTTGAGGAAAAACGAGCTCATCCCTACCCCTGAATGAAACACTGAAGATTTCAGCAAATTGGCATCTTTGTGCCAGCACTCCTCTCATGCAGGAGCACACCTGGAAGCAGGAATGTGATCCCAGAGCAGGAATCAGGATTCTGTGCCTGCTTTGCCTCGCTCAGCTCAGGCAGGGCAGGAGAGCACTGGGATTGCTGCAGAGCTCATGTCTTTGAGAATCCAAACCCACCCAGCACTGAGCTGTTTCACAGTGTGCAGCATATCTGGGGTTTGGAGCTAGATGGTCTTTAAGATCCCTTCCAACACAACCTAAACAACAATTCTATGATTTAGGTATTGCTCCTGTGATGTAAACTCTGTGTTTTAGCTAATTATTTACCCTGGCGTGATGACGGATTCATCCATAATCTTCTGAGCTGAATTTTCATACCAGTCAGAGGCACCAGTGTGGCCTGAACAACTCCACAGAGCTTTTTAAAAACAAATCTCCAAGCTCCCCAACCTGCTCCACCAAAATCCCACCCAAAAAATAACACCTACAATTACGCCACATCCATCCTAACTTCCAGGCAGCACGGTAATGTGTTTATTCCCACCCTCCCCTCCAAACTCTCCATGTTTAGAGCAGAGGGTTCTGCCGAGCCTGGGGTGATGTGACAGTGATGCAAAGGCTGAGCAGAGCTGAATTCAGCACTCACAGGGAGGAAATTCTGTTTTAGCTGCACACAGATGAGCAGCTGTGCCAGCCTCTGACACAGACCGAAAGCACAGCACAGCCAGGAGGTCACCCTGCCATGGCTTCATTCGTTTCCAGTATCAAACCAAGCAGTGGTTTTGTTTTTTTTTGTTTTTTCACAGTTACCCTCCAGATTAACCAAAAACCTGAAGAATGCCTTGGCTGTTGGTCTGTGTGAAACAATGTCAAATTCGGCTACAACAGTGTTGGTATTTTGGGGGTGTTTACTTAACTTAATGAGGAATGTGATCAGCACTAATGGGGAAAGCACTGTGTTTTCATATGTGTATGCAAATGTCAGTAATTAGAATGTGCAAATGAGGAGTAGGTGTCCAGGGGAAGGTTGCTGTTTGCTTTCTATCGCTTGTGCATGTTAATTATCAAAATAAAATTTGGAAATGGTCCTCTCCTCTTTTACTCCAAGGTTAATAATACAATTCAGTGGGCTTTAAAAAGGACAGGCTTGCATTACAGCTTTGGCATGTTTCCCAACGTGTTATACAAATTCATACACTGATTGAAGGCCTTTAAATTCCTCCCTTGACAAGAAATTGTCCTTTTTCATGACTTGGGCAGATGATCTGAACATGTGTATACCTGATATGGATATTATTATTGTCAAACCCGGGTTTAAATTTAAGGTGTGAGTAAAATCAGCCCGAGTCCTCAAACAAGGGATCAAATTGTAGAGAATTTATTCGTATTTGTACATCTGATATTAATTTCCCATCAATCAGCAACTTGTGAGTGAGGGGTTTGTAGAGCATTTTTAGAAAAACAGCCCCCATGTAGTCATTGCTCTTGAAATCATCTCCTCCAATATTTGTATGTAATCTCTTAAATTAAAACTCTCAGATTAGAAAATCTCAGTCATGGGAGGCTGAGAAGTTTTATCTTTGAGCAAGCATTTGCCTCTCTGATTCCATCAGTCCTGAGCACACAGATCCTATAAAGGAAATTGGAACTATTAGACAAGATTCAGCTTAGAGCAAGGTAAATGTCTGTCACAGGTAGACTATATTTCAAATATTGCAGAAAAACCCCACAAAATGCTGTTATTTTGTCTCTAAATTCACCTTTTTTTGTTTGGATTTTTTTTTCTCTTTTAATCTATTTGTTTTTTTTTTTCTATTCATACTTTAGCCTTTAAAATTATGACTAGATAAAGTTTTTAGCAAGTAAGACAAATCAGGTCAGAGTTTACAATTTCAACAAAACACTACTTTCAATGGCAAATAAAGCAAAAACTGATGAAAAAAAAGCTGAAGGTGGATAGAGAAACAGTCATAAACCTCTACCTGTTGACCAGCTGCAAGGAATTGCTCCAAACCAAACCCTCTGACAGCTCCCAAAGTCATCAGCACACATCTGAGGTTATAATATCTGACATGGTGAGCCTATTTCTGAGTGCAGCCCCAAATTTCACACCTCAGCATGTTCAAGCTCCTTCCACCAAGGCAGGGAGCACATTCCTGTGCCTCCCAGAAGGAGATGGGGACAGGTTTGGTTTTCTGCACCTGATTGATGCCGGGTTAAATGACCCCTCTGTACAGCTGTCCTAGTGACCCAAAACTTCAAAAAATTAATATACGCATTTTCCTTCATCCACAGCAAAGCTTTGCACTCATTTGCATCCTGCTGTTCACTGAGGAAACACTTTGCCTCTTGGCTGGAATGTCAGGATTAGTGAAGGACTTAGAAATGAGAGAGGCTCTCGCAGAGATAAAAACCCTCAGGGAGGCAAGAAATGGACTTCCAGCTCCACTGACCGCTGTGCCCAGTTATGGACACCACAGCTGACAGAAGATATGGGCCAGCTGGAGGGAACCCAGGAAGGAGAAGTGAGAGTGATCGAGCTGAAGGAAATGGGGGCTGAGACTAAGAGTGTCCACAGGACACCAGCACTGAGGGAGACAGTGAAAAAACACTGCAGGACCCTTTTGTAGGATGAAGGAGATCAAGTCTGTCTGAAATGGTACAGAAATAATTGTCCTGGTCTGGGGAAAGAGGGACAAGCCCTCCTGTGGGGACCCCTTCCATCAATCCTACTCTTTTCAGATATTCCTGTGGCATCCTACAGTCAGGAAAGCATTTTGAATGCATTTCAGCCTGTCCCTTGCATGGCTGAGGACAAATCCCCACAGGATGCAGCTGCAGAGCTGTGCATTACTGCAGACCTAAAGAGCAGCAAACCATTTCAGTCACTCTTTCCATTATTTTCTCCAGAAACTTAAGCTAAGAGAATTACTGGGTTAAAGAAACAGAGAGGAAAAGCAGAAGGAAAATCAAAGGAAGCAAAGTTGCTTTTCTTAGCCCTTCCTAACCATCGAAGCCAGCAGGGCTCAAGCCACACCTCCTTCCATGGGAATCCAGCAGGGTGTGAGGAGCTCTGGTTGAGGACACTTCTCACCGAGGTCATCTGTGCAAAAAGTGCACATCAGCAGCCTTCCAAAGGCAGCCGGGCTGTGATCAATACCCCGGGAGACAGCTAACATAACTTTCATTTCCACCTCAGCCTAAGGAAATAAAAAGCTGTGTCTCTGCACTGTCAGGCTCTAAGTGTCAGTTTATCAGATATTTTGCAGGGAAGCAATTTCCCTCTTCCTGCTCGTGTTCGTGCCAAGAGGATAAAGGGAGAATCTTTGAAGAAAGGCTTTTTTTCCCCTACTGCTTAGCACAGGTGGAAGAAGGGAAGTGAAAGCACTTGTGTGAATTACCTGCAGAAATATATCCTAGAGGCTGAACAAGAATATATGATATTATAAAAAACCCATGAGTTGCCCTTTCTGGCTCAATATCAATAGAGCCAATGCACTGCTTTGCACCAATCTGCCTCAAAGCTCACATAGGTTTTCCAGGTGCTCAGGCCTTGTGTGGCATTTCTGTGCCCCTCAGCTCCAGTTTAGTCAGTAAAAAAGTCAGATAAGTTAGTTCTGTGAAGCAGGAGCTGGGCTTAGCTGCCACCGTCAACAATTTAGGCACATAATTTAAGTACAGGTTTGCACTTGTACCTAGGAAGGGACATTTCCTTGAGAGGAGATCCAAACTGTCTGCAAAATGGGGATCACATCCCAGGAAAGTGATTTGCAGGCAAAGGCACTTTGGCCAAACATCTTCACTAGTGCCAGATCCTGTTTCCCTTGAAACGAGTGCACTTCTCCATTGCCTTCAACAGAAAAAGGATTCAGGCAAAAAGCCTCACACCAGGCTGTTTGAATTTCAAAATGCAGCAGGGCTCAAGCCAGCAGAAGGATGGCCTGAAAATAATGTATTACATATGTTAAAAATGGGCTTAACTAAATTGCCTTTCAACAATAGTTTCAACAATACGTTGAAAAGAAATTGCAAAGCTACAGGAGTTGGACTCGATGATCCTCGTGGATCCTTTCCAACTCAGGGTATTCTATATCTCCTCGATTCTATGGTGTTATGGACAAATTTGTTTTTTTCTTAATGGATTTAAGGGAAGTTACAGCTGAGATGCCCAAGGAGGGTGACAGTGACAATTCTCAAGTCACATCATGTTTGCAATAAAATGGGTTTGGTAAAGTCACACTCAGAATGAATTCAGATAACTTGGTTTTACCACAAAATACAAGTGATACTAAAATCTAACCATGTCCAGCCACCCTATCTCATGGAATAGGTGGGGATTTCTCAATGAACACTGAGAAAGAAACAGTCTGTTGCTTTTAATCTTCCACATAATCTTCTAACATATCTTGATTTTGTTCAAGTCAGCAGTTCGTAATTCAATAATTCAGATTTCTTGTGGCCTGTATTCATATAGCTCAGGGTATAAAACTGGCAAATGCATCCTAGAAATGGAAATTGTGGTATTGGACATGCTGAAGACCTCCTTGGAAAAAACTGGGCAACTCCTGAACAGAATCCATGCAGTGACCAATACTCTCTAAAATCATCAGAATTATTGCATGTGCGCATATGTTCATCACTTAGGTGTAGGAACTCCAGCTTGCTGCCATATAGCCACAAATCTTAACTATTGAGCAGCTCCAAATGTGTGACCATGCACATACTCTCTGGTTTTATCGAATATTTCCCCCATGAAAATGATCAGCAGCCTGAAAAATGATTTCTAGGACTGTTAAATGTTCAAAAATTCCAGTCAAATTTTAAAAAACTTTCCATGCTGACCAAATTTTTTTTCCTAGGAGGAGTTCAAGGACACATACAAGAAAACATATTTATAAAGTAATCCTGAAATTAAAATCTTAGGGCTTTTATCATCTCATTCATAAATCAGTGAAGCTTGGAAAGTAAATAGGATTCATGTTGCCATTGGAAAGCTCTGACACACAACCGTGGACTTCCTGAATTTAGAAACATCTTTTTGATTTCCATCCTGAGTTTGTTGAGGTTTGGATCGCTGCCTGTGATTTTCAGCCCATGATCTGCAGACACAGGGTGGTCCACAGGGAGCTTCTGGAGGACTCTTGGCCAGCACAGGCTCAACAGATGTGTATTAACTTCACAGGACTCACAGTTCCACTGGGGGACATTTAGTTGTGCATCAACGACGTAAAGAATGAGAATTGTTAATTACCTGTGGCACATCTCAGAGGGATCTTTGCACATCCCACTGCTTAACCATGAACCAGTGGAATGCTCTGCAATCATTTCAGGGCTGTGAAGCTGTTTTAGTTCCCTGCTCCACGTCCCACTCTTCCCAGAGCCATCCCCTCCCCTCGAAAGATAATTCTGAGGTGCCAGAAAAGTCTGAGGTGTTGAGGTGAGGAGTTTCACCCTGTCTGGGTGTCTTGGTTTGAAAGACAGGTGTCTTGCTAAGGAAGGTGGGAGACTCCCTTAGAATGGATAACGTGACCCCTTCCCTCTGAATTATTATAACTTCAGAATCAAGGGCTTTCAAAGATATGGGTGAAGGAATAACAGTTCTACGCTAATATTTAGAGCAAGGCAATAATACAGAAACAATGGTTTGGATAGACAAAGTCAGAATGCAACCTGCACCCTGTTAGGGCAGTGCTAGCAGTGCAGTTCAATGGTGGCTGCAGTCCCGTTGGAGTGATGGATGTGCTCTTGTTGAAGTGCTGATCTTGTGGAAAGGCCTCGTCAGTCTCTGGAGGTCCAGTGGTGGCTCTCGAGCTCTTCTTCTCTGGGAATTCAGTGGAAAAGGTAGTCCAATGTTCCAGAGTCTCTCTCATATGCAGGTAGGAATGTTCAGTTCCTCCCCTCTGGGTGGGGCATCTCACAATGGCTGATGGAATCTTATGAGTCACTCCCGGAGCCCTCGATGGCCATGAGCAGAGATAGCCCCAATGGTGTTAGCAGGGCTGGGTCATGCTGAACACAAAGAACATTGCCCCACCTGTTTTAACAGCTTATGGAGATGGGAATAGAATACAGACTTTTAGTTACACATTCCATGTAACCTAGGACACTGGGTGTGATCCCCAGTGCTGCCAGCATCGCTTCCAGCCAGGAGCGAGCTTTCCCTGGGGAACACTCACACAAACACCTCTCGGGTTCAGCACTTCCATCCTCATGGATGTGGTTTGTAAAGCACGAGCAGGGAGCAGTGAAGCATTTCAGGTCATATTGATATTTGGCTGCGTCTTTTAATAATTATTGCTTGGGTACACAGCAGCTATTAAACACAATACAGAGAGATAATTTTTTTCTCTCTGTCTCTGCAATAACAAAAGGCCATAAAATGCTCATGTCTGCCCATTCATTACTTTGACTTTGCTATGGTTTAAGGCAAAAAAGCCCGGTAGTATTTAGAACAAAAGCAAACAGGCTTAAGCCAGCGTTGTCACCACCATGTTAAAGCTCTTCACTCTGCTCTAACTAAATTCAATCAGCAAAGTGCCTGACGGAGTCCATCCAAAATTCTCACAAAATGGTTTGAAATACTCATGTGTTGAAGGGCTTTCTTTTTTTCTTTTTTTTTTAAATCCAATTTAAGTTTGTATTCTTAAATAAGAAGCCAAGTCCATGTCAGGAAACATGGTCAAATGTTCATTTTTAGGAGACTGTTTTGTAGAACCGGTCCAAACCAATTTTTCTAGTGAGAATTTCTGCTGAAAGGAAAAAAGTTTCTTGAGTTTTATGTATACTGTCTAGCTGTTTCTCAGAAAGAAAAAAAGAAAGCCCTTGAAGTAAAATGTAATTCCTCCAAAGAACAAAGCATTTCAGGTAGGTTAAATGTCTCCTTTTGTCTTTCAAGATTGTATTCAACTGCTGATCTCGATTATGGTAACCAGTTTCAAAATCTTATACATTTCAGTGAAGATCTTAAGGGAGGTTTTGTGTCTATTTTTCCTCAAGATGAAATAATTAAAAAAAAAAACACAACAGGAAAAACAAGCCTCAAACCTTAACAGGTAATTGATATTCTTGAAGACGACTCTTCATTTCATGAAAAAGCAGGATCCTCAGAGGGAAAGCTCGCTATCTCTGAAGATTAAATTCATGAGTCTGACTACTTTTCGTGCATTAAGTTAAGCAGGTGATAACACTTCACAGATAAAATCCTGTATTGATAAAGTGCATCTACCTTGGTCCTCCACAAGATTGTAAAGGGCCATTTTAACAAAGTTGAACCTCCTGAATCACAACAGGGATTTGTGTGCTCTCTTATTTGCCTCCACACCTAATCCAAACCTTCAGAAATCGTTGTTATGGATCCTATCTATTGAAAAATATTTTAATATATGTTTGGAAAGATAAACACTTTCTGGAGGTATTACCAGCCCAAAGCTTGGCCCCTACTGCATGAAGTTTCTAGAACAGGTAAATTTGATATTCCTTTAATGTATTTCTGAGAATTTATGTAATTGCCAGGTTATTTCTTCAGGCTTTTCTTCAGTTACTATGAGAACAGCAGTTCCTTTCTAGGCGGAAGCAGACATTATTTCGAAAACTTCATTACGTTACCAATTTGGTGCTCTAAGAAAAAACAATTACTTGTGATGGGACTCAAAGAACAACTCATAACTTGGTCTCAGTAAACTTTTTGAATCAATAAAGAAAGTCCTGAGGAAGTTGGGCAAGGGAACAAGAATCTCTTGTTAACACAGTGTGAAAAACAGGCCAAGTGGCACAATTAATTCCCAGCACTCCTGAGCTTCTCTTTTTATCGGGAATTTCTTTTTCCTGATACACCTCCCCAAAGGTAGTTGGGTATGTTGGACAAAGCTAAATGGCTTCAAAATTTAAAAAAAAAATCCCAAAAGATTTATGATGAGTTCTATATCTTGCTACTTTAATTTAAACCTGGTGATTTAAATTGTATTTTTGCCTTTCTGGCTAATTTTTAGCAGCCTTTAATTGGAAATAAACAAATTTTAAGGTAGGTTTTATCTCTGCTATCTCCAACTTTCTGAAATGTAGGGGTCTAGCTGAGATCTCGCTTAGTCACTGCCTGGAGAGAAAACATCTCCAGCAGCCTCACAAGGTGGAATCTATAAGGACTCTGTGATTTCATGATTTCGTTGACTGTGCGGGACCCCAGACCGGATGGTCCTGAAGGTCCCTTCCAACACAAACATTCTGTGATTCCATGATACCATCATTTTCGGCTGTTCAGGCAGGATAAATCTCACCCTCAAATTTCTTTTTCTTAAGTGAAAACTGAGATTCCTCGACAAGAGCAAGAAGCCTGGAGCTGTGACATTAGCAATGCTCACCCCTCAAGAGCTGGCAAAAGCAATTTAGTACCTTGTCATACCTGATGAATAAACTGTTTCTGTTTTTTAGGAGCAATTATGGGTTACGAAGTGTGTGGCCCATCCTGCTCCCAAAGCCAACATAAAGGGATACGTTGCTTTATTTTGTGACAGGAATGTTCAACATTCATTATCCCAATCATCCCACAGCAAGGACAGTTGCAGATTTAGGTGTGGGTGCAGAAACTCCCTGAAAAATGTAGGATGAGGATGAAGTGGATCAATAATTGGATGCATCCAACGACAATTATTGCTCAAAATTGACCCTCCCCATCTCAATAGATTCTTGCAGCTGAACATTCTTTTGTAGATTTATGTGCTTCCTTAAGCTTTTCAGATCAGACTTCCCCTCCTACAGGCTATAAAACTTAATTAATCAAACATATTTTTTCCAGTGCTGGAATTTATAAATGCAAAAATATAGTAACAAAAGAGCTTATAAGCAACCACATAGAGTAAGATACAAAATTCATCTAGGCTAATTCCTTGCCTCTGATACTATCCAGTGGCAGATCTTTAGGGAAATTGTATACCTAAAAAGACATTTATAGTGAAGTCTTTTCCCTGGCAAATCCTTCAGGCAGACAGTGCATAAGGACTTGCCACTGCAATTAATAGTTCCAAACTTACACGTACTCCTTGAAAAAGTCTTGTCAGTTTTTGAGCACAATCATTCAAATTTCCACAGCTTTCTGGGGTAATTAAATTACTCTCCATATGAAGTTCTGTTTCGCTTTGTTTGTTTTGAGCTGCTTCCCTGATAATTGAATTGGATATCCCCTGTTCTCTGTATTTCAAGAAAGGAAGAGTAATGATTCCCTGCTCCCTTTTTCAATGTCATTCACTGCTTTCTGTGTGTCTGATCGCATCCATGTTGGCTGTTGCAAAGCTAAAGGGACCATTTTTAAGGATTTTTCCTTATTGCAGAAGTTGTTACACACCTCTGGCCATCTTTGTGCATTTCTTTCCCCCTCCTTTTGAGGTGAATTACCCATTCTGAGATGACATAATTCTGAGGAGACACTCAAGATGTGAATTCAAGCAGGGCTGTGGTGGTTGTTTGGATCTCCATTCCCATCTTAATGATCCCTGAGACCCCTCCTACCTCTAAACACCTCCTAATTTCTGCCCAGCCTGCAGAGTCTCCAAGACCCCTTCTCTGGGTGGTAATAACTCAAGTAAAGCCTTTCCCTGGGAATGGATATTTATGGTGGATTCTTTCCGCTTGGGTCCCTTTGTGTTTAGCAACACTCAATTCCATCTGTCTTTCCCTTTTCCAGCCACCCATGCCATAATTCCAATGAAAAATTATCCAAAGGAGTCGTATTTGGTTCTTACACTGCTTCTCCCAGTGTCCACTGAGGTCAGCAGAGAGAAATAGATGTGTGTTTAGCTGGACTCAGATGTATTAAGTTGCCATAGATTTTACAATGTTTTCAAAGCAAAAAAACCCCGCTTCTGAAATAGAAATGTTTTCCAACTGTGTTCAGCAGCTGAGCTGCACATTCTGGAGATTAGAAAGGGACTGCTTTCCCCACAGCAAGACTTGATGGCAACACCACAAGAAAAGAAAGTGGTACCATAGCATAGTTATTCAGACACATTTTAATTCAAATTGGATGGGATGGTGGGGGTGGAAATGCTGAAAGCCACAGAAATAGAATTTTTCCTCTCTTGCTTCACTGTAATTTAAAACATCAAACCATTTTTAATGAGTTTTAGTAAACCAAGCCTTGCCTGTGACCTTCTATGCCAAAATTTAGCCTGGAGAAAATTTTCAAAGCTGATTTATAAATCCTATAAAACAGGAAGGCTGATGGTGGAAACAGTGAGCTGTGGACACCAATCTTCTGTAACCTTATTTTTAACTTTTATTCTGAAGAGAAGCTCTGTAATGTGTATTTAGGATCTCTATGAAATAACTGGCAAGCAGATAATTAACAATGACTAAGTTCATCAGTCTTTTTTTTTTTCCTTGAGAGTTAGTAATAATAAGATTTTGCAATGATCAGGTCTCCTGTGCAGTGCTGCCTCATTGATTTCCGTGTCGACATTTCATATGCTTGGGACCCTCTGCACCAAAATGAAATTTGAGATAAACCAAGGTCCTTTATGGTCCTCTACCTCGTAGCCCAGAGCAGTGATCACTGCCCCAAGGCTGCCAGAACCCAAGGAGTGTTTGGAAAATGCTCTCAGACCCATGGTGGGATTTTTGGACGATCCTGTGCAGGGCCAGAACTTGGACTCAATGGTCCTTCTGGATCCCTTCCAATGCAGGATATTCTACGATTGTATAATTTTCTCTCCTCAACCTTTATTTCTTGAAATTTTTTCTCCATCCAAATGTACAGACTTCTACAGAAATTACAGAAACTCAGGAGAAAGAAAATATTTTTAAAAAACCAAGACATAAATCATAGAGTCACAGAATCATTAAGATTGGAAAAATCCTCCAAGATCACCGAGTCCAACCACTGACAAAACCTCACCATATCAACTAAACCACAGCACTGATTGCCACATCCAGTCATGTAGATAAAATAATTTTGTCTGGGATTCACTTTACTTCTAAATTTTGGCTTTAGACAGTGCCAGTGTCCACATCTGAGCTGGTCATTTAAATGGCTCTAGCAGTAGTTTAAAATACAGACCATCCCATGGGGATTTTAGGTGTCTAGGCGTGGTGAGATAAATGATTTGTTGTAGGAGCATTTCTTTCTCTCTGTTGCCTCTAGAGATGCTCAAGGACTAACACAGAGTAGTACCTACCCTGCCCTATAAAGTCAGAGAAATTCTCTCCATTCTCATTTCCTTTCCCCACAAGAACAGGACATGACGTGACTCCATCCTGCACTGACCTCGATTAAGGCAGATTTCCAGACTAATCGCTGGAGTCTTTACTAATTAGTTCATACCCAGCTGCATTGATCAACTTTCTCTGTGAGAATTTCACGGGCTTCAAGCAAATGCTGTGAGCCCAGGCCTCCTGGCAAAGCACAGATTTGAGCCCCTCAAATCCAGTTTAGAGCCGCTCCCCTGGTGATTAACAGTGAGAAAAACAGGGAGAAAAGTTCAGCAAGGCTGATGACAAACAGCACTCCAGGGAGCAATACGAAAAAAGTGGTTTTATTCTGCACTGAGCAGGCTTGGAGGATGGAGGTGGTGGTCGGATATTTTATGATTTTATTGTTTTCTTGTGTATTTTATTCTTTTGTACTTCGTTTCTAAAATAAGTGGATGGGAGCCTGGAGATGTGGTGAATATTCCTAGCTCCATTACTTCCTTAGTGCACTAAATTAAGTGTTTGTTCCTTAACCTTCCTGTACCTCAAATATCCCACTTGTGAAAGAGGGCTTCCCTTTCACATCCATTAAGAACCTTGGGATTTATGGAAGAGTTATCACCGTGCTCAGCACGAACCAAACAGCTCAAAAAATACACTCCCAACCCTGGTGGTCCCAATGCAAACTGTGAGGACCATCCCTACTCAGAGGTCAGGTAGAGACTTTAAAAGTCTAGGCTGTTTAAATGTATTCTCTGGTTTTCCTGCCCACCCAAAGAAAAAAAAAAAAAAAAGAGAGAGAAGAAGGAAGAGAAGAAAAAAAGAAGCACTTCAAAAGGCCAAACCTCTTGCCCGACAGCATGGAGATCTTAAAGTCTGCTGTTCAATATGTCTATGGCTCCCAAGGTAGGGAGAGATCAAAACTGCAGCTCTGCCACCTCTTCTGTACAATAACACTAATCACATCACTGGTTTCACAGGAATAACTCACTTTGATTTTCTCTTTTCATTTTTATCTTTTATGGGTAAAGGTTTGAATAAAAAAATTTAGGTGCAAGGGAGAAATGCTGGTTATAACAGGATGAGGCTGCAAGGTGGAGGCTCTGGAAAGGGTCACCACCTACAGGGAAGGTTTAAAATTTGACCTAACGGTTCATTAATCTGCTTAAGGATGTGTATCAGCTTCTATAGTGTCCTGGCTTGGAGGGAGCTTGTGTCACTTCGAAGCTTTACTCTTGATCTTTCAGAGGGAAAAACAAAAAGAGAAATAAAAATAAAGCATAAGCAGGAAAATATTTCATTTTTCACTTCTATGAGTTTTGTCATTGCAGAGGAAGAAGTCTGGTCTGATATTGCCAGAAACCCTCAGCAAAAGCCAACAACAATATGTCAAGGAAGGAAGGAGACAACAAACCAAGGAGTCGAAGAACCTCAAGGTGCTCTCCCATCCTTAACATTGTAATTCACTTTTCTGTGCCTGATGCTGTGCCAGGTTACAGACTGAGACCTCTGAGCTCAGATACCTCTGAAGGAGATCTCCAGGAGAACTCAAAGGAGTTCAGATGCGTTCAAAGTAGGACCATTTTCTGCCCAAGCCTCACCTTTAGTCCTTGCCACCTAATTTGCAATGCTTTGCACAATTGGGTGTTACTTTCTCGGATGTAGTGAAGAATCAGACCCCTGATTTTTGGCCAACTGATTGTGAAGAAGCAGATTAAGATAAATGGAAATGTGCAGAGATGTGTGGGGCAGTCCAGGCAAGATTCTCTTCTTCACATCAAAAGTTTAATCACAGAATTGATAGAATGATTTGGGTTGGAAGGGAACTTAAAGCCCATCCAGTTCCACCCCCTCCATGGGCAGGGACACCTTCCACTGTCCCGGGTTTTTCCAAGCCCCATCCAACCTGGACTTTACAAATATTACTGCATGAGTTACTTCAGCAGGCAGAACCTCAGTCTCCAAACCCCTGGACTAACTTGGTTTCCTGACTAGGGGTGGGGAAGAAGTATAAAAATTGCTCTAGAAAAAGCAGCAATTGAATTCCTAAGCTCCACAAATCTTTTCAGCTTCTGGTACGCACAGTGCGTCAACCCAGTTTGTTGTCCCCTGAAGGAAGCTATTTTGTCATGACAATATTAATCAATTTTCCCCATTGTTTCCTTTTTTTTTTCCTTCTAAAATCCTTTTTTCCCTGCCTCCTTCATTTCAAAGGCATTCAAGAACATTCAGCCTAAATAGTCAAATTATGTCCTCAGTTTCTTACTGTAATCTCATCCAAATAAATACCTGAGAAAAACTGTGCTTGATTTAAGAGGACTCACTTATGCTATAACCTTTTAGCTTGGGTAGAGGTCTAGTAAGCCTTCATGGAGAAGACAATGATCTTTCTTTTTTCCTTTTTTTCTGATTTTGTTTTGGGGTTTTTTTGAATTGTTGCAATTCTTTCTACATCTGCGTTTGCAGTCCAGGGCCAGAAACTTGCTGCTCATGAAAAATCAGCTTGTTGTGGAAGGAGCTGAATTTTGCAGAGATGTGAAAATCTTGGGTTCTGACATTTGCATGTGTGTTCACCCACAGAGGTTTTCCTGCCCTTGTTACAAATATAAAGGCTCAGGGAAGTGTACTCTGTTTGGATCCCTTGTGCAAAGGATTTACAAAGTCCCTGTCACTGCCATAAGTCAAGAGGTGATTTCAACAGGGACCATTAGGATGTTAAAAACTTGACCAACAGAGTTTTCAGTCATGCCATGGCAGGAGGGGAGGAGAAGGGACTCCCAGCCGGATTTCAGCTGCACTAATCAAGGAAATTAGAAACGCTCTGGGTAAAATCAAGATCAGAGCTGTCATTTGGCTCAGGGTGCTGTGCCCTGTCTAAGCTGGGAAGGCTCTGTGCTCTCCTCACCATCTCCTGGGGGTATTGAGTCATAGCTGGGGTTAAGTGAGTCTCCTCTCCTCATTTATACAAATCTGGCCATTGGGCTAGCACATGTCCACTGTCTCCTAACCGCCATCATTAGGATTTCTGCTCTGCAAATGAGGAAACTGAGGCACAAAGCGCTTAAGGGACACAGTCTGATTCTCATCGGTGGGATGTCATTTGGGATCTTCTCCATTTCCACCTCTTTCCACGAGAAAGAAAATAAAAGCTATATTAAATGTTATTTAAAAGCATGGAGAACCAAGCATAAAATCTCTAGAGGAAGGTGTCCCTGCCCATGGAAGGGGAGTTGGGACTAAATGGTATTTAAGGTCCCTCCAAACCCAAATTACCTTGTAATTCTGATTATATTTGAAAAAAAGCATAAACTTTCTTTCTTCCCTTATTTAAAGTATTAATTAAAAAAATAAAAAGCAAATATGAATACATTTAAGTGTCAAAAAATGACTGGCAGGAATTAATAGGAACAGTTTAAATGGATCTACACTCCATTCTAAGGAACTCAGCATGGAAATTGCTCTAAAATGCCATAAACAAAGTACAGGTAGTACAAATTCCTAAACATATTATATCATCAGTGTGCTCTACAATGTGGTCACGTGTCCAAAAGTGTAAGAATAATAACAGGTGTTTCTGCTTGGAGAAATGCAGTGTGACTCAGGCATCAGGAAAAGGTTTGCTGCTATGATATGATAGAGCTGTCACCTTTTAATATGTGATGCCAACAAAGACAAAAAAAAAAATTCATAGCTCCCTTCTCAGTCAATTTTAATCAGACTGGGGGAGGAGAAGGCTGTGGAGGGAGAGCCACCATCTGCTAAGGATATCTGAATATAAACAGAGAAATTACCATTGCTATTTCTGTGTCTGGGTCAATGTGCTGCCCTTCTTCCATTATAGGGTTAATAGGAGATCATTGGGGGAATAAAAAAGGAGCAAACAGTATCTCTATGACAAGTTCTGGACCAGCTGTTTTAACTAGAAATCTTGGACTTTTACCCAAAACATGCATTATTTTTAGCTAAGAGGTCCCCACTCTGGCAAATGCAGGCAGGTTTGTTTAGCCTCCCACATGCAAATAATTTAATGGATTTCAGGGGGGCTGCCTTCACTGTGAGCTGTGAACATCTGCTTAATGCCTGAAGGAGCAGCACCCTAATTTTCCAAACGAACCTCATGACGCATAAAGTAGTAACTGACAGACAATAACTGTGTAAAATTTATTCGCTCCATATGTGTTTACAAGGCCAAGAAAGAAAACTAATGGAGAGAGAAATGCCATTTTCAAAAATCTGTGAGAGGTAGTTTCATGAGAGATTCGTAAACCGTCTCATGTGAAGGGTAAGATGATTTGTCAGTGCATTTGTATCACGGTCACCCCTGGGGTGATCCCAGTGTTTGATGCTTGAGGATTCCCCACCCCTGGAAGTGTCCAAGGCCAGGTTGGACAGGGCTCTGAGCAGCCTGATCTGGTGAAAGGTGTTCCTGCCCATGGCTGGGGCTGGAACTGGATTGTCTTTAAGATCCCATCCAAACAAAACCATTCCATGATTTTATGTGTCTATCATTCTAGGTAGGAATTAAGAAGGGAAAGAATGTGGGAAAATTGGCAGAATGGTGCTGCAATTAAGGTGCTGAGCTGTGGCTCCATGGCTTGCTCTTTTCCTGTCTCTACAGTGTCAGAAACCCTTCAGAGTTATTTTACCACAGCCTCCAGAGCAGCTCTCGTTACAGGAGCTTTGAATCCCTCACAGCAGCACCAGACCCCAGCAATCCAATGGAAAGCACTTTTTTCCAGAGGACCTCTGGATGGATGGGAAGATTTCTACTGCCACCTTCCCCTGAATTCCGAGCACAGCTTTCTCACACAGGGGCCACATTGAAATAAGCAATACCCCCGGCTCTCCTAATTTCATGGTAAAAAAAAAGTGCAGGGGGTATATTATCCCTTCCTTTCATTGGTTGGTTTATTGATTTATTTTGCTTGGTTGGTTTTTTTTGGTGGGGGGGGGGAAGTAGAGAAGTTGAGGACAAGAGGGACAAGAAGGCTTGAGGACTCCAAGAGAAAATAAGCAGAACTTTTTGGAAATGTGATACTTCTTAGCGGGGGAAGAAAGAAGCAGAATGAAAGGCCTAATTGCAACATGTGCCTTTGGAAAATAGCATGCAATAACTGCAACCCAGAGCCCAGCCACAACAAAGCCAAGGTCAAGTTGCACGAACAGCTTTAACTGTGGCATTTCCTGAGTTTTACTTGTTTGGCTTTACAGCCTAAGCATTTTGTTCTCCTAGTTATTTTCTATTCCATATATGAAACACATTCAACCTGCCCATTATTCATTAGTAGCTGGTGTTTAAAAGGAAATGGAATAAAACCATGGGGGCTATATGGATTTGTGTGGCAAAGCTCACTGGGGGACTCGTCAAAATATTTCTCTGGCCTTTTGTTTTGAGGAACTGCAGAATGAAATATTGCCCTCAGGAGAAAAGAAAAAAAGTCGCCTCAGTGTTACATGAAGAAATTTCTGCTCTTAACTCCAGGCAATCCCAGCCTCGGTAACCCTTATCCCATGGTGATATTTTTCCATGTTTTCCCTCCACAGTCGGAGTTTATAGGCTGGGAAAGAGTGCAGACAGGGTGGTGTGTTATGTGCCCACCGTGGTTTGTTCTGGGTGTCTGTGAGGAGCTTGAGGTTTGTTCCGAGCAATTCAGGCCACTTTATTTTATGCTCTCTGAACATGTACATGCAAAAAGCTTTTTCGTAACAATTCTAGGCGGAGTGGTGAAAGGAGTTTTTCATAGCAAATTATAGTGCGGAAAATAGGAAAAAACCACAAAACAATAAACAAACCTCCCGTAAAAACAACAGAAGGTATTCAGATGCCTTTCCTTTATATCACATTCTCAGTTCTGCAAATAAGAAAACATATCCATTCAGAAAACCTCTGTGGAGGTCAATTAATTTTAACTGAGAATCTCTACAGAAGAAGCTTTGCCTTTGGAGAACTTTCTCTCTGTTGATGATGTGATACCCTGGAGATTAGATATAATTTTTGAAAGATGGTGTAAAATAAGATGTGGGATCATAGGGTCCTAGGAAAATTCAGGTTGGAAGGACTATCAGGAGTCTCTGCTCAAAGTAAGATCAACTCTGAGGTCAAACCAAGTCACACAAGGCTTTGTCCAGCCCCAAGAAAGGCTGGAGATTGTGCAGCCCATCTGAAAACCTGCTCCCACAGCCAAGAACTGGAGCTCTCTTCCTTCCCTTGTCTCTCAAGTCTGATTCCTTTTATCATGGAAAAAGTTCCTTTTGAAGAAGACCTCAGAGATAAGAAATGTGTCACCCAAGCTCGTACTCAAAGCTATTTCTCCAGAGGGATGGAACTCTGCGTGGCACATGTCATCAGTTATGAATCTTGATATCGTAAAGGGAAAAGCTTTTCCTTCTTTGTCACTGATATGGAAAAGAGTTCTTTGTTGTCACAGGCACTCATCTCCTGGAAACTGCTGGTTTAGATGTTAGATTAGCTCATTTAAATACATATGAAATTTTTAATAAGGTGTTCCAGAGAAAGTGTTTAGTTCAGTGGAAGAACAAGAGAGGAACTGTAGCTGCAAGGTAAGTAAGAGAAAGAGAGGCAGTAAGAAGATGTCAGTGGACTGGGCTGAAGAAGAAAAGAGATTTTCTGAGGACAGTTACAACTACTGAGTGCTGACAATGATCTTGATAATGCTTTCACTAATAAACTTGGAAAACTGAGAGTACACTAATTAAACTGATGACAAGAGCCATCACTGCCACAGAGGCATTCAGTCCACTGAAATAATTGAATGGGAACTGGAATAACAGAAATGGGATGAAATTTAACACTTTGAAGTGATAAAGTCACACGTTTGGAGATTAGGAACTATTAATCTTTGAGTTTTCCAGGGCAAACAGCTGACAGGAGAGCATGTGTAGGTCAGTCAGGGAATGACTGCAAGCCACCAACGTGGCATGGCCATGGAGAAGACAAATGTGGTTCTGGAGGCAACAGGTTGAATGCTTCAAGGAATCATCGGAAAATGTTAATTGTGCCTCCCAAAGCAGCTGTTTTCTCATCTGGAGCTGTGCACACACTTCTAGCCAGCCCTGTTCAATAAAGATATTAAACGGATAATATTGCACTCTTGTTTGGTAGAAGAAGGAAATTAAAATGAGATGTGAGCGAGGAAAGAGAGTTTCTGCTTTGACTTGTGATATAAGAAAAAGCCAGTGTGGGTCAAACAGGGAACAGAAAGTAATTTCTCCTGATGGGGGGTCATCTAATGAGCCATTTGATAGGGCAAGGACAAATGGTCTCAAGTTGTGCCAGGGGAGGTTCAGGTTGGATATTAGGAACAATTTCTTCACTAAAAGAGAGCTCAAGCACTGGCACAGCTGCCCAGGGCACTGGTGGAGTCACCACCCCTGGAGGGGTTTAGAAATGAAGTAGATGTGGCACTCCATAGTAAGGTTTAGTGGGAGGGGTGGTGCTTGGCTGACAGTTGGACTCGATGATCTTTGTCTTGTCCAGCCCTAGGGATTTTTTAATTTGCCAAACACATACTGATTGGCTAAGGGAGGCACATCCCATAATACCGAATAGCTTCAGATTATCAGAGCAACGTAAACTTGCTGAGACTTGAGTCTTATTTCCCAGTCAAACCAATTTATGCTTTTTGCGTAACCAAATGAGATGGTCTGTGAAATCTTGGAAATTAGCTTCTTTTCTGTTTCTCCATAGTGTTTTCTGTCCTTTCTGGTTAAATGGTAACTGAGAATACAAAAAAAAGTTTCAGGAGATGACCCTTTCTAAATGCTGGAGGTGTCACTGTGCGCAAGATGAGGGTTGGGCTGGTAGAGTGGGTGATAAAAGTGTCATAACCCTTCTGGATGGCATTGCATATCTTTAAATCAAGTTTTGCACACAGAAAACTCCAGGTAAATAATGAGGAAGCTGAAGGCAGAGATTGAAAGAAAATAAGTAAGCTGATAAAGAAATTACAGCCGTTCAGGGTTTTATTAGGCTTTGTTTAGACAGGGTCAAGACCAGTGAAAAAATATCTATCAAAATGTTAAAAAAAAACCAAAATAAAAACAAAAACAAACAAAAAAATGAAAACAAAAGCAAAAGCAAACAAAAAAACCCAAACAAAAAAAACCAACAAAGGAAAAAAAAAAAAACAAAAAACCCAAAGAAACCAAATAAAAGACCCCAACCAACCAAAAACCACTCAGAAAACCCCAAAGAAAACAAACAAAAACAAGAAACAACCAAACAAACAAAAACCTCCAAATCAAAACCAAAAAACCCAAAGAAACCAAATAAAAGACCCCAACCAACCAAAAACCACTCAGAAAACCCCAAAGAAAACAAACAAAAACAAGAAACAACCAAACAAACAAAAACCTCCAAATCAAAACCAAAAAACCCTCAACCAAACAACCAGCTCCAACATAGGTATAGATTAAAATAATACTTCTAATCTGCTTGTAGAAGGAATAAGAGAACATAAATTATCAATATCAGGTCAAGAATACCTTCCCAACAGGACCTGTCTGTGCTGATACACTGTGATTTTTGTAACTCAGGCATTTCCTTGACCGTTTTCCATCAAAACAGGTTCCACAGTCTAATGTTTTCTTTTTTAAAAACAGTTTATTCCAATGGAAGGAACCATTTAATTTCTCAATAAGTCATTTTTTTAAAATCTTATCATATTTTGTGTTAAATTTTAAGACATATACCATGAATGTATTAGCAGATATCCATCAGACTCCTCCAGTGTAGGTTTCTTGAGAAAAAATCTAGAACAGAGCCTAGGAAAAAGAGCCAAGGCTGAAGAAGTGCAATTCCCTCTTCACGGTGGCCTTACACAGGAATAAATCCACCGAATTCCTGACTCCAAGCCCAAATGAAAGCTGTGTCAGCAAGCAGGAATTGAATGGCACCAGAATGTTGGTATGAAACCTGGAACAAGGGGAAGAGAATAGAAAAATAATAATTAAGTCTTACTGAAGGTCATATTTAAGATGGAAAATCACCAGGACTCGTTGCTGTGTCGCACAGTCCATCCTGCACATATCATAATTTTTCTTACTGTTAAATTTTAAATGTGTTGCACAAAGAGCTTGTGATGCTGCAAAGTGTCTGGAGACCGAAACAATATTCCTTCGTGTCTCTTGAGGAGCCGAGGCTGTGTACAGCCGGCAGAGCACCGCGCGAGGAAATGCACGCGCCTCAGAAAAAGGACAGGCAACAAAATCCCCAACCTCGCCACTTCTGCACGTCAGGAAGAATTTCACTGAAATCACAGCTAAGTGGAACTGAATGCTCTCCACAGCCATCCAACCACAGGGAAGAACAGCGGGGAGAAAATCAAGAGATAGGAGCAGGCGGAAAAGCAGAGAAATTGAGGATTACAGCCCCCGATGCAATAATCACAACGAGAGCGATTGGATTGCACCTTGCAAGGTCACAGTTTTTGGGGTCCCGTGTGGTCCTGGGTGGGTGTATTTGCACAAAAAGCAGATGGCAGGAGCCAGGCCCTCCACCCACCCCCATCCCCATCCATGCCCTTTCCAAGGGCGCTGTCACCTCGGTTATCCCAGATGTCCCAAGGGAATCCCACCAGCAGCTGCAGGGCATGCAGCCCTTCCTTATGGCGCTGTGCCTCCACGTCCTGCCCTGTCTTCCAGAGGTGGGGGCTTAAACACACATCTGAGTCCCAAATCTGCATGGTTTTCTACTTAGAAATGCAGGCACCGGGTGAGGATTTGTTGATGAACCCTTTGCAGCCGACTGATGTGAATGGCTGATGGAAACATTAACAAGAAATGCAGAATTAATTGAGTTACGCTGAGATCTGGGATAGATCACTGCATGAAAGAAAACACAGACCTGGCAGAGTCCTGACTTAGCCCCAGGTGTAAAACAAGTTTTACACAGCATTTTCCACAGCGGATGCTCCTCCGTCACTGAATTTCACAGCAAGAGCTCAGCACAAATAACCACAGGTTTAGCATCACAGGAGCAAAGAACTGATGTGAGAAGACCATTGGCTACTGATTTCCTCCTAATTTTGTGGTTAATTACTTTTGAGAACAACACTGCTTAATTAAATGGTAATGGTAATAAAAAAAAGCACATCAGAGCCATGTGTCACGTCTGTGTCCAGCAGCAAGTGTCACTAACGCCTGCCAAAACCTAAAGCTCAAAGTCACTTCAGAGATATTTAGGTGTTTAGTGAAAGCCAGGTACCTGTGACCCTTCTGTAGCCAATGGAGAGCATTAGCTAATTCCAGAGGTGCATTCATTTTACTCTTAAAAGCACAAGGCTTCCTATGATAAGGTGGCAAATTTTGCAAAGGCGAAGATAGGAAATGATTTCCATGGAGGACGACCATGTAGCCATGGACAAGGTGTTCACCTGGAAGCAGGTTGTGGTACAGATCTAGAGTATCGATTGATTTTGTGCCTCTGGATCTATTTAAAAAATGGTTTTTAACTGATGTGCTACCATGTCCTCCTGACAACTGAAATAATGGAAAATATTAATTTGTGGAAACTGCACCAGTCCGTGCTCCTTTACTATCCTGGAATTAGGGGAATTCTGTTGATAATGAGTCATTCTTTCCATTTGCATTCGGCCTCCCATGAAAGGACCTGTCGTGGTTTGACCCTGGCCAAATGCCAGGCACCTACAACATCTGCTCTCATCTTCTGAATCTTCAGAAGAGCTCTGGATACCCCTAAAAAAATGAATGTGCAGAGAACATGAACCAAGCCACCAGGGATTCCAGTGTCAGTGGCTGGGACAGGGATAAAACACAGCAGTTCAGACTTTCTCAGGAGCTTTCTGGAAACCCCAAAGCCCAGGAAACATCAGTATGTGAAGCCTGGAGGAGAAACTGTGATGTTAGCATGTACCAAGAGCCGCGTTCCTCGCTCTGCTCCCCAGCAGGAGTTGCATAAGCACATTAGTGCATTAGTGCTCCTGCAGGAGAGCAGCCATGCACAGCCCGGGAGTTTTCTGGTTTCCTGGCTCACATCCACCCCAGAGCTCGGGCACAGGAGGCTGGGGCTGTCTGCACCACACCCCGGGCAGGGCCTTGGCTCGGTTTAAATCTGTGCTGAAGCATCTGCGCCCTTCAAAAAGGGGCAATGGGCAGTCCTGTTGCTTGGCCATGTTGTCAGAACAATTGGAATTTAGCCACTAAAAAGAGTGAGGAGCAGCTGAGGGAGCTGGGGGGGCTCAGCCTGGAGGAAAAGAGGCTCAGGGAGCTCCTCATTGCTCTCTCCCTCACAGGAGATTGTAACAAGGTGGGGTCAGTCTCTTCCAAATAACAAGCGACGGGACAAAAGGAAGCAGCCTCAAATTGCACCAGGGAAGGTTTAGATTGGCTAGCAGGGAAAATTTCTTCAAAGAAAGGGTTGTCCAGCCCTGGAACAGCTGCTCAGGGCAGTGGTGGTGTCCCCATCCCTGGAGGGATTTAAAAGCCCTGTGGATGTGGCACTTGGGGACACAATCAGTGGTGGCCTTGGCAGTGCTGGGTGAAATATTGGGCTCAATGATCTTAGAAGTATTTTCCAATCTAAATGATTCTATGGTTCTAAGGGTGTTGGCCAAGTTCCTGCTGTCCAGCAAACAATAAAATTCCTGTGTGGGCTTTGAGCTCCAGCTCTGACCAGGGAGGGTAGCCCAGAATGCAGGTGGTGCACCTAAGGCACAGATAAAGGCAGCTGGTCAGACATGGAAGTAGTGCCCAAAAAAACCAAGTTTTATTTAAGTTAATAATCATCTCAAAGCAAAATGGCAAGAGGAGCTGAGCTGTTCCAAGCTGCACAGCTACTGGAGTGACTTGGTAGGCATGAGGGGAATGGGGAAAGTGGCACAGAACATCACCTAAAATGCTTAGATATTAATTGCCATTCGGGGGGATTTTTAAAGGCACCATTACTATGTTTAATACTCAGTTCCATCATCTTGGAAACTGAGTCAGATCCTTGGAAAGCCCAACTCTGGCCCTTTATAAAGCAGGCTGTGTGCCTACGGGGCTGAATGCACTTTACAAAGGAAGGCATTACCTTCCACACACGCTGGGGATTCAGGGCACACAGGCATGGGAGATCCTTGCTGTCAGAATTAGAAATCAAACAGGAATTTGGCCTTGTCTCTTCCACTTGTCCTTCCCTTTCTGCCAATCCAGACACCAAACCCAGGCTGTCACACCTGCTCCAACCTGCACTGGAGCCTCCCCCGGGGTCCATATGCTAATTTTCTGTGTGTGAGCTATACTAATTTCTCCAATATTATTTGTAATTAAAAAATTATAATTCTGTCTCTTACTGGTTCTACTGGTCTGTTTTTACAAGGCATAGCAATATTTTATTTTTGCTTTAATTCAGATTGTGATATCAAAGTACTCCATTCTGGCTTGGAAAAATGTAAGCTCATCAGTGTTTCAGACTGGAAGAAATGCTGTCACTAAATATCAGCCAAAGTATCCTTTCCTTTTCCTACCTTCTTCAATGTTTTTGTCTCCCCAGATCCAGTGAAAACTTGGTCTCTCAAGCTCCAGCAACCAGTCCCAGCAATGAGGCTGCATTTCTGCTTGGGGGATGTTTTTTACTTCCAACCACGTGTCCCCGCTGTCAAATTCCATGCCATTTTTATTTAATCTGATTCTCTATCAAGCCGATTCCCTGTCTCCCAAACCTCCCCGTCTTCCAGCTGGACATTTTTTAAAGCAGTGATTTGCAAAACATTAAAGAAGGCATATAAATAAATTACTGTCTGGAGAGTGAGTCATCATTATTTAATAGGACTGGCTCATAAAGAGAGGCTGTTTGTTGGCAAAGCAGGCCCATGCTGCCCCCAAATTTATCCTGCTGCTCTCCAGCCCCCTGAGGGTTCATCCTGCTCCATCACTTCCTGATGTTTTGCCCCCTGGTAAACAAGATTTTGGTGTTGCAGGAACTCAGGGGAGGAGAGCAAAGGCACTGTAAGATCCAAGACGCAAGAGCTGCCTTGCTGTAATGTGGCTGCAGAATTGTGAATTCATGGGAATATTAAAGTTGGGAAAGAGCTTGAAGATCATCACATCCGACTGTTAAAGGACAAGACACTCTGCAAATCACAGGCGTATCTTAATTTCTGTGATTTGGGGCCTCAATTTAAGGAATTTATCCTGAGGGAGTTCTCAGTGTGTTTGCAAAGGAGGGGAGGGATACAATAGGGATCAGCTGGACCAAGTCTGAGATCCCTCACTCCTTTACCATCCCCACTCACTTGGGTCTCGCAACAGAGGCACTGAGACTCAGCTTATTTCATGTCCAAAATTCTACTACATAAGCATACAGGAGGGAAACGATTAAAATAAACCTCGGGCACTATTCCTTCTCTTTCTGTCCCACCTTACGCTTGCTATGGCCTAGTTCCCATTTCTATTCCATATATTTAACAAGAGCCATGCAATGAGCCGAGCTGAGATTTCACGTGAGGCTCTCCCTTCTCCCCAGCACAGTTTAAACTGCTGGCTCCCAGTCCCTCAGCATTGCTGCTTTCCAGGCACCATTTCCCAGTGGAAAAGCTCCAGACAAGCAGAGGAGCTGCATGTTGCTACCTTAAAAAAATTATGCAGCAAAGCCTCCCAAAAAGTCAAATAATAAAGCCAAAATGCCACCATTCTTCATTTCCGTTTCTTCATCCATGACTCTTCTGTGAGGACATGGCTTAGATAAACCCACAATGATCTCTCATGTACTGAGGGGGCTTTGGGGGATTTTTTTGATTGTGGTGCCCTGCTGACAGGCAGAGTTCCCACTGACAGCCACCACAATGCTCACAAATTCCTTTTCATTCCCATTCCCTTGAAGTTCCCACCCATCCCTTTCTGCGTGCAGAACAGATGTGACCTTGGTGCTTCTATTTCAGGCCCTCAGTAGCATTTGAACAGGTATGAGAGACTTTCTGAGGAGAATTCCAGCTAGAAAAAGGATGTCTGGTGCCACACAGCGCAAGTCTTATGAAGCAAAAACCCAAGAAAAATTGAAAGTCATAGTAACTTCCACTGAGGACCTGATGAGCCTCTGTGCCTTTATATAAGACCTAATACACCTGAAGGGCTCCCATGCTACAAAAAAAGAATACTGAATTATAATTTCCTACTTTTTCAATGGAAATTTTATTTTCATTTTCTACTAAAACTGTTTCTGGAGGTCACAGAGCAGGAGGGCAGAGCACCCAAGCTAAGGATCTGCCTCTCTCCATCACTTGAGTCTCCATCCATGTGGAATGGGGACTGAACACTGCATTTCTAAATAAAGAATCTAACGGTAAAAGTGCCTTTCTTCATAAAAAGTGACTAAGAAGCACTAGAAAACAACCTGTGAATCCCACGTTATGGTGCCTTGAGCAACAAAAGGAAATTGGGAAAAATCCCAACGTATTGAAAATTAAATTAAATTAGGGTGATTAATGAGAGCCAGCTAACAGCAGTGCTCATACTTGATCTGTGTCACCAGCTATGGCAATCCTGCTTCTTAGGAATTTTTTCTACCTGGGCGATGCAGAACCAAGGGACAGATAACTCTTATGCCTTTACGCACATGAAGGCTACAAATCAATGACCAAGGTTTTCTCCCTCTTTACCCTCCATCTTCTTCCTTTCCTTGGCTAAGAGCCAGGACAGAAAATACATTTATCCTCAGCAAAACCCTGGTAAAGTAAGTAGAAAAAAATTAAATAATTAGCTACCCTTTTAAAAAAAATAATTTGGGCTTAATTATTTTCTACTCACAAAGATAATCATCCTAATAGGTATTTTGTATTTGGTTATGGTTTATCTAGAAATGGCAATTAGTAGAACGCCTTGACAATGGAACATGCCAAGCTACTAACGAGGTGTAATTATAACATAAGATATATATAATTAAACATTATACATTGACAAACCCCTGACAGCCTGCACTGAGTTAATCTCATGGTATTGCTCACAAGTGTTGGGAGTGTTCAGTGCCCCTTCTGAGCAAAATGCACATTTGGAAAATACATTTTCCTTTTCAAAGCTCTTCCTGCAACCAGATCGCACATTCCCCATTTCCTGGCAGTGTTTAAAATGGAATTTTAAAAGATCCATTCAGAGCTATTTGCACAATGGCCCAGAGTAATGACCATTACTGCAAAATGTGAGTGTGTATATTTGATATACTGGGAACTGTCAGTATCCTGTGTCCTGATGCATTTGCATCCTGCACTGAGCTACCATGAAGGCTGATGATGTTTTGCTGGAAAAGCTGGGGAATATAAGCAAAAACCCCACCTGGTGTTGATACTCATGTAATAAACTTCATAAGCAGGTGATAAATTGCATTTTCATGCCCTGTTCACCTGCACTTTTGTCTTTTCCCCTCACAGTTCCTTCTGACTTTCGGAATCTCTGACTAGCTTCAAGCAGCCACTGTATTATTTTACACAAAACCAAGTAAAGTTTTTGAGGCTTTCTCTCCATTTGGCCTAAACAAGGAATTTTTCTTGCCTGAGATCTTGTTTCATTTGGCTGCAGCATGAGCAGTAGTGCTCCCATGCAAGCTGAAAATCAAGTATCAAATAAAACACTGAGTTTATTAGCAAGCAGAGGAATTTTGTCACTGCAAAACAAAGATCTCCATCCCCATTCCATGTCCAGCATTCGCCTCTAGATCCCAAAATATGACATACAATGTGTGCTGTCCTCCAATTACAGAAAGCACCGGCTTAGCTTATTTTACATTAAAAGGGTTTCCAAACATTAGCTTAGATTTCGCCCCTCTCCACATCCTTTCCAGCTGGACTAAGGGTGAGTAAAGCACATGACTGCACATATGGAATGAAAAATGAGTCACCAAAGGCTCTGAGCCATATTGAATCTGTTTCCCCTGCTCAAGTGGGGACACTCCTGCCTCCCTGTGCTACAGAGGTATCCAGAATTAAGATATTCTGTGAATAGGAACATGTAGCTTTTTTTAAATTTTTTTTTCCGACTCATGAATAGTTAATAGAGGGCTCTTATTGCTTCACTTGATTGCTCATTTCCCACTCACTGGCAGGAAAACATCTGTGGTCAGAAGCTCAGCTGGTGCAAAGAGGTGTGTAATGAACAGTGGATGGCTTTTGCCAGCTGATGGTCTGAAAGAACTGAAAGTCTTCCATTTCTGATTAGACAGAGGAGAGGAACTCTGTATGATCTGAGCAGCAGCTCCAGAAATCAGTATTTTAAAGTTAGAAGGAGGGGAAAATGCTGTCTGTGTTTCATGAGTAGACTTGAAATTTTGGGGCTAGTCCAAGATCACTTTTCTTCTGCTTTGGAGTCTTCTATATCAATGTCGAGATCATTTCCATGACATCTGAACACTTTCCACACAGAGCAACATATCATCATTATTTATCACATTTCTTCTTCTCCTGTCTCTGCAGCAAGACAAACACATGCAGTGAAGTGCTTCTCTTTCAAAAGGTTGTGGGGTCGGTTTTGGTTTTATTTTTAAGAATATTATTAGTTAGGGGGCATGGAGGCTGGCTGTCTCTCAGTAAATTTATATATTTTGATGAAAAATAGAAAAATAAGGCAAGTGTCTGGCCCTTTGCAGGAGGGAGGAGAAATTTATGAGGATATTGTCCTGGCCTCAGTAAATCTCCTTCACATTTGACCTTTCACAATATGGAAGAAAGTCACAGTGTGTCAAGGAAATTAACTTTTTGACCATGATATTTACTCTGGAGATTTACAAGGACTTTTAAACATTCTGAGCTTGCATCCCATATCTTGGAGAAAAGAAGTGAGTTCATGAATGGCAAAACAATATGCTTTATTTTTTATTTTAAAAAACAGCGAAGTTACTATGATTCTTTATCAAAAGCATAGAAACACAGAACTATGGAAAGGTTTGGGTTGGAAAGGACCTTAGAGATCATCTCATTCTACCTCCTGCCATGGGCAGGGACACCTTCCACTGTCCCAGGCTGCTCCAAGCCCTGTCCAGCCTGGCCTTGGACACTGCCAGGGATCCAGGGGCAGCCACAGCTTCTCTGGGCACCTGTGCCAGGGCCTGCCCTCCCTCACTGGGAACGATTCCTTCCCAATATCCCATCTAAATCTACTCTCTTTCATTTTGAAGTAATTTCCTGTCATCCTGTCACCCCATGACCTTGTGAAAAGTCTTCCTCCATGTCTCTTGTAAGCTCCTTTCAGGTACTGGAAGGTAAAAAAATAATTTCTTTAAAAAGATAGAACATGCAGTATTTTTAATAGTGAAAATTGAAAAAAAGCCCCACCTACAGCTTTTATATACTCTTATTTTATTCTTTAAATCTTACTCAAAGAAATCAGTAAGAGAAGCTAAAGTGTCTGCAGAAAAGCAAAATGATAAAGAGATAAATACATTGTTTTAGAGAGAAAGCCACAATGAGAGAGGAGAGGCTGACGAGGTGTCAGATCCAGAAACTGGGAATGAGATCCTCAAGGACAAATTGTCATTCAGAGTTTGTCCCCTCAGACCACCCCAAAAGGTTAAATACTTTGCTCCCTCAAACTGCTGAGGGGGGAAGGCACAGCCCAATGTTTTTTAATGGAAAAGTTCCTTGTTTTTCCCCTTGGGATAACAGCACTGGATGGGCAATGACTGATGGATTCCATCTGTGGTTCCTGCATTGTTATTCCATGGAAATCTTTTTTCTTGGCATGCAGCCGGAATTTGGGCTGGTACCAAGGGAGGACACCAGACTGGGCATTCAGCTGAGATCCTTTTTAAACCTGTGGCTCTTTGTCACACCTGACTTCCTTGTGAGACTTCTTCAAAGCATTAGACTTTGCTGTCTGACTCTAAGAAATTATGTCAGCACAGCAGGACAGGCTAAGAGTCTTCCTGCGAGCTTCTAGGAAATGAGGAAAACACCTGGACAAAGATTTAACTGCAGAGGGAGAAAAGCAGGTCCAAGAACTTCTGTCCATTTTGTTAAAAAGAGTCACCAATGCAGCAGAAGTGGTTGTATTTCACTTAGAGCTTGGCTGGCTGTGGCAGAATGGATTTAGAAAAGAAGGTTTAGGCTCTCTATGCCTGTCTGTGTGTCCCCACAGCACAGAGCTGCCTCCTGACTTCTCTCCAGCAGCTCAGCGAAGTCCTGTGTGTTGGGGAAGATGAAATAGGAAAGCCTTATAAATATTATCACCTGGCAAAAGACAGTGAGAATATGGAAACTAGAAGTGAGATTGACATGAAGACAAGCTTTGAGATACCAAACCCCAGGTACTGAACAACTGGAAAACAATGGTGTGGCCACTGAAGGGAATCCCCTTTGGATTAAACAATCCCCTCTGCTTGCAGACAGCTCCAAGGGTCAGAGCAGACCCTGCTAACTTGGCAGAGGGTCCAAAAAGCAGTTTTTAGGGTTTAAAATATAACGCCGTATGGTAATGCAATGACTCTCATAGGCTGTGTGTAAATGTTGTAGGATTTGTAGCTTGTTCCAGATTGGTTAGTGAAAATTAGAATATTCAGCACAGAAGATGATTTACTGTATTGTAAACGGCAACCACGGTATTCTATTCTATTCTGTATTCTTCTTTCTTCTTTCTCTCTCTCCCCTCTGTGCCCTGCTCTGAGCTGTGTCTGGCAGCTCCCAGCAGCTCCCCTACACCCACACCTTTCACAATGAACCTCATGCTCTAAGACCAAACTCCAGAGATCTCTCATCTCCATCCCGACCATCTGAAACAAACTGACCCAAACACCACAGACAGCAATCCTCCACTGCTGCTGATCCCAGCACTGCTTCATTCCCTCCTCAGGCTTCCCTCCAACACAATTCCCTCCTTCAAAGCTCAGAGTGATCTCTCAATGCCAAAACCGACCCTCCCCACCCTGCTCTGCGCACATTGTGCAGAGGAACTTTGGTCGGTGACCCCGCGGTGGAGGAGTGACAGCCTTGAACAACCATAAATAGCAAAGGTAGCACTGAGGGGTCTTTAGGCATGGAATAGTTTTTAACGTAATTCTCTTGAAGCAGAGGAGGAGGGTGGATTAATCCGGACAACTCATTTTCAATCCGGTCTTTCAGCATGAGCTGACATACCTCACATTGACATCTTTGGGACCCGAAGAGCACCAGCCATGCTAAGCCCAGACAGAAGAAAATAAAGCATGTTGCTCTTTTGTTTCCGTCCATTGATTCATTTCACCTTCCTTGATTTTGGTTTTCTTCTTTTTTGAGTTATCTGCATTTGAGAAAAACAAATAAAAGCTGTATTTATAGCAGAAGTGGGTGTTTTGCTTGAATATGTAGGTGGCAATTCCTACATCAGTAAACCCCAATAAGAGCACCTATTAATTTCATTTTACAAATTTGGTCTGTATGTATAAAGCCAGTTCAAACTATTGTACAAGAGTCAAAAATATGCCAAGCACTTCCAAACTTACAGAACTGTGACTAAACTTGGTTAGGATTCAATAAGCTCTGCAGAGGTTAATTAAATTTGTATAGATTTATTCTTCATTCAGTGCTGTAAAAGGCTCTTCTCTTTGGCTGTCATTGCCAAGTTGGTGATGGGGGAAACTGAGAAGCCTGATCTACATCAATCTTCTGCGCTGCCAGATACTGAAATACTTTGCAGAATATTGGTCTGGCATAAATTGAGCAAAGAAGGAAGAAACAGAGCTGCAGCTAAAAGCTGTTTGGGTGATCTGTGGGCTGCCATGAATGTTAGACTCGCAGGCACAAGTGACACATTGAAACCTTCTCTCACTGGGAATTAGCTACGGAAAAAAGAGCACTTTCCATCTTGCTTTCAGGCAGAATGGATGGTCACTTCTCCAGCAGGGCTGGATGAGAGTGGAATGTGGCGATCTCGGTTCCATGAGGATATTCACAGAATCCCAAAATGGTTTGGGTTGGAAGGGACATTAAAGAGAATTTACTTGTAACTCCTGCCATGGGCAGTGTCAACTCCTGCCCTGTGCAGGGACACCTTCACTGTCCCAGGCTGCTCCAAGCCCTGTCCAGCCTGGCCTTGGACACTGCCAGGGATCCAGGGGCAGCCACAGCTGCTCTGGGCACCTGTGCCAGGGCCTGCCCACCCTCACAGGGAGGAATTTCTTCCCAATATCCCATCCATCCCTGCCCTCTGGCAGTTTGAAGTCATTCCCTGTGTCCTGTCACTCTGGGCCCCTGTCCCAAGTCCCTCTCCAGCTCTCCTGGAGCCTTTTCAGGCATTGGAAGGTGCTGGAAGCTCTCCATGGAATATTCTCTTCTCAGCCTGACAATGTTACACTTACAAGCAGCAATCAAGCACACAGGAAAGGTCTCTGACGTTCCAAAAGACCGGAATGGTTACTACTACTTTACTACCAGGAGTACTACGCACATCTACAACATTTCATCAGGAAACCAGGTGGGGGTGGGTGTTTCCTTGTCAGGCAGGTAGGCAGCAAAGCAGAGTGCTCAGTGTCCCAGGAGAATCCCAACCCAGGGATTACACACCCAGCAGGTGGCTGGGCTGGAAAAAAAAAAGATGAAGGCAGAAGGCTGAGAGATTAAGATAACATTATAAAGAATACTTTGAATGTCCAGGTCTCTGCTCAGCTTAATCTTCTCTGCGAGTCACCTGCTCAGCAAAGCTGAAAACACGGTTAAATCCAGCTCTCCTCCACAAAACTCCGTGACATGTGTTTAGTTTTCAGCTTGTGACGAAGTGTTCTGCTAAATACGGATTGACTGCTGGGTCTGAGCCCGAGGATGTTGTTAAAACAGTGGTGAGAGGAGAAGCAGTTAACATTATTTATTAAAAAGCTTTTAACAGCATTCCTTACAAAAAAGCTGCTTAAGAAACTCATCTATCATGGGGTAAAGTTCTGCCTGGGGTTAAAAAGTGGTAAAAAGATAAAAAAGGGCCAGGCTTGAGAGTCACATTTCATGGATGACTGTCAAAGGAATCCACAACAGGAATGGAGCCCTGTAACATTTCTACAGGGACACTGAGTAACCTGAAGTGTAACTGTGAACAGCTGGGTTTGTTTTTTTACCAAAAGTCATTAAAAATTATATATTGATGCTTTTAATTTTTTTTTATTTATTTTAACAAGGTGTAGTTAATGATCACCTGGAATATTCCAGTTATGTTGCGGATCCCTTGCCTCGAAACTGATCTCCTTGGAGGATGGCTCCTGCTTTCCTTTCGACATAAAAAATATCTTGCATAGTCCAGGCAGCAGCTGAGACAAATATCAACGAATATTGTTAATAATCTGGAACGAGGCCTTTAGCAGCATTTGTTGTTGTTGTTGTTCCAGGAAAAATGTGGTTTATGTGACATAATTCAGATTGGAGAAGACTAAATAAGACTTTGGAGAATTCTAGATGGTCAGACTAAAAGCTCTGCACAACATTCAAGACAGATGAAATTCACTGGTGATAAATTTGAGGAGACACATGCTGGAAAGGACAATTCAGCTGCTCATGTGCATAGCTGAGTTATAAATTAACTGTAATTATTCAAGAAAAAATGTTGCTGTCACTGAAGACAACTCCACGAAAACATCTGCGCAGTGCACAGCAGTGATCAAGAAGCAAACAAAACGCCAAGAAGTATTCAGACAGGGTAAAGGTTTAAGGATGGAAATATTATAAAGCCATGGCCTAAGTCAGGGGCATGCAGAGACCTTGAACATTGTGATCAAATGAGATTCAGAATTAATTTATTGTAAAGAGAAAGGATTCAGGAAAAAAATTGTGAGGGTAACATTAAAATAAGCAACAGAACATAGATCAATAGAAAAGCTCATTTTCCCCTCTCCTGCAGCACAAGTTATGGGGTTGGCCACTGTCCAAAAGATGAACTGATAGAAGTCAATTTTTGAGAATTTTTTTTTTAAATTAACGTGTGCAACACATTCCTACAAAATCTCAGCTCAAGAGCTTAACCACTTTTAAAATGACTGCCAACAGCATTCAGACTTAGAGAGAGGCACCCTAAGAAGTGACATAACCAACCAAATGACAGAAAAGGACAATAACCTCTGGCCAGGTTACTGAATATATTTCACAGTCATTAAAGGCCTCTCAGGTTTTGCCCTGTGGGTTCTCCAGTTCCCTGCAATAGCTCATCTCATGGCATTTCCAACGCACTGCTGGAAGCAGATGCAGCATGGCAGAGCATGTTAACAATATTTTGGACTTCTGGCTGGTACACATCACTCATATTTCAATACTCTCAGGATTTCTGGAATATTGCCAGATTGCTTCAATGTGTGTTGGACTGCTTAACCTGTCGGAATCAAGGATTCAAAGTTCTGGAGAGAGAAAGCATCAAGCCAAAGTGTTAAAATAAAGACTTTGAAATAAATGTTGAAGTACAGCAAACTCAGAAAATAGAAGGAAAAGTAAAATTTAGACCAAAAGACTGACAAATGAGACTCCAGTTCATATCCTTCAGCAAGCCAAAAGTATAAGAAAATCATTCAGTGAAGGAAAAGAAATATTAGCCAAAAACAGCTTTGGGAATTATTTCCCAACAAAAAAAACATTTTAAGGATCTGAAGCACAAAAATCTATTTTATGCTTCTCTATGCAGTTGATCATGCATTCCTTCAGGCAGGCAAATCCTATTGACTAAACAAGATTTATGTGCAGGGAGCAACAATGGGATCAAACCTGAGGAACCAGCCAGTTAATATCACAGCAGGGCAGGAAGCAGCTCCTCTGTCTTGGCAAAAACATGTGAGATTTGAAAAATAATACCTCTGTGTATGGAGAAAAACTCCAAAACAATGTTAAATGTGGAAAAAAGTGAGAGGAAGGGAGGGAGGGAGGGAGGGAAGGAAGGAAGGAGGGAAGGAGGGAAGGAAGGAAGGAAGGAAGGAAGGAAAAGTTCTAACATGTTCTGACAAAAAAACCACAAGAAATTTCCAAAATCTATCACGATCTCAGCCCCTGAGTGGTTCAGATCAGGGTTGGGGATCAGGAGCTCTGGATCTCCCTTTACAAACTGGTAGTAACAAAAAGTGCAGAGAAGAAAAGCAAGTGCTGTCACACTTTGTACCTTATAGCACCGAGACCACTCAAGTTTAGCTATTTGTGTTAGGAATATGAGATTCAAAGCCTTGTGAACGAATGGATCTTTGAAATAGGGGATGGTGTCTCTGAGTCCCTTATCCCCATCTCTTTTCAATTCGACAAGAAATTCTGCCTGCACCCAAATGCCTTTTCTGAGAAAATTGATATCTAGTTTGCTTCAAGAAAAATAAAAAAAAAATGTTTTGATGAAACTGCATTTCATCAAAGAAAAGGCAATTTCTTCGAAATGTCCCAAATACCTCTGGGTAATACTTTGTTTTCTTGCTTTAGAGAGACCTACCTTGCCTTGAAAATGTGCACACTATAGAAATACACTGCTGGCAGCTCTGATTTCAGACACAAAATCCCTCCACGTCCACATGGAAGCTATTCCTGTACATGTAACTAAGCAGTGGAGTGATCTTTTGGTGCATTCAATGGTTACAAGACCACCTCCCTGCAAAAAGGGACTGTGGCACCAATATAACCTATTTTACACTATTTACATAGTGAGAAAAATTCAAGCTACTCTGCCATCGTACTTAAAGTAGGACAAAATTAATTTGCAAAGGAGAAGAACACTGCAAGAACCTCACTCTAGCCCGTAGGACGCTCGATTATTTACTTCAATTACTGCAGTGTTCATTTCCTATTTTTCCAGTAGCATCTAGAGGTTGTAATCTGGGTCAACAGCCTCTTCATTTAAATATTGTTTGTACAGGTAGGTCCCTGTGGAAATATTGCAGGCACTGACATTGCTGTGGTTAAAACAGTGCCATTTATCAGCTGAACTGCACTCCCTGGTCTTTTGCATGCTCTTACCTCATTGCAAATACAAGGTAAAAGCAAGTAAACTGAAAAGAGATTAATTTATATGAAAACATTTTGTTTTGTGTGTGCAACAGGTACAGAGACTGGCATGGTCTCTTCCATCCAGGGAGATTTTACAGGTGGTGACTGTGGCTGGGAGAAATTTCTATATCTCACGGCAAACCAGCTACAGGTGGTTGCTCACCCAGACCTCCAGTTTGATTTTTT
Organism: Origma solitaria; assembly: GCA_013397895.1. Taxonomy (NCBI): domain Eukaryota; kingdom Metazoa; phylum Chordata; class Aves; order Passeriformes; family Acanthizidae; genus Origma; species Origma solitaria. Next base: position 116,848 of record VZRL01006640.1, read on the forward strand.
AGGGTAATTTTGTTACCCATCACTGAAAACTGCTACAAATTGACTTGTCTCAAGAGTGAACATTTGCCCAGACAGTTCAAGAAGCTGATTAATTCAAATAAACTTAATTGCATGACAGCCAAACATTACTTTCCAAGAGGCTTAGAAAGGCACAGCCTTCTCTATGGGCCTGGGTTTTGTGCTCACTTGTCAGTACGTGGTGTAAAAAACAACACTTGGCAGCTGGTGGTATCTAAGAGTAATTTGAAAAAGAGTTCTTCTGATTTTTTTCCTCTGAAATTTTGCATATTTCTGCTGTCCAACTTCCATCCATCCATCCTGTGTAATATCTTTGAGCTCAAGGATGGGAGTGAAGCAGTCACATCAACACCCTGCACCCCAAGGAGGGGTTACCTCCTCCCTACATACAGTGAGTCCTTAGAGGATATAAATAGTGAATTAAAGAGCACCAGGACACAGGAAATCAGTAAGGACAGTTTCAAAATTGTATGGCTGGAAAACTGCTCTCCTCCTTCAATTTTGATAATATATGAGCAAAAAACCATAGGGACTATATTTTAAATTTTGGAGCCTTTCTCCTCCTGATCTCTGATATCCTGGAGATGCTCCCCTGCCCTCTGGTCTATTAATGTGGCAAACCACACAACTGCCATTAATTATGCACTTAACATCCCTTAATGATGGCTTGGGGGGGGACTCATTTCCCACTGCCTTTTGCCATACAGAAGGAAGGAAGGAAGGAGGGAGGGAAGGAAGGCTGCAAATCAGTTTATGGCTGGAGGGTTCTTGATTGTAACCACTTTTTTTTTTTCTAAACTGTTGTAATTCCTGATTGTTAATATTTTTGTAACTTTGATTTTTTTTTTTTTTTTTAGGAAACAATAAGTTTAATGCCATCCTTACATATTGTCCTATCCAGCTGTGATGTTTGTGGGTGGAGACAATAATTTACTTTTATTCATTAATCCCTATAACTTGGTTATATTACCGTGCTGACTTGCCAAAAAATTGGTCATAATAAGAGTAAGCATGTTCCTTAAACTCTTCAATATAACCCTTTTTATCTCCCTTCCTGATCAAGATAAATCTCATTGTTTTTGAAAACAACCCTCACACCTTTGGCTTTAATTCCAAGATGACAAACTTGGACATCTATTCATAAATGCCTCAGCTCTTGCTCAAGATGTGACATCCACTGAGCTCCACGTAGCCATGAAGGGGTTAGGGAAGCATTCCCTGCTCCATGAGGCATCCAGAGCTGGCACCAGAGCTGCATAATCAAAAGGGAATTATCCTTCGCTGCCTGTCTGGGTTCAGCTTCAAAGCTGGGCTCCCTTTCCCTCTGAATCCACTTGCATCGCCCATCTATTGAAATCCTATCTGGGCAAATTCTCTGTGGATCTTGCTGTAGAATGCAGTCACAGAGGTAAAGCCAATGCTTTGAGGACAAATTCAATGTGATTTAACTGTCTCTGAAAATGACTGGTTTAACCACGTCCTTAAAATATACAGTGACGAAGGAGGCATCTTATTCTCTGCTCTGATGTCAAACTGTCCTTGGTAGGAAGATTTTTCTAATTCCAGACCTATTGCTTGAGGAGAACAGGGCATATTATTATTAGCTGTCCCTGCCCACAGCAGGGAATTGGCCCTAAATGATCTTTAAAGTCACTTCCAACCTAAGCCTATCTACGACTCTGTGATTCCATCCATGGTCTATCTGTGTAGGATGTGTCCCCATCCTTGTATGACTTATTTCTAAAATAAAAAATCCCTTCCCCCCCCTTCTATTTCCATGCAAGTGGTGACTCAGCCATTATTTGCAAACTGAACCACCCTCTGGGCTTTAAATGGACCCAGCCTCCAGCACGAGGAGCACAAATGAGCAATCCTGTGTGATCACTCTCAAAATACCACGATATTCCCCTCTGTTCCCCCTCTGACCACCCTGTGATGCACACAGGGCACAGCTCCTGTGTGTCCCGAAATCATTTTCACTGACCCACTAAATCAAATCACATGCAAGGGTGAGGTGCGGCCACAACACGACATAATCCACCAGCAAAGTGATTTTTTTGAAAAGAGAGCTTTCCAAAATGTTTGTGAGAGCAGTCCCATTGAGACCGTTCTGGCACGTTTACAGCATCTCTGGGCAGCTTTTGTTTTGTGCCCACATTGTGATAAATGTCAGTGCATCCACCTGAACGTTCTTGAACAAAATACAGAGATTTCAGCAACAAACTGGTCAGCCTTGCGTTTGTGTGGATGTCCGAAATATTTCTTCTCAGTTTGTCCAACTCTGCTGTACAATGCTGTAATTAATTATCTCATATCAAAGGTCTCCAATGAAACCACTTTGGAAATAAGTGCATGTGGTCACTGTTTTTCTGTGTGCTTCTTGGAGCCGTTTTTCTGAGGCAGAAAGTCTGATTTCTTACCTTTTCATTCTGAATCAAAGCATTATATTGATTTGTATTTTCAGAGCATTGTTAAATTGATAATTTTTTGAGTCTGATATAGATGGGAAAAATGGAGAAAACGGGAACCTTTGCCCCTTGAAAGACAGAACATGATTAAGCAAAAGCAGTTTAGTGTTACATTGAAATCAGATATAATAATATGCCAGCACTGCCCTGGTGAACCTGGCACAGAACAGTGTCTAATGCAATGAGAGTTTCCCTCAGCAGAAGAAATGTTAAACAAAAGGACAGCAAAATTTACTAAGATTGTGCTCCACACAATGCGCAGAAGAGGAGGGATAACACAAAATAAAAGAATAAACGTGCCCTTTGAAAAACATTTGGGGGTTATTCCACAATTTGGGGGTTGCTCTGGACCCTGTTTTCGAGCATTTGGCAGCTCTTTGGTTTTGCAAGTCACCTCAGTCCTGCAGCTCAGGGAAGGGAGGATCACAAGGAGAAGACTCAGCCTGCTAAGCCAGATCTCTGAAGATCTAATCCAGGGGTTCCTTAGTATTTCTGATATATTTTAAAGGAGAGTTTAGATCTCTCTAAACCCCATTCCATTGGCTCTTTCACTGTATTCTTCACATTCTGGCTCATCTGGCCAGCTCAGCCTTAGGGCATCAGGACTGTTCATAGAAAATCAGAACCATCCATCCAGCACACCAAGTCCTTGCATGAAGAGTATACAAATATTTAACCTGTCCTTGCATAAAAGGAGTCTCTGAAATTGCTCCCTTCTCTTTGAAAATGATGATTGGAGTTCACTGCTGCCTTTTAAAAGTGACACTTAGCACCTTTTGTGTCGTTTGGTGGTGGCTGAGGAACTCAGCATGAAAGCAGGAGGCTCAGTTCCCTGACTCTTTCATTCTGGAAGGGTTCCAGCCCACTTGTTTCACCTCGACAAAGAGAAATTTAATCTTTTTTCAACTTTGGGCTATTCTGAGCACTTTGTACTTTGCTTCTTAATGCTACTTTTTGATGCACGTGTACAGGAGAGAAAAATGGCATAAATATGTCTCTCCCTAGCCTGGTGCTTCAGCATGGGAAGCTGTCTGGTTTTCCTTTGCTTCCTGGGACAGTTCCTGTAATTTAACAGTCATACAATGTGCTTTAGCTGTCCAGGTAAGATGGAGAGAACACAGAATTACCTTTTTCTCTTATCTGTCAGCAAAAATTGGCAGTAACCTCTTTTTTATATATGATGGGGTTTCTTGGTCCCCTGGTCTGTTGATTGGCTGGAAAGAGCAGCAGCTTCAGAACAGCGCAATGGCAAGTGCCTCACCTGTGCCATTCCTCCACAGCCCCATAAATGACCCCTGTGTGTTGATGCCTTAAACAGGCTAGTAAAAATATGAAGCAGACACAGCAGTACAGGGAAAAGGGAATTTACCTCAGTTCGATAGGATCCTAGGTGCTCAACTCATCAAAGGTGGAAAACACGCCAAGGAGCGAACGACAAGCCGGAGCCCGCGTACAACGCATACTGGATTTTTATGGACTTCACAAAATTAGCATATCTACCTAAAATCCCCCAACACGAAACTTAATAAATGAATGATTGACCAACATTCTAATGATCCCCCCCCCCTAAATGAGACTACAGCCTAGTTTACAAAAACATGTTCCAAGAGAGAACACATTGGAGCCTCTAGTTCTGAGATAATATGAATGTTTGGTCTTCCTTGCTCTCCTTGCAGGACCCCAAACTAAGCTAAATATCAGACCGCAAGGGTTGTAAACATGCAGGGCTAAAGTACAAGGAGTATTTGAGCAGGGTATAAGGAGTGTGTTTAGAGGGTAACAGGGAAGGGAAAGGGTATAAAAATATATAAAATGGTATAAAAAGAAAATACAAAAATCACCTGCATCAGTGACAGGGGTTGGATATTGTCCTGTTCTCTGGGAGAGATGAAAGCTCTCGGGCTGAGGATGGACTTCAGCTCAGCACTCAGCCTCTTGGATGAATGTGCTATTCCCTAAGTGTTTTAAGGCAAAGGTCACAGTCCTGTCTACCCTTGGGTGTCCTGTGAGGGTGTTTGTTAGTTGGGGGTCCTCAACATCTCTTCGCTCTATTCCAGCTCAAATCAAAGGCAGATGTTCAAATTCATGTTGCCAATTCAAATCTGTACCAGGACAAGCCTGTTTGAGATGCTTTTGGGCAGTTAATAACCACGTGGATTGCATGAACCATAATTTATGAGCTGTGTTCTTTAATTTTACACAAATTCAGAGTTTCTATCCTTTTTTAAGCCCTGCCCTCCATCATCTGCATCAGGAATCATCAGCACCAGCAGCTCACAGCTCCTATGGCAGTTACTGAGTATTGGATGTGGGGCTTGCCACAGGCAGAGTGAGCAATTAGCTGGAATGCCTGGAATGGGAAGGACTTCAATGCTTTCCCTGCGATGTGGCTGTGATTTTCCTCCTCCTGTGCATATTTAAAACTCACAGATTTTCTTTTTATCTGCAAGTCACATCAAGCTCCAACTGATGCTTCTGGCTTTAAATACCTGTAAAAGAGCATTTTATTTTGCCTTTTGCATTCTGACAGCTGCCATAGGGGGTTTATTATTTCTTCTTGGATACACTTGTTCTTTTACCTTGTATACCCCAGGACTATTAAAAATTAGCAAATCAGAAGTGTTGTTTTTATTTGGATAATCTTAATATCGTACAAACATCAGTTTTGCCTGACCTCAATTCCTCCCCTTCCTGCATTACATAATCCGGCAGCTCAGACTTCTGATTAGGCTTTGTAATTCCAAAAATGTATCAGAACATATATATTATAATCATTTGACACAGCAAAGTGTAACAGGTAAACCCACAGGAAAACTATTCTGAAAATTGAAACGGTTTCCATTTCGCTATGTGGAAGAAATACATTCCTTTCTTTTGACTTCTCACCTCCTTATGTGTTTGCAGTGCCATGAATTTTGCTATAATAAAATAGCCTTGTATTTGCACTAAAAATATTTGCATTAAAAATATAGGCCACATTGCAAAAGTCAATAATTTCAAAGTGTATTTTCTTTCCCCCCAGAAGAGTTTGTGGGTTTGTTTCAAACCAACCATTTTTCAACAAAGATGTTATATCCACAAGGAAATATAAAAGGACACAAGCCCAGTCTGGTTTAAAGCTTCTGGGATATCTAAGTTTCTCTTAACATTTTGGAACATCATTTTTTTGGGAGGGAGAGACAGTCTGGGGTTTTTTGCCATTTTTCTTTTTTTTCTCTATGCTTTATTTCTGCTGGTTTTGGTCTTATTTTTCAGAGAGGGCTCATCATGCTGGGCAGCAGTGATAACAGGCTGCTGGACGTTGGGCGGGCTCAGGGGAAACTGAGAAGAAAGGAAGTTCTTGAAGTGTGTGAGGTTTTGCCGTGGCTTTTTTTTCCCCCCCTTTTTTTTTCCTCTCTCTTTTTTTCCTTTTTTTTTTCTTTTTCTGTGGGGAAGAGCTTTCAGATGAGAAAAACTAGCAGCGATCCAGAAACACGTAGCTGTGTCCCTCTGGAAACTGGGAACTGCTGATTGCTACAAATCTGTTTCAGGCTGGAAAATCTGCAGCTGGCAGAGGCTCCCAGAGCTGCCCCCAAGGCTCAGCACCACCGATGGAGCCACGTGGGGACCATGGCAGCACTTCCAGGTGTCACTCAGCCCCTCTCCATCGCAGTGCTCCAGCCTGGAAATCAACCCCTTAAAATCAGCCCCAACGCTTACGGAGATGTGGCAATGAGGGCCTGAAGAAAAGTGACAAAAAATTCCATATTGACCCCGAAGGGAGCTTGGTGCAACGCAAAGACAAACCGCAAATAAATTGATGTCAGCTCAAATTCGTTCGTACAGTGAGGCAAAACCCCGTTTTTCACGGTGTGGGTCATCCCTTGCCATCCTCCAGTGCCAGGTTCAAGTGGGGTGGAGGGTTTGGTGGCTTTCAGCTGCAGCCCCGAGCCTCCCGAGAGGAGGTGATGTGAGGATAAACCAAGGAGAGGATAACGGAGCAAAAGGGAATGACCACAGGGTGTTGATGGGAGCTGCTGCCATGGCGAGTGCCCCACACTGCCCATTCTGGGGCTGTCCTCACCGGCGGCTCTGAGAAAAAAGCGCTTTGTTTAAATTATTGCGCATGCTCTGAGCACAAAACGCTCGGAGTTTCAGTGAATCAAAGGCAAAGAATACAGCTTATCCCAGACATGGAGATTTCAATCCTTCAGAGAGATGAAAAAGCACTAATGCTGAGTGGCTGTGTGCACTTCCAGTAATTACTAAAGAATAAAGTCTGATATCAGCGGTATAGAAATGTTAGGTTATGTAAAGCTTGCACTGAATGAAGAGAATTTTGGGGAGAGAACGATGTGCATTCATGGCTTCATTTTCATTTGAAAAGTATTACTACTGGTAATGTAAATATACCATCTCTCCATTAAATAATGTAAAAAATATGCCATTTCCTGGAAAGACTTAGCAAACCCCCACTTTTCCCTGTCAAGCCTGGCCACGCTCCGATTCTACAATTCTGAGTTTAAATCAGGGAACTTGGACTCTGGATTCCTTTCCAGCCTCATAATAAAAACACTTCTATGTTTCCTTGACTGAATCATTAAATCTGCAAAAATCTAGAGAACAACTCCTGGGCTCTGGATGCCATGAAACACCGACAAGTCTGCCAGTTTCCAAAGGTGCTCAGTGCCAACAAACTTGGTTGGAATCAGTGAAGCCTGAAGATATTCCCAGCCCAGCAAAGACAATGTGTGTCCAAATCCCAAGGCAGTCTCAGACAGAGGGGACATGTGAAAATGGATTCCCACACATGTAATGCATCCTTTAGTAGAAGTGAACCAGGAGAGGTTTAGATTGGATATTAGGGGACATTTCTTCACAGAAAGACATTTTAAGCCCTGGCACAGCTGCCCAAGGGCGTGGTGGAGTCCCCACACCTGGAGGGATTTAACAGCCCTGTGGAGGTGGCACTTGGGGACATGGGTCAGTGATGGCCTTGGCAGTGCTGGGTTAAAAGTTGAACTCGATGATCCTAGAGGGTTTTTCCACCCTGAATAGTTTTGTGGTTCTACAAAGGGGAAAGGGCCAAATCAGAAGAGGTATCCCACCGGATGATTAATTCAGTATCCACCCAAAATATCGTCAATATTTTAGGTATCTTTTCATTACTGCAAATATTTGGCTCCCTGGCAAGTGCCTTTCGAGCACTGATTAATTCTCTTTGCATCCCCTGGATCTGAGGATCATCTCCACCTTCTGTGTGGAGAATCAAGGTTTTAAAAGGTGAGACCATGAGCCAGAAATAGATTTGGGCTGTCGGACATCTGCCTTCCTCGCGGGACTAGAATAATAGATTAGCATCAGGGAGGGATTCCTTGCTGCTGCTTTATTTGTGCTTCTGGAGGGTTTTTTCTGTCTCCCTGTCATTCAGCAGTGCTCAGGCATAAATTCCTTGCTCTGCCATTGCCAAGAGAGGAGCCTCCTGACACTCGGAGGTGTGAAAGTGATGAGTGCAGTTTATTTGAGTGCATGGCAGGGGGCCAGGCAGGTGGGTGGCTTGGCTGGAGCCAGAAGCTGCCAAACACACAGGGTGAGATGTCTTGGGAGGAAAATAAACTCCAAATCCTTCCTGAGTCAGGCTGACCCTCTTGGTTAAGGGTGGAAGGTGACCCTGCCCATGGCAGGAGCTTGGAACAGATGATATTTAAGGTCTGTTCCACCCAAGCCATTCTGTGATTCTCTGATTAAAGATGAAATTTTAAAGCATCCTCCCCCACGCCCAACACACACAGATGCAGAACAGAATTGAGAACTTTTCCACTACTGTTTGTTGCAAGTAAGAGAAATGCCGTAGCAGGATGGGGTTTCATTCTTTCTTTAATTCCTCTGATAGTTAGATTTAGTCATTCCCTTAGGACACCAGGGATGCTTTTTGAAGATGCCCGTGGCAGACATTAAAGAGTTTATTATTTTCTCTTCTTCACATTGCAAGGAGAAATAGAGAAGACCTCCAGAATGCCATAAAATCTAAATGGCTTGAATTATTTTTTTTTAAAGTAATACAAGAAAAATAGTAATTAAAAATTACTAATTAAAAACAAGCAAACAAACAAAATATAATTAAAAACCTAAAAAGAAAAAAGACAAAAAAAGGCAGAAAGCAGGTCTCCTGAATGAGTTACAAATTAGAAAGGCCCAAAAGTGAGAGGGAAAATGTCTCACCCCAAGGTCACACAACAGCTTGGGAGCAACAGCGGTGAAAGCATGTAAAAATCCCAGTGCGTTGCCTGAGAGAGAGGGACCTCCATCGTCCCTGGGAATCTCTGGCAGCAGCTGGGGAATGACAGTGCCTCTCCCTGCCTGTTTCCTTGGAGATGGAGAGCAATGTTTGCAGCAGTGAGCATGAGGGAAGTTTCCTCCTTGTAAAGGGAGCCAGGTATCGTCCTGCCCTCTGCCTGGTCAGATCCGTGTGAGCAAAAAGCCTGTGATGCACAAAAAGATCTTCTTTCAAGCGAATGTGTAGGACATGTTGATAGGGGAGAGGTTATTTCAGAGCAGGATGTAGGAAATCCAGAGCTAAAGCTCAATCTTCCCTCAAAGTCCGTACTTTCAAGTTGCTGGGAGTAAGGTACATTGAATATGCAGGAGGCTGGAAAAGGACGGAGTTTGCCAAGTTACGTAATGCAGTTGGATGCTCTTGCTCTGACTACTGACCTGGATCAAATCTGCCGCCAACTTGCTCGTACAGAAGTCAGCAGCTGGTTCCTGTATTGGCCTGGGACACCTTCTGTTCATAACACGCATTTTCCAGTGGAAAACTTACTAGAGAACTCAGAGGAAAAACATCCTTTTACAGATTATGTATGTAGAGCTATACACACCAGAGCTAAAAATACTCGTTTTTATACACCTCCATGTAGTTTCGTGACTTTTGGCATTTTGTGCAAGTGCCTGTGCTTGTTCCAGGGTGTTTTGTGGAGGAGTTTGTGTCTTCTGACGTGCAGGAGTGACAGGGAGGGATGTGAGACTTTGCTGGGCGGGTGGATGTGCTGCCAGCCACCCGCGCTGGGCTCCTTGGCCAGGAGTCCCCTCTGGAGTTCCTTCCCTGACTCCAGGCTGCTGTGGCCATACACTCAGGAAATAGGCAGCTTTTATGAAGCACTCCCCGACAGATTTGTGCGGTGCGTTGGGATCGCTTTGTGCTGAGCCAGCTCAGATTTATGGCTCAGCCTGGGAGGAACCTCCCAGTTTATCTGAGCTGTCAGGTAAGGGGACCCGTCTGTTTTACAGCCAGCGCCTCTGAGCTCTTTAGTTTTGATTTATTTTTTTGTATTTATTTCCTTTATCACAGAATCGTGTCATTCTATGGGATGATGGAATGGTTTGAGTTGGAAGGGACCACAAAGCTCATCTCATTCCAAGCTCCTGCCATGGGCAGGGACACCTCCCACTGTCCCAGGCTGCTCCAAGCCCTGTCCAGCCTGGCCTTGGACACTGCCAGGGATCCAGGGGCAGCCACAGCTTCTCTGGGCACCTGTGCCAGGGCCTGCCCGCCCTCACAGCCAAGAATTCCTTCCCAATATCCCATCTATCCCTGTCCTCTCCCAGTTTGAAGTCATTCCCCTTTGTCCTGTCACCCCATGTCCTTGTCCAAAACCCTCTCCAGCTCTCTTGTACCTTGTTTAGGTACTGGAAGGCCAAATTAATTATTTTCTTTTAATTTTCACTTACAAGAATAGATGTTTGTGTTGTCACTCTTCTTGCAGGCTGGTCTAATTCTTCTCTGGTGTGAAATAATCATGCTTTGAAATGCTGGAAATCTGTGACTTCACCTTCCCACTGCCTCCACAGCTCAGTTTCTTTCAGTCACCTCAGCTGCAGCAGCAACACTATTTTAACATCTTTGCATTGAAGTCAAAGTCATTACTCATATTTGCAGGAAGTCATAACAGCCCCAAAGAATCATTGTTGTAAATCAAAGGGCAAATGAATTTATGACAGCCAATTAAGGCACAATTAATAATTAAATGGTGATGTGAATTCTTAACATGAATAGTGGGTTTTTTTTCTAGCAAGAATGTTGGCATCTGACTCCTCATCTCAGTGGAGTCTGTGGCTAAGTATTACATAACACAGCACACCAACGGAGTGGTGTCACTCCAACAGAGTTAATGAAATATCACACTGGAATCTGGTCCATTTTGCTCAGCTTCCGAATAAAGTGCAGGGATTTTAAGAGAATACATTAGATGTGAAAAATAAGTAACATATTTGTGCTGTGCTTTCAGTTTTGCTGCAGGCCCTGTCTCTGCAGAGATTTCTCTGTCGAACCTCTGCTGGATAAAGATTTGGCATAAACTTGCCAAAGGGTCATAAATTAAGCAAAGGAAGAAAAGAGAGGCAAAATAAGAAGCTTCAATATGGTTAGACTTCCCTTTCTCAAGCATTTAAGTGAGAAAGGCAAATCTACCCCATCCCTGGAAGTGTCCAAGGCCAACATCTCCCGGTGACAGGGTTTGGGTTAAACAAATTCCCAAACTCTTGCCAAAGCCTCACAGCTCAGAGGATCTGATGTTATTTTATTACTCCTCTCTGCCCCCTGTTATTTTTTTAACAAGTCCCCCCTTAAAATTTTTTAAAATAACAATTTCTCTGCATGCAACCCGTATGAAAACAGTCTCCTACCTCAACCCATGAGGTTAGGAAACCCTTATTTAAAATGCTTTCTCTTTCCCTACCTCCTTCCTGTACAAAAACAACCCAAACAAACAAAAGAGAGATTTTGTTGGAAAGTTATCAGCAGTTTTCAGAGCTCCCACTGTCATTTCTTTAAGATCTTCAACTTGTTTGTTTAAATGTTCATGTCTTTAGGCCTTTCTTCCCGCTTTTATTGCTGGAAACCATGAGAGCTGCTATTTGTTCCAGAAAGTAGATTTATTATTTCTTCTCTACCCCAGCTATGACTTTCCTTCCATTTAAAGTAAAAAACTCAATTTACTCTGCCAATATGCTCTTTATCTCCTGTGACTTAGAGCCCCAAGCTGTGAAACAGCACATCTTTGGTGGGTTGTGACAATTGAAAATCAAGAGTGGAAGGCACTCTATAAAATTTAGGTGATGCATGCCCCAAACAGCTGCAATCTCATCAGTTCCAGGGTATGGCCTAATGATGGGAGCCAATGTGCCACAATAAAATGTTAAAAAAATGAGGACAAATATGCATTTTGCATTACGCGGTATCAAATCTCTTCAGAACGGAGCTGGCTGGGGAATTTGCAGATGATAACAGTTCTGTGGCGTGTATGTGAAATTTTAATGAGGGTTTCTCAGGTTCAGAGATGTATCTCCTGGAGGCACAGGGGGTGGAGTGTGAGGGGTCTGCCCTGCTGCTGCCCCAGGATGAAGAGGGAGGTGCCGCTGATGCCTTAGCCAGGCTTACCTGAAACAGAGGCCAGATAAAGTTAGCAGAATAAAACACAGATGAATTTACTAGAGACCTTTAGGTACATTCCAGGCAGACAAAGCCTGCTTGTGAGGCTACACCCAAAATGGACAACAAGTCACGAGCTCTTCGCCTTTTATAAATTCTCTCTTATTAACATATTAGGCCCCAATTCTCCAATCACACCTTCAGGTGGTGATGCCAACCACCCCAAGCCTGCTCCCCCTTAATTCACTGTTGTTCACATATTTTGGGGCTCTGAGGCAGCGAAGTGTCCTTGGATTTTTCATTTGTTTTGTCTAAAACGCTGGGAACAGAGGTTCTTAGCACTTTATGAAGCCTAGAACTACTCACCAAAGCTACAGATACGTGAAGATCAGAAGCTAAAAATCCCTCAGGCATCACCACTGTGCCAGCACAAGCCCAAAGTGACACCTTGGGTTAGCAGGGAGCGGAGTGTGTGCACAAAGTGTTGGGAAAAGGGTACCTTCACTCACAGATGTGCACAAGATCTGAGATCATTTGTCCAAATTAAAACTTTACCCAAGGAGTGCGTTTATTTAGTGAAAAAAATACTCCCGTCAAATGCAATTTTTCTTGGTTTTCCCCAAGAAAACGCCCAATATGGAAAAAATAACTGAAAATTCCAGGAGACTCTGAGAAGTTGAATGCCCAGGATTACTTCTTTCTATGTCATTTCAGCATATTTTCAAATTCAGGAGGAATTTGAATCCAGCCTCCCACCCCTCACAGTAGAGCTCCAGACACCAAATTCTCTATGTATTCGGAGGAAGGCAAGGAGTTGTTTTGTATTTATAACCAAAAACGCATTTACAAAACTTCAGTTCTGTTCTACATCAGCCTGGAAAATATATTCTGAAACCTGAATTTTCCACTAAACACAATTCTGGACTTCTTGCTATTCTGCTTCAGAGATCAGCATCTGAAATGGTGCAATGGTCTTTTGATTACCCGCAGAGTCCTGGTTCATCTGTATATGTAAAAAGGTAATTCGGGTCATTCAGTTGTAAATGGAAAGATGATTTCTGGCAGGCACTGAGATGCATGTGGGAATTTATTTATTTTCCACACTGAATGAAGTTCTTCCTGCGAACCATTCCTGCCCTGAACACAATCACAGCCAGTGGCAGCCAACCATGCTGTTCTTTTGAGATACATAGCCACGACAATAAAGAGGAATACAAAGAAGGATTAGCGATAAGAAAACCTCGGTAATAAAAGGCTTCTGTGCTGATTGCATTGAAAGATTTCTAAATTTAAAGCGAAAGTGTTAAAAAACTGACGATAAAAGAAATTCTGTCTCTAATGGAAGTTTAGTGGTGCACAACCACTCCGACAAGAAGCATATGGCAGATAATCTGAAATATTTAGGGATCCTTATGAGCATGTAGTACCACAGATTGTGATATCAGAGTTTTGGAAGTTACACTGACTCCAGATATTCCTCGTGATTTTTCTTTTCCGCATCAATTATTTTAAGATAAAAACTCATCTTAGAGGAATAAACTTATTTCTTCCACCTGTTGGTTCTGGGGAAGCCTGGGCACTGTTATAATTTTACAGTGCTGTGAGTGTCTTCCATGGCAAGAGGGGATCAATGTGAGAGGGAAATTGAGAGAATATGAGGATGGTTAAATTAGGCCTCTGCAGGAGTGTTTCAGGGAGACCTCCTGGTCTGCCAATGTTTTCTCCACACATTGAACAGCAAAAAGGACAAATCAAACATCTTAACCATCTGTCACAGATGTAGATAACTGGATCGGAGGCAGCAGGAACTTAAGCAAAGATGTGGAAAAAAAATACAAAGGAGTGATTCAGTCCAGTTCATGACTCTAGACTCACCATGATCTTCCCTATAAATAACTACAAGGTTGTTTTAATTTCATTTTCTGGAGCTTGACTCCACTCCGCCAGGCCTGTATGTGTATTTCCCACAGTGTCTCAGTGGAAAAAAATCTGATTTTAATGGGGAGCAAACTGGTTTTCCCAGCAGCCCCATTGGCAAACAATTCAAGCTATGCAGTGAGGAGCCAGTGATGCAAGGAACAGAATTCAGCCTCTCCCATCCGGGAGAGGAATGATACCTCAGTGGGGTCTGAATAGGAGGAGGAAGAGGAGGATCTGCATCTTCTTCTTTCTTTTTGCCTATCCATTTTCACTAGAAAAAGATTCCATCCAAATTCCATCTATTTGCCTTGCCTGCACTCAAAGCACACGTGGGTAAGGGTCTGTTTTCTGTGCCATAGCTGCTGTTATAAAATTTATGAATGACTCTGATATTTCAGCATTTTCTCCCTCTGCATTTTGATCCCCGAATCTGAGGAAATTAGGACCATATGGCTGAAAATATCGGCAACTTGCAGTTGATTTTTCTCCCTTTAAAAGATTTCTTAAGCCCCATAACAGGCCATATGCAGTAAGCAAATATAGTTTCAACAGCGCCTGGCTGAGGCAGCCATCCAGTTCTATCCTATAAGTGAATCCCTATCTGAAAAGTAAATAAAACTGCATTAAATGTGGGGAGAGGGAAGAAGAGCTTACGTTAAGAAGGATTTTAAAGCTGTTTCTCCTTTGAAGTAGCTTTATTGCAAATCATCTCACAGTGTAAAAGTCATCATTAAAACTCGTGTCTTCTTCTCAGATCACCAGTGTGGGATTCACCCACACTTCATGCAGTCAAGAAACAGACTTTGTACATCACTGAAGTATTGCCATGCGATGGGAAGCTTCATAATCCATGGATGGTGTCAGCTTATCCTCTCAGGTCAGGCTGCATGAGTGGTTTGGATATTCACTAAATTTGAAGTGCGCTGTGTCCACTTAGCTCCACCATGGGCTGGCTTTGAAGACGCTGCTGCACCGTATTTTTGGAGGAGTGGTTAAAAGTTAAAAGTTAAATACTCAAAACATACACCAAATATTTCACCCCACAGATCTGTTCCTGCCGTATGACATTCCTTGGCAATGAAGCAGTGGACACAGAGCATCCCAGAAAGCCCCAGCTGGAGAGGAACCACAGAAAAATGATCTTTCCATTACCAAGGCCACCTTTAGAGGGCTGGTGGCAGCGCCAGGACCTGAGTGCTGAAATCCCGAATACCATTTCCCATTCCGAGCAAATACAAAGCGTCCTCACCGATCCTTCATCAAAAGCGGAGCATTAATTGAATTTCTCTGCTCGTTCCTAGCGGGAGGATGGTTTGCAATTGTCCTGTAGCTGCATGCCTGGCTGCAGCTCTGCTTTATCTCACACACTGTGATTATGAAAACTGGCTGCGTGGTGTACAGTGAATCATGCTGTGATTTACTTTGAAGAGGTCAGCTTAAAAAAAATTCCCTGAGAGGAATTTTATTAGATGCAAACAGCACCAGGACTGAATTAAAATGCAGCCCCAATAGTCTTATATCCATTTCATCAATATCATTTTATTCCTCCCTCTGTTCCACCGTTATGAACTGATTGGAGGTGTTTTTTGCTTTAAAGTGGATGGGTCAAAAGAAGTTGTCTGCAAACACAAGGTCAACTGTGCTCCACTGAAAATTATAATAAATAGCTGCAAAGCCTCAGTTACACTCTGTGATAAGTGGGAAGATGGACGGACGGTGCAATGGAAGGGCAGATGTGGAAAGTATCATTTAGTAATTGCTCAACCCAAAGGTTTGCTGCCTTTTTACCAACGGGCATGAAATGACGAGGCCACTGGATAATGAAATAACCATTTCCCTCTTCATCTGAGCCAGATCTACCTAAAGCCTGGCTCTATGCATGTCCTTCCAGGCAAAATAGAATAAATCATAAGTATTGATGTACCACACAGAATTAGTGTTCAGTGCTCCACGGGTGTCTGGTTTCACCATCCACCTTCTGCTTGAGGACAGACCCTGAGCTAGAACCCTTGGATCAATCCTGGAGGGTCTGTGTAAGCTGTGAGACCTTGCAGAGGAAAACATTCTTCCCTGTGAGGGTGGGGAGGCCCTGGCACAGGTGCCCAGAGAAGCTGTGGCTGCCCCTGGATCCCTGGAAGGGTCCAAGGCCAGGCTGGACAGGGTTTGGAGCACCCTGGGATCGTGGAAGGTGTCCCTGCCCATGTCAGGGGGTGGAACTTGATGACCTTTAAGGTCCCTTCCAACCTAAACCAAATATTCTATGAATATTTGTGCTTGATTCAAATATAGCAGAGGAATCCCTGTCTCATGTCCAGGGTAGCCAGGAAAGACAATTCTTTTTCTGTGTTACCTAGTAGGAGAGGAATAAATAAAGGATGGAAAAACAGTTCAGCAGATCCGTCAGTAAATTTGCTGTTCTGTACCAGGAATTTTACCAATTGCCTTTTATCAATCTACACATACTCTCAACAACACAATTTCTAAAATTTTTACTAAGGATACTGCAGAGCTGTTAAATAACAAAAACTTCGCCGCAGTTTTGTCCGGACTGCCATCTTTAATCACATCACTCCAAAATGGTTTATGCAAATCAAAGATTGGCTTGGAGCTTGGTTAGTCTCTCCTTCCCGAGATGGAGATGGGCAGTGGAAATGCAGCATTTCCTGGCGTGGCTGAGCACTCTGGAAACCTGCCTGTGGATCTGGAAAGTGTGCATGGACACACCAGGCAGGAGGGGAGAACTGAAGAGTGCATTTCTGCATTTCTGCAGTGGAAGAAGCAGCAGTAATGCTG
Source organism: Origma solitaria (assembly GCA_013397895.1). Taxonomy (NCBI): domain Eukaryota; kingdom Metazoa; phylum Chordata; class Aves; order Passeriformes; family Acanthizidae; genus Origma; species Origma solitaria. Next base: position 133,456 of record VZRL01006640.1, read on the forward strand.
TTTTTCTGTGAGTAAATGCTTCTCCACACACAGGCATTTGGACGTAGTTCTACACGTACCACACGAGGAAGGTACACAGTCCTAGGCCATCAACATGCAGAAAATACTCAGGGATCTAAAATGATAATAAAAATTAAATAAGTGTAAAAAAAAAAGTATTTTCTGAATTCTACCTGTTCCTGTTTCTTGAATTATCCATGTTACCTCTTTGTGTCCATAGCTTAATATTTTCCATGACTCATTAGCTAACATTTGATTGTAATGATTCTGTATTCAAAGACTTGGTGATGCTCAAAGACATCATGTTATATGCTTAAAATCACTTTTTAGGTGACTGCAAATCATAAAATTAGGCTTCTAATGAGGTTGGTATCAATTTCTAAGTTGATTTTCAAAATTCTGCTGCTGCAGTTGTCTGTGAGAATGGGAATTATTGGAAAGAAGATACGATAGTGATTTAAAAGCACTTAAAATTAAAATATTCATGCAGTGTTTCCCTGATACTGGCCCAATTTAGAATGAAGAGGCCCCAGATCTCAACTTTTTTTTAATTTACAATGCCTAAGCCAATGTAATTCAAGGTATATGATTAATTGATTTTAGCTTTGTTAAAACCTGTGCTAAACCAGAGCTTTATATCAGGAAGGCAACACTGAAAGTCAGGAAAACATTGTCATTTGAATCCCTCTAAAGATATAATTGTATATCATCTGCATATAATTAGAAGCAGGTGCACTTTCAGGCAACAAAGAGGTAACACTAAAAAAAATCAGTAAAACAGAAGTCTGAGATACACAGAGCACTTCCAGAAGATAATTAATCATCCTGGGACACCATAAAGACAAATTAAATGGAGTATCTGATATAGCATGTTGGGAAAGTTCATTTGTAAATTTTCCTGAGTGTCTTAAAAACTGTGAACTGCCAAGAACGGAGGTGATGTATCAAATGAGATGATACTCACAGGGAACTGGAGGTGGGCAGAGAATTTGTCCCTTTTGAAATGTAAAAGCCAAAATTCTGCGCTTCATCTCCATGGAAGTGTGCACAGGATGGCAGTCCCTGGCACTGGCACCTGTTCTGCTGTGTGAGAAATTTGGGATTTATGCATGAACAAAGAAGGGTCCAACTCTTGCCATCACATTTGCCCTGACAGTTCCTTACCACGCTGCTGCTTCTTTTCCTTTTCCAGCTCATTATTTCCTTTCTTGGCCAAAAATCCACTCATATCAAGGGGAATTTGTCCATCAACAAGCATTGGCTCATATCCTGATTTATCCGTTCCCAAGAAAGTGAGTCTAGATCTACCTAACTGCTGGAAAATTGGCATTTAGAAACATTCATTTAGACTCAGAATTTCAGTTCACTTCTTGTTTTTTACTAAACTCTGTAGAATCAAGTATTTTCCCAATGTGTACAATATTTTACTTTTGTTATTTTTCATCTCTTATCATCATCCTCCTATGAGACATCACTGAATTTTTAATTTTTTTTTTTTTTTTTAAGAAAACCACCATTTCTCAAGGAATCTTATTTTCCTCTTTCCCCAGCATTTTGCAATGGTTTTCAAACAGAAAAAAAGGCACACCAGTATTTTTGGCTATTGTCTTTATTTTTCCCTATCTTTCTTTTCTCCATAGCTTTTAATCAATAATAGGGAAGGAAAATGAAAACCTGAGCACATTTTATTTGGTCAATAAACAAAACAAGTGTTCCAAATAAATTATGATCTTTTTTTTTAATCATCCCCACGTTGATATTTCAGACATCTACTCACAAGAAAAATAGCATGTCCCATTCAGAAAAACAGACCTGATATCTAAATAAATAGTACATGAACATGCCATGAGCCAAAAAGTGTTCGCTTAAATTAGTATTGAACAGTTCCAGACAAGAAATAAGTATGCAAGAAATTCAGTGTGATTTTCAAATTATTTGTGAAGAGGAAAAGAGCAGCTAAATACACAGGATAACTGATTAATTGTAATTAGAATGTGGGTCCCTGGTCATGCATAGCAAATTTCCCACTGCTCTGATTTCATTGAAAATAGGTTTTTGTCCGTGTTAATGAAATCTCCCCTTGAGTCAATTGATTTTTAGTTCTCCTCAGGAAAATATTTGGTGCACTTCAGCAATAAAAACTGTCCCCATTACCTAAAAATCTTCATTAAAATAACACATTATTTCAGGAAAAATTGACACATGCAGAAGTGAGGGAAAAAAAAGATGCTTCTACAGGACCTGTTGCTGTTTGACAAAACTATTTGGATTTCTGGCAGGACAACACAGATGGGCATGACAGCAGCAAATGCCCCAAATAAACGGATATTGATGGGTTTATTTCATTTAAATAGAAGTTTTGCATCCACATACTCAAAGGCATGTATTTATGACAATCTCTTTCTCCATTAGTGCAGCAAGCAAGCAGAAGCAGTGGATTTTTCAAGAAAATCCGGATTTTTTTGTACATGGCTTGACAGGCGGATCAGCAAACTGCCAGGGCAGGTGATCTCCAAGTGTGACATTTGTAAAGAAGGAGTAAAGAAAAGAAATTAACCCAAATGTACCAAAATGGCTCAAAAATTCAGGTGTTTCCCTTCAAACTGTCTAGTTCTGTGGTATTTTCACCCTATTTTCCTCATTTCTCGGTCCCTGAAAAAGTCATACAAGAGTTTTGGCAGGAATTTTGGGGTGCACGTGGGCAAATGAGACTTACACTCACATGTCTAAGAGGAGGAATATTGGAAGTCATTAATGCTAAATTGAGATTAAAAATTACTTTGGATTCCTAGCTGTGAGCAAATGGAAATTAAACAAGCAGAAACAAACCAAAGGAAATGCTGCTTGTTTGAAAGCACTAAGTTACTAATTTTCCAGCTTTTAAAATGAAAGATTTTTTGTAGCAAATTGGAGGTAGAATATTTCCACACTTTTGGATCAAGGAATTAACAACCTGAAGATGTATTAATTGTCCAAATGTCATGAGATAATTACTGAGGCACAGAAATCAACCAGGGCATGATCAGTCCAGCAGCCCGACATGGTTTCACCTGATGATTTGCAAAGAGGCAGAACCCAGAACTGGGACACTCTGAGTTCTCACAAGAAGCACAAAAGGGAAAAAGTGCATTGAAAAACAAATTTCCTCAGGTAATTTTGGAGAGGCAAAGGATTGTGTGGCTAAAACGAAGTGCACTGAAGCAATACAGTGCAAAGCACAATATTGCAGAGTTCTGATGAGTGTCACAGACAGGCAGACTTGTAGTAAATAAATGTTATTAGGCTGCCACAATTACAGCATCTTCCTGTTTTCAGGCTAGTTGAGCCATCTGGCATGGGCAACCAGATAAAAGTTATGCAATTATTAAAACAAGCTAAATTAAATTAACTTAAATTAATCACAGTGCACGAAAATAACTGGCCAGAAGCATTGAATCACGGTTGTTTTGAACATGATGACCTATTTTTCTGTTTTTCGTGGGCTTTCTCTAATTATGAGATAACATCTTCTCTTTGAAACCAGTGGCAAAAGTCCAGTTGAGTGAAAAGAAAGATGTGCACAGGGTAATATTTCCCTCGTACTCTACCAGTGTGACATGCACAATAAACAAATGCACACACAGCACCTAATGAAGGGCACAGATGGGATTTTTTATTACTCATGTAAAGATACCGGTTTACAGCAAATTGTTTCCCACGTTATTCTGGGAAGGTCCAAATTATTTTTTTTTGTTCCTTTAAAGTTTGTGTCCTTCGAAGTGTTCGTACCTAGGCATTTTTCTTATTTAGGTCTTTCCAAGGTGATTGTCTAAATGCTTAATTCGCCATGAATTTAGGCATTTTCTTACAAATTCAGCCAGATTATTTTTGTGACAATGTGTTTAAAAAACAGTGTAAAAAATGACTAACTGAAAATGGCTTGGTTGAAAGTGCTGAAGAAATTGGGAAGGCGTTCAACTAACAGCCTCCCAGAGCTGCTAGGAATAAGAGCAGTTGAGAAGGAGAATCCCAAGAAGGAGAACCCTGAAGGATTTATTTCTGTATTTACCAAATCTGCTTGCTGGTTCATGGAGGGAAAAGGCAGCATCTTGCCGGCTGCTGTCTCAGAGGCAGCCTGGCTCCGGATTTAGGGAGATGCTTGTGTCCTCCTGATGCAGCAGGAGGTGTTTTCCACCCGGGAAGCTCCTGATGTGTGCCTGGAGCCCAGCAGGGCATGCCCTGAGGGCAGAAGGAGAGCACCGTCCACAGCTCAGGTCATGAGCATCCCCAGCTTCAGCTTAAACTCCTCCAAATGCTTTCCTGCATCCTCAAACCCCAGTAAGAGCCACCCAGGAAGGATGTGCAGACCCTCCTACAGCACAGGCTGAAGCTCCAGCTGAATTCTATTCGACTTTCAGCTTTTTTCTCCTCTTTTGCCCTTTTCCCCAATTACATCGGCTTTAGGTAAAGCCCTTTACAGAAGTTCTTCAAGTCTCTAACTGCACTGCATAAAGGGCCAGTTCAAGCAGTTTAAAGCATTGGATTGGAATCCCCACTGCAGATAAGATGCGCTGTTCCTTTGGTTTTGCGCTCCTGATGTGATGTCCCCCCACAGGCAGAACCACATCTGACGTCTTAAAGGGGATTTTTGGGGCTGCAGGGAAAAACTGTACTAGATATCGACAAATTTTTTTGTTCAGAAACATTCAGGGAGGAGGTGGAAACTGGTTTAAAAGAAATCATGTCTTGAAAGTGAAGTCTGTGCTTCTCAGAATAAAGCACTGGAATATGCCCAGGGAAGATGGAAAGATGTCCTTACCCAGACTCCTGTAAGGCCTTTGGCATGATCCCACAGGACAGCCTTCTGTCCAGATTGGAGAGAACCCAAATTTGAGGTATGGACCACTCAGTGGATAAGGAATTGGCTGGATGGACACATCCGGAGAGCTGTGGTCAGTGGCTCCATGCCCAGGGGGGCTGGGAATGAGGGGTGTCCCTCCGGGCTCTGCCTTGGGATCAGGGATCTTTGACAGTGGCACAGACAGTGGGATCAACCCTTTGGGACCAGGGCTCTGTCAATGGCACAGACAGTGGGATCGATCCTTTGGGACCAAGGCTCTGTGAATGGCACAGACAGTGGGATCGACCCTTTGGGATCAGGGATCTTTGGCAGTGGCACAGACAGTGGGATCAACCCTTTGGGATCAGGGCCCTTTGACAGTGGCACAGACTGTGGGATTGAGTCCTTTGGGACCAGGAATCTTTGTCAATGGCACAGACAGTGGGATCGATCCTTTGGGATCAGGGCCCTTTGACAGTGGCACAGACTGTGGGATTGAGTCCTTTGGGACCAGGAATCTTTGTCAATGGCACAGACAGTGGGATTGAGGGCACCCTGGGTGAGTTCCCAGGTGACACGGGGCTGAGGGGTGCAGCTGGCACAAGAAAAGAACAGGCACATCCAGGGGGACCTAGACAATCTTGGGAAGTGGGCCCAGGAGAACCTCATATGCAAGGCCAAGGGGATGCACCTTGATCAGGGTAATCCCAGCTCGGGGTTCCTCAGCACAAGGAAGTTCTGGCCCTGTTAGAGAGCGTTCAGAGGAGGCCATGGAGATGTTTTGAGGGCTGGAGGTGCTCTGGAGCCAGGCTGGGAGAGCTGGGAGTGTTCACCCGGAGAAGGGAAGGCTCCAGGGAGAGCTCCGAGCCCCTGGCCAGGCCTGAAGGGCTCCAGGAGAGCTGCAGAGGGACTGGGGACAAGAGCCTGGAGTGATAGGACACAGGGAATGGCTTCCCAGTGCCAAAGGGCAGGGCTGGATGGGATATTGGGAAGGAATTCTTGGCTGTGAGGGTGGGCAGGCCCTAGCACAGGTGCCCAGAGCAGCTGTGGCTGCCCCTGGATCCCTGGCAGTGTCCAAGGCCAGGTTGGACAGGGCTTGGAGCAGCTTGGGATAGCGGGAGGTGTCTCTGCCCATGGCAGGGGGTGGAACTGGATGATTTTTGAGGTCTCTTCCCACCCAAACCATTCTGGGAATTCTATGGTTCTGCATTTTTCACTGGGCAGGATTTTTTACTTTCTTAAATAGGAGCTGTACAAATGCAGTCAGTGGAAAGTTCTGTTTAAAAATCAAGCCTAAACTTGCTGTTCATCACTTACCTAACAAAATTAAATTGCAGAGGTGCAACAGTTGTAGAGAAACCCAGCTGTGGAACTTGTGACTTGGACCATATGAAATAAAATGTTAGACAGAGAGGATTCTATAGCTGTAATTAGATTTTAAGCATAAGGAGCTGCGATTGTACAAATTTCTACCCCTTCCAAATCGTAGAAAAACCCTTTGGAGTAAAGCTGATCATCTGCATACTTTCAGTCTAAGGAAATGAAAATGAATAAATTACTCGCCCAGAATGACACAAGCCTTTACAATAGGAGTCTTATCTCTAATAACATTGTTATTACCATTATAATTGTTACAATAATTTTTCTTTTACAATCTCCTAAGTCTGTTTCTCATATGGGCATTTAATTCAGATTCTCTTTCAATTAAATATCATTCTTCTTATGTCTAGGGCTCAGTAGATTTGCCTAAAATATTTTCTTTTATAAGTTCTCACTTTCTGAGGATGTTATTGATCCTTTAAGGTACCGTGGTTATCTGTCTGGGAGAGGGATTAGGAGTCTGGAGGTGTGATGTTCCTTGGTCTTCTTGTTTGAGATTTGTGAACTTGAGTAAAGCATGAAAAAAAAAAGAAGAAGCCTCAATAATGAAACAGGACATTGGCCCTCGTGTGTCTTCTTTGAGTCACTTAGTTTTGCAAAAAGAATGGACTAAGTGTAAGCCTAACTCATTTTATTTTATAAATAAGGTTTCAGGTCTTCAGCTGGAAGTCCCTAGAAGTGTTAATTATTTTTATTACAGAATCTCCGTATAAATGATCCTGCTGAACAATCAAATACTACAGCCTTTTATATTTTTTTAATCTGGTTTGCTCCACTAGGATTACAGTTACTTTAAAATATACATGAAAGACAGCAGTTAGGAGCAAAAGCCTTAGAGATTCCTATTGACAGAGAGGAGCAGAGGGTTAAAGTCAGCTATTTGGAAATGTCTGTCTGCAAAAACACCCAGCAGGCACATCAAGTGCTGGGGGTGTACAAGGGAGCATCGTGTCAGCCATCTGCATTTGTCAGCTGATAAGCCCCGCGCACAAATACCTGATTTATATGCATAACTCAGGGTTTGGACACACAAAAAATGGCAAGGGCAAATCCCAGCGAGCAATTGCATTTGCCTCACTTGGAAAATCTGCCTGTTAGCATCAGTCTGTGTGTTTTGAGAAGGAGCCCATCTTCCTCCTTCCTCCGGAGTGATTAATGCTGTAATGACCAAGTTAGACAGGAAGCAGAGGGAAACAGGTGAACGTTTAAAAGGGGGCAAGAGAGAGAGGAGTTCCCATCATATGATTAATCAGACAAATGAGTTATTTGGAGAGAACTGTTTGCATGCAGCTGAGTTTTCTAAGATGTAATGAAGTAATTGCATTATGAAAATAATCAGCTGCTCTGCATTCTGATCATTAGATGCTGATGATATAATTGTGGTATAATGAAAAGCAGTCTGGTGATTATTCCATAGAGAAGTTCTCTGCAGATAGTATTCAAATTTACTTTATTTTGGCATCTTTTCAAAGAAGCTGCAAGTACAATGTAAACAGCTGGATGGTGAGGTAATGTTATTAGAACTTCTGAAGTATGTCCCCTTTTTAAACTATAATCTTGAAAAAGTTCTTTGAGTTTATCTGCATAATGCCAACTGAACTTGTTTGTGTTTTATGGCAGCTCATTAAATAACTTTGTTCTCTGTTTCCAGTGGGAAGCAGCCGTTGTCTTGGGCTTTTTTTCCCCTCTGAATAATTAATTACAAACCAGCCCAAAGCCATACAGAATCAATTCTCTTGTATCCTGAATGATATTTTATCACTTACTCTCTTCTACTGATGCACTCTGATAAATGTCAACATCACGTGTGACAGGTGACTGACATTTATGGCCCTTTGCAGGGCACAACACCAGTCTGATCTTCCTCCATATGTAACTTCCCTACTGTTTGAAAGCCAGAACGCTGGATTTTCCCAAGTTAATCATCGATCTCCAAATCAGGCACCTGGGATCTAAATTGGGATGGCCTTCCCCATTTTTTGACTGAAGTCAATCCATTGGTCTTTGATGGGACAAAGATCTCTATGAAAGCAGAAATCTGCTTTCCTCCTGAACATCTTGCAAGTTGTGAGTAAATTAATCTCCTGGCCAAACAAGAAATCCAAGTTATTTTGCTGTCTTGTTAAAAGTAGTGTATTTTTCTGCTATCGCTACAGCATTTGATTGCACCTTGAACAGTAAAATGTAGTTTTATGCTCTGCTGACTATATTGCTTGCAGGGAAATGTCTGGGCTACAACATGGGCTAATCTTTGACTGGTAACAAGCTCTTTGTTTTCTACTCACAGTTTCTTCATTATCCTTCCCCAGACAAATATGTAACTGCAGCCGTGTTTGATGGGGAATAGTGGTGAGGAAGCAGAGTTGAACATTGTGCTACTCAGTAAGATCCATTAGTTTCCCTTTGCTACAAACAAGCATTTCCAACCTCAGAATTTCCCAGCTGATTTAAATCCCCTCCCTGCCTTTTTATCCATGATGCACATGGCTGTGCTTTGAATTTGTTCTTTAATGCAAAGAGAGAAAGAAATGCCAATTCAATGTGGTGAGAAGCCAGCTAAGTCCTGTAGCAGGAATGGGAGTGGAGAGGGAAATAGTAAGTGTTGAACCAGGGATCCTGAGACCTTGACCTCAAATGTCCTGCTGTAATGAAAATATGATAAATACAAAGTTCTTGAGCTGAGGTTATCTTGAGTTCTTAAAGAATTTTTTTTTTGTGATTAATCTTGCATAGCCAAGCCCATACTGTTTGGGAGCTCACTGTGCCTCTGGGTCAGCTTGTGCTTGTTCCACCTTTACTTAGTCCTGGTGCAAAACCGGAGTAATCGAACGGTTGTAGCTCTTAACACACAAAATCATCTGCCCCATCTTCTCTCCTTCTCTGGACTTCAAAAAATATGTTCACAACTTCACTACCCCACGCCTGTGATGTGCTGAATCAAGTGAGAAGGCTGGAATAAAACGCTCTGTTTCATTTGATAATGTTTTAACAGGGGAACTAAAAGCCCACAACTCTCATTGACTCTAATTAGAACAGCACGTAATTGGCAGCGCTGAAAATAAAGCACTAAAAAACCCACAGATGTTTCTTGTTGTCTTAGAAATCTAAAAGAAGGGGGGGAAAGGCACCACCAGAACTTGAAAGGGATCTGGAAGCTTTTGAAAGGTGCTTAGTTGCCTAATTCTAAATTGGTTTAGTAAAACTTAAGCACTTGCACCTTCAAGCTGTATATAGATATAAATACATCTTTCTCTCTGTGATTACTTAAGACAATAACTGCATTTCAGACTTTTGGAACCAGAATTCCATTTCCTGCTTTAACTATTAAGTGTCCCTGCCAGCTGGAAAGAGGTAGAAAAGCCAACAGGACAAAAAAATATCGCTGTGCTCCAGCCTTTGCATCTCAGCCAACACAGGGAACTTCCAGAGAGTCCAAGTGCACTAAACTTGGAGTTGATATATCTTAGTCTATTGCCCTGTGGAGTTGATTGCTGACTTGCTTTTTCTGACTTCTGTGCTGTAAGGATCTCCAAAAATGGCACTGTTACACTAAAGTGCTGTAACAAGGAGTAACGACCGTGGCTCCCTCCTTATTCCATTTCTTTACAGGGAGCTGGATTTTTCATGGAACTGCAAGGTAAGTTTCTGAGATGTTGCTTTTTCAGTGCCTTTTATTTTACGGCTGTAATCAAAGAGAAAAATCATTCCTTTGACATGTTATGTGAATCCAACAGAGAAATGCCGGAGGGAGACTTTGGGAATTGCTAGCTGTGTATTGTACTGGCAGCAGACAGGAAGGATTGGGATAATTCCTGCAGTTTTGATGGGTTACCCTATCTTCAGATATTGCTGAATCATTAAGGCCATAGAGCTTCCACCTGGAACTCGTAAAATGTTGGGGCCAAGCAGCATTTCTGTCTAAAATTTACCACATTGAAGCACGTATTGAATTAACTTCTTTTGTTTCCTTTCTAAATGCTGCCAAGGAGAAAATCACTGGATATACCTACAAGGTCTTTTCTCATTACCTCCCTCCAGTGTATCTAGGACAAAAATGGAAGCTCTGGATGTGTGGTTCTTGTGGATAAAAAAATAATGTTTTGCAACTTTGTGCTGGTGTGTAAATTGATTTATTAAATAGTACAAAGGACGGGATTATTTCATCACTTACTGGGTGTTGACATCATTGTTCACTTTCCATTGAACGCAGAAGTAAATCTGTGAATGTCCAAGTGACACAGCAGAGACAAATCATGGACACAAACGTCATGGGGGAAAAAGTCTGGGAAACTTCAGCACTGCTGACAGTAGACACAGAATATAATAAAGACAGGTTATACCTCTGCCATTAATGACACCTATGAGAAGGGTTCTCAGAAATTACAGCAGAACATCTCTGTATTTTATGCATTTTAAGACCAGATCACTGCTAACAGTCCCACCATAAAGCTATGCTTGGCTATATTATTATTTCATGTATTGCTGGGGCAGCACAGCCGATAATATTAAAAATAATACTAAAAATATTAAAATTAAAACCCTACACGTCAGCCAAGCTAACTTCCCCTTCCTCCCAGGTCCCCTGTGCTAAGCAAACCATAGTAAAAGAAAGAAATCCAACCCATTCTTACCCCTAATTCACACAGTTAAGACATTCTGCAGCGCAGGGTGTTGGTGACAGACGGACTGTTACAGTGTGTGCCATGAATACCTAGGAAGAATTGAATGTATTTTGTATCAATATTGTGATTGGGAAATAAAAATCCGTGTGAAGAATCATTCCTGTGAGTAAGCAGAATAGTCTGGCGGTCTTAACTGGTGGAGTGGTGGGGAAAAACGAAATAATCATTCCATGTAATGGAATAACCATATCCAACAATTCTATTTTCCAGAGGCAGGCAATTCTGATTTGTAAATAGCACACAAGCTAAATTAAGGGAAATATTAGTGGTTCAGAGATCAAAACTTGGCAGGAGGAATTTTTAGCACTTGGTGTACTTTTGCAGACGATCTAAATAAGGTGTTGGTGGAAGTTCTGAATGACCTTTAGTCAAGATAGTTTAAAGGAAGTCTTTTTAATTCAGACTGATCTTTCTTATTACGCATCATACATGTCCTCAGTATCTGCCATAATGTTATAATTTCCTCTGGTAATTATAACTAACGTCTCTGGAGTGATAATCCACATCAATAAAGCTTAATGTTTCACACCTCATATTATGCTCTCCTGGTAAAAGCAGTTTTCTACTGCCATTGGATTTTCATTGCATGTCCCACCCATGCTGAATATGGTTTATATTATAACATCTCTGTTATGGCCCATTTCCTCCTTTCCCCAGTCCTAATTTAAAAGCAACCATTTTTTACGGCTTGCAATACACATATTGCTCAGAGCTGAAACATTTGGTTAAGGTCAGATTCTGCTCTTCACTGACCATCTTCATTGAGCCCAGAGGGTTGTGACCAGTGGCACGAGTCCAGTTGGAGGTCTGTAGGTCATGGTGTGCCCCAGGGGTCAGTGCTGGGTCCGGTCCTGTTCATATTACTCAGCAGTGAGCTGGATGAAGGGACATATGAAGGGATGAAGGGACAGAGTGTGCCCAGAGCACGTTTGCTGATGATACAGGACTGGGAGGAGTGGCCGATCCACCTGAAAGTTGTGGGGCCATTCAGCAGGACCTGGACACGTTGGAGAGCTGGGTGAAGAGAAACCCAATGAAGCTTAACAAAGGCAAATGCAGCGTCCTGCACATGGGGAATAACCCTGGGCACAAGAAATCCTTCCCTGGGAGGGTGGTGAGGCCCGGGCACAGGTGCCCAGAGAAGCTGTGGCTGCCCCTGGATCCCTGGAAGTGTCCCAGGCCAAGCGGGACAGGGCTTGGAGCAACCTGGGACAGTGGAAGGTGTCCCTGCCCATGACAGGGGTGGAACAAGATGGTCTTTAAGGTCCCTTCCAAGCCAAACCATTCTAGAATTCTATTATATTTAAAGGAATAAGATAATGCCCTACAAATATCTCGTACTTTTTCATTTATTTCACCAGTGGAAAGTTATCAGAAAAGTAATTGGTGCTTGATTCCTTTGTTAGGACAAAAAAAAATTAAAAAGCTCAGAATGTTACCAAAGTTGTGAAATTCAAAAGGCAAATGAAGAGTCCTGCACTCAGGGAAGAACAACCCCGGGCACCTGCACAGGCTGGAGGTGACCTGATGGAAAGCAGCTCTGGGGAGAAGGATCTGGGGGTCCTGGTGGACAATGAGCTGTTCATGTCCAGCAGTGTGTCCTTGTGCCAATAAGGCCAATGAGATCCTGAGATTTATTAGAGAATTTCCAGGAGTTTCAGGGAGATGATCGTGCCCCTCTGCCCAGCCCTGGCGAGGCACATCTGGAGAGCTGTGTGCAGTTCTGGAGCTCCTGGAGAGGGTCCAATGGAAGCTACAACAGTGACGAGGGGACAGGAGCGTGTCCCATCCAGTGAAAGGCGGAGGGAGCTGTGCCTCTTGAGCCACAAGAAGGGACAGCTGAGAGGGAATCTGCTCAATGCATACAAAAATCTCAATGGGTGCCAAGAGGAAGGGGCCAGACTCTCTCCTGTGGCGCTCAGGCACAGGACAATGGGCACTGGGCAAAACTGAAGCACAGGAAGTCGCACCTAAACATGAAGAAAAACATTTTTCTTGTGAGGGTGACAGCGTTGGACCAGACTGCCTGGAAAGGCTGTGGAGTCTCTTTATTTGGAAAAATTCAAAACCTGCTTGAGTGGAGTGGTTGAACGAGGTGATCTTCAGAGGCTCCATCCAACCCCAGCCATGCTGTGATTCTCTGGAAACTTCCATTCCCATCAATGAAGCCAGGGTTTGTGTGCAGATGTTTATTTGGAAAAGCAGGCTAGGTTTGTGCTCGGAGGCTTTGCAATGTCCTTCCAAGAAGCTGATAACCTTTCCACAAATGCCCTCCCTGAAAGGAAACAATCAGCAGAATGAGAATTAAAATGAGTTGAAGCAGAAAATTAATCAACCGGCAGGCGTTAATGGATTAACTCCTTTCCAGGCAGTGTCCCTTCCAGCACCTCTCCACCTTTCCAAGGACAGGGCGAGCAGAAGTGTCCCCCAGCCTGGAGATGTGCCTGGCAAAGCCTGGCTCAGCTGGGCAGGGAAGCGTGCCCAGCCTTCTGCACCGCTTGCTGAACAAACGATCATTTAATCTCCAATTAATCAGGTCACTTACGCAAATGCTAAACTGACCCCTAATACTTCTTTCTCTGACATCTACAACAAAGTGCTGAGAAGCCTTAGCTCCTTGGGGCTTTTCTTCTTTTATTATGCTTTCTGCACTAAAATCAAAGGGGGCCAATGATTACATTACACAATAGAGTATCTGACTCACCCTTACAACTATCTTTAACGTTTTTGCAAACCCCGGGATTGCTAATGTTTAAATCAACAAGAAACAAAATTAGTTCCATCACTCTTTTTATCAGGAGCTCAGCAACTAAAAAAGAAAATCATACAGTAAAATTTCTTCCCACTCCTAAATCCTGTGCTATGCTGCAATTTAAATAATTCAAAATTCCCACAAAGTCTCTCTGTTCCTGAAGGAGGTAATCTATCAGCTTTTTTCATCGTGTTTGCAGGTTAAATATTCACTAATGGTTTATTAGCACATATATTGTAAGTGATCAACTTTGATTAATGTCCAAATGCAACAAAGTTTCTCATATTTAATAAATATTTTCAGTACTCCCTTATTGCTTTATCAACATAAATTACAATAACTGTCTAATAATTGTAAATCAATACAAACCCTGCAGTAAATCATTCTGAAGCACAGAGCTGTTAAAAAGGGAAATCACAGAATCATTAAGGTTGGAAAAGCCCTTTAAGTCCAACAATTTCCCCAGCACTGCCCAGGCCACCAACAAACCATGTCCCCAAGTGCCACATATGTACTTTCAAACACCTCCAGGGATGTCTCAGTGATGCCATAATTTTCCTGTTTCTTTCCCATAACAATCTAATCCAATGCCAATCTGAACTTTACTTTCATTCTTTTTTTATATTTTTTTTGCTGATTTTTACTTTTTTTCCCCGAACCCTCAGCAACTGGGACAGTATATTGGTTAAATCACCTAATTTGAGCACAATTTTTTTACCTTGTCTACATTCACTGAGATTAGGACTGTGGGGAAAAATAGAAGGAATATTTTTTTTGCTATAGGCTGAAGATGCCCAGTGTGATTCTCGAGGTCCTGTGGTTAATTTTACTTTGTCTCTGGCTATCCCTTGATTTCTCTTCCATTTAGTTATTTTACTGAACCTTGCGTATGTGCTGAAACCACCACACCTTTGTGCACATACATTGAAGAGACTGAGCTACAGAGCCTTGGTTTCAGCACAGAGTGGCCTTAGGAAGAGACTTCTTAGAATCATGGAATGGTTTGGTTTGGAAGGGACCTTAGGGATCATCTCATTCCCACCCCTGCCATGGGCAGGGACACCTTCCACTGTCCCAGGCTGCTCCAAGCCCTGTCCAGCCTGGCCTTGGACACTTCCAAGGATCCAGGGGCTTCCACAGCTTCTCTGGGCAACCTAGAGATAGAGCAATCCAGTCTAGATTTAGGCTGGAAGATGTTGTTTTCTGCTGGCTATTCCCCTGGGTATCCTCCATGGCAATGGAGAGAGGGAAGTCTTTCTAAGTAGCGGTTCCCGTCTAAAGCAGGCAGGATACATCTTCCTCTACAAGTGACAAAAAAGGAATGACTAACTTTGATTCAACACCTACCTTTAGGATGGCTAAAGTTACGGAGGATGAATCATGCTGCTGCTGTGCTGGTTTCCCTCCTCTTTACAGAACAAGGATTTTATTGTTGCTTCTATCTTTATGCAGTCCTCGCCCCAAAATCTCTCCTAGTTTTACGGTCTTGGAAAGACCTATTTTACAGAGTCATGCTGTTGAGTTGAAATCACAGGCTGGAGCTCTTGGTATGAGGAGAGCAAAACCCACTGGATTTAACTGCAGGATATGCTATTTGCTGAACTGCCTTTCAATAAACTTTCCTATGATTATTTTCTCTGGATTGGCCAATCTGTTTAATGTTTCCTGCTCTTTCAAAGTGGGCCATTATGTCTGGGATGATTTCAGGCCCCTAATGTGAGTGTAAGTACTTTTAACAACAAAGTCTTTACTGTGCTGGAGTGACTCCCTCCCTGCCAGCAGAACTGTTCGTTAAAATTACTGCCAGTTCCTGCATTATTTGTTAAAAATCTCACCAATTCTATTTACCAGGAGTGATGTGCCCTTACTGAACATTTCTGCTACAAAACCTCTGCTTGAGTCTTCCAGTGCTTGAAGAGCACAACTTAAGACACCTTCCACCCCTCCTTAAAGCCTGAAATCTGTATTTGCTGTGCTGTGTGAAATCAGCCTATCTTAATTTTTTTTTTATTAAACAAACCAACGGTAAACCACAGGTATTAGGAAATGCTGTCAAATTCTTGCCTGTTGCTCAATAACTGATTGGTCAATATACTTCTCCTTAGCAATATTCCCACAGAGATTGATCCCACTTGAAACTTTTAAAAGCACATTCAAAGCTTCAGCTGCAGCAATAGATGCAGAGACAATCCAACACATCACAGAAATGAAGATTATAACAGTATTTAGGTCTTGCTGCTCTATAGGAAGGTTTCTGTATTTCTTAAAAATATCAGGGACAACCCAAAAAAAAAGAACAAGTGATGTGTGTGGGAGAATGATGGACACAAGATATAATTTCTTGAATCTGTGAGCTGTAGTGTACAAAATGAAGCCCAGAAACATATGTTTGGGAAGCATTAAATAACACCAACTCTCCTGTTCAGCAGGCACAGCTAGACTGGGAGATGCCATGAAATGAAAGGAAAAAGAAAACAAAAGAATTGCCAACACTGATTTTCCTTAAAGGACAATACAATTTATCACAGGAGTTACAGACGTGCATAACCATGGCATAATATTTGAGATTTATAGATTAAAAACTCAGAAGTCACCAATATGTTCACTTAATTTGAACTTGGTGCAGTTCACACACTTTCACAGAGCACTTCTTGCATCAAGGCTGTAACTTTTGATGGCATTAGGGCTCTTCCAGAAAAACATCCCTAAAGACTCAAAATGATGGGGAATCAATAAACTGCTTTAGTAATCTGTTACACTGAGCCCCCATGGCTTCAAAATGTGTGTTTCATTTCCAAAATGATTTAAGTGATTTTGTCCATTGGCTTTTGCCATGCTGCTGTCAGCCAGATTAAAGAGCTTTCCATTATCAGAGGTCTTCTCTCCATGTTCCTGCTTATAGATTAGAAGGTGACTTAATCATAATCTTTTCTCAGATAAACTAAACAAATCAATATTGTTTCGTCTTTGGCTGTAGAGAAGGCTTTCTAGACCTCTATAAATCCAAACACTCTTTTGGACTCACTACTTTGCAAGGCGTGGTTTCATGTCTGAAATATCTGACATATTTTCTGCTCCTATTTGAATGGTTTTCCCTTTTTTTATTGAAGTTTCTGTAGCTTAAATCAGGCCACCTCACCAAATGATTCAGAACACTCTGTGAAATCAGTCTTCTATTATTTTTTTATCACTGAAGGCTCTTGTTGATAAATGGTGTAGGAGAGCTGTCTGATCACTTAGCCCAGTTATAATCCAGATTTTATTTAGGTTTTACAGAGTTTTGATGTTCACATTATGTTTACACACTCCTCTCAGAAAACCACAAAAATAGTCTTCCGTGATGATCTGAGATGTCTTTTCCACCTAAATGATTCTATAATTAATTTTTATCACAGTTTCACATGCTGCTTCAGCTTTTCCCTTCTGGATGGCTTTTTTGATAGACAACATCTGATGACAAAGCCTGGAAAACACTATGACTTGATTTATTTATTTATTTGCTTCTAACTGGACAGGTTGGGTGGTCTTGGTAAGGCTTTAGTGAACCAATATTTTCCTCTGAAATTTTCCAAAATAGCTCATAGATTTTACATCCTGATTGGTCAAAGGCTAAAAATACCACGGGTTACTCTCTTTATCTGCATGTACAAGAGGTGCTAACAGTATTTGTGACAGCATGTGGGCTCATTTCACATCATTTCTAAAATATTTCCAAATTTACATCATATGATGGAGTAGCCAGGGATATTTTCACATGTTTTTTCTGCCATGTGCACCAGGAAAGGCTTTTGTAGCTCTAAGCCTAAAGGGGACAACATAGGGAAGACTCTCATTATATTGCCAAATATTTCTATATATATACTTTTAAACTTTCTTCTCATTTACATGTGTTTCAACAGTCTTACAGAAGGTGGTAGCAGCTACCCTAAAGAAAGCTTTGAGCCTCTTGCATGACTTCCTTTTACAGGAAATACATGTCTTTTTTTTCAGTTGGAGACCTCTTTGCTCTTTAATCCTATACAGGTTTTATATAGGAAGCAGTTGAATCATTCTTTTCAAGTGAAGATATGTTAAGGAATAGGAACATTTCATGTGTTGTTCATGTGTTTACGACCAAAAAGTCAAATTTAAATCAGAATCTCGGCACCATAATCTTTTAGCAAATGTTACCAGCTGTTCAGCTCCACACTTTCTTCCTTCTTAAAGCAAGTAAGAAAGTGAAAATCCATCATATCAGTCAGCTAGAGGTTTGTAGTCTCTCTACCTTGACAGATGATACATCAGAGTGCCTGTCTTTCTGGAAATTTTAGTTTTAATGGGCTGGGATCCATCTTCCTGCAGATACTAAAATAAAAATACGCATCGAGTCATTTATATGACTTAAGGCTATATATATAGGCTCACTTTTATATGTTCTTCTTAGAAACAGGACTTAATTTTTGTTCTGTGCCTATTTATTATGTCATAGTGTATTTTTCTTCATTGAAATGGCCAATGAAAACAGCATGGCTGCTCTGCCATATCATATTTGTTATGATATCCTTCCAAATGCTAAGAAGAGTGAGATAATTAAAAAAAAAAATTAGAGGTGTATAATAGGCAGAAAATTTCTGAGAAATTTGCCAAAAAAATAATGTAAGAGAGGAAAAAAAAATCATGAAAGGGGAGTAAGAAAAGAACACCCCACCAACCAAGGAAGATATTTTCTAAGTGTTACAGTCAATGCGGTATCCGAAAAATTCCTTCTTTGGCCATATATAATTTTTTATTATATATAAACCTAAATTATACGTGTAAAAATAGAAATCTATTGCTTCTATATGCTGCAATACCTGCTCTGCATTCTCCTCTCATAGCTGTGCAGAGCCCTGCATGACAGAGTGTGGATGCTAAACATCCTCTTAGAGGATACTGTAATAAACACCAATACATAAATTTACTGCAATGAAGACAAAAAAATCATCTGGGGTGAACGTGGCTTTTAAACACTATAATCTTTGTCCACACAACAGCAAAACAATGTTTACCTCTGAACATCTGAAATATGTGAAGTAAAGCAGCCTCTTAATCGAGGGTTTTTCCTGTATAGGTGTGACCTTGGTGGTAATGGGAAATAACAGACAATTTACACTGTAGATTTCAAGTAGCACAGAAACAGTCCTGGAAATAAGGTTTTAAAAAATTTTCTTCCCTCTGGCAAATAAGAGCTGCTTTGCAAAGTGAGGTGAAACCTTACACCTCACGTACCACCAGGGTGGCCTAATGCCACTGGGGCTTTGGACAGGAAAACTGGAGTAAATGAGGAAAACAAATGAGGCACGTTTATATCCATGGCATTTTGTATTTTTACTTCTTTCATAGAATCATAGAATGACCAAGGCTGGAAAAGCCCTCTAAGATCAAGTCCAACCCTTAACCCAGCACTGCCAAGGCCACCACTGATCCAAGACCCCAAGTGCCACATCCACATGGCTTTTAAATCCCTCCAGGGATGGGGACACCACCTTTGTCCAGCTGTGCCAGGGCTGGACAGCCCTTTCCATTAAGAAGTTTTCCCCAATATCCAATCTAAACCTCCCTGACACAACCTGAGGCCATTTCCTCCTGTTATGTCACTCGTTAGTTATGCGAAGAGCCCAAGCCCCCAACCCAGGGCAAGTTGCCCAAACCAGGCTGGCTCAGCTGCAGCCTCCCTTTGCACCTCTCCAGCACAGAGTGGCTCCTTGGCTTTGTAGTCAGACCTCAGAGGTTCCCAGATCCACATTTTTTGATCCATTAACCCCTTAGGACTCTGACCTTTCCCAACATTCTCGAACTTTTCTGTCCAGCCATCAATTTACTCTGGATAGCCACACTGTCCCTTGGACTGCTCTTCAAATGCAGAAGTTCCATTTTAAAATCCAAATGTCTGTTACCTTTTCTTTCTTTAAATCCTGATTTACAGATCGTATCTCTCATGTAACCTACTCACGTTTTCCATTTGCTACTTGTTTACTTCCAACCTCTACCCTGCATTAACAGCAAGAAAAATACTAGAAATGCCTAATTACCTCATTTCATTTTTGTTATTTTCCGTGGACTGAAATATTTTCTTTTGATAATTCATTTTGCTTTCATTTCTACTCAGCCTGGCAATAAATGAAAAGAAAGATTAAATTATTTTGACTTGAAAGACTATTTGTTTGACCTTAAACAAAGTAATTCAAATTATTTCTTAAACTCTATTTTTTATTATAAGGAGACTGACTTTTAAAACACAACTTTTAGTTTGAAATTATCCTTTTTAGCTTTGTCCTTTTTTTCCCAACATTATGGACATATTTTGCTTGATACGATTCAGTTTCTTTTAGTTTTCCATCAAAAGATTTGATAGGAAAAATTTCTCTGAGAGATAAATGGACCACAAAATGTTTTAATACTTTGCTATGTCCATTTATGTGCAAATTCAGATTTCATGTCCAGTTTCATGTATTTTTGTCTTAATCAGTGAAGTTTTCTGGGCAATGATGCCTCCATTTAGTGTTTGTGCAACACCTGCCACAAAAATATTTGGACCTTAGTGTAGATTTTTTATTCATAGTGCAAAACAAATGCCAGGAAAGGATGGAAATTGTCTATTTTTCCTGTCCTTTCCAGATTTATTTTGGGTCAGGTATCTCTCAACAAATATGCTGAAGAGAAATATTCACATGAATAAAAACCTTATTTATGCAGCCAAGTGGGAGCACTTAAGGGTTGTTTAATGTCTAAGTACAAAACTATTAACAAGAACATAAATTCTGCCAAGAATGTTGGCAAGAGGTGATGTATTCCTTCAAGGATTTATCTATACCCATTAGTTTAGGCCTTTAGCAAGACACTAAACATCAGGAAATTTAGTTCAGGTGTCAGTTTAAGGCCCTGAAAAATGTTGGAGAAGGTTTGGACAGGAAAATTCACCTTTTGGTATGTTTGGTATGTTTTAAATAGCTCCCAAACTCTCTGGGCCACAAGAATCCAATTACTTGAGGAATACCGAGTGGATTGCACGTGGCTGCTGTTGGGAGATGGGTGTGGGAGAGAAAACCGAACAGAACTGGTTGGAGTTGTGCCACCGGAATGGGCAGCGACAAAGAGCCACCTAATTTTGTGTTTTCAGTCTTATCCACTGTCCTAGGTTACATGGAATGTGTAACCAAAAGTATGCATTACATTACCATCTCCATAAGCTATAAAAACAGGTGGGGCAGTGCTCTTTGTGTTCAGCATGACCCAGCCCTGCTAACACCATCGGGGCTATCTCTGCTCATGGCCACCGAGGGCTCTGGGAGTGACTCACAGATTCCTTCAGCCCTTTGTGACATGCCCCGCCCAGGGGGGAGGAACTGTACATTCCTACCTGCATATAAGAGAGAGACTCTGGAACATTGGACTACCTTTTCCACTGAATTCCCAGAGGAGAAGAGCTCAAGAGCCACCACTGGACCTCCAGAGACCGACGAGATCTTTCCACAAGATCATCCCTTCAACAAGAGCACATCCATCACTCCAACGGGACTGCAGCCACCATTGAACTGCACTGCTAGCACTGCCCTAACAGGGTGCAGGTTGCATTCTGACTTTGTCTCCTTAAAACATTGTTTCTGTATTATTGCCTTACTCTAACTATTAGTTAAGAACTGTTATTCCTTCACCCATATCTTTGCCTGAAAGCCCTTGATTTCAAAGTTATAATAATTTGGAGGGAGGGAGGTTCACATTCTCTATTCTAAGTAAGGTTCCCACCTTCCTTAGCAGACACCTGTCTTTCAAACCAAGACATCCACAAAATAACAATCCTGAATTTTAGGTTATGATGGAATCAAAGAATGGGTTGGGATGGAAGGCACCTTAAAAATCATCCAGTTCGAAGCCCTGCCATGGGCAGGGACACCTTCCACTGTCCCAGGCTGCTCCAAGCCCTGTCCAGCCTGGCCTTGGACACTTCCAGGGATGGTTGGCTTCTTCATGCCATCATAGCCAAAATTATAAGAAATGAAAGATAATGGCACAGCACTGGCTGTGTCTCCAACGCTCCTCAACTGAATTATATGACAACTTCTGGAGACTCAGGACTTTGAGCTGTATGGAAAAGTCCCATTCAGTGGCAGAAATGCTGGCAGGGAGCAGTGGTCTCGAATTTCGGGCCTATTTTCAATTGGGATCTGCAGTGTCCTTTTCTGGTATCACACAAAGGACAGAGAGTTTCAGTATATCCTTAGGATATCATATAAAATAACTGCACTAATTATTCCTAGCTGAATTATGAGATGATCCAGTCCATTTTTTTTAATACTTTTATTATCCCCCCCCACCCCGATCCTGCAGCACTTTGCAGGTTTGGGACTATAATCAGCAATTCTATGTGAAAACTTATCACCCTATTAAACACTGTTGGTTCAAGCTGATAGGAAGAATTGCCTAAAAATAAGGAATCAATTTTGAGCCAAGAGTTGTACTTTTAAAACCATTACTTGAAAGGGATACGGTAATGTAATTAGTCAGGGATGTAATTAGAAACATTTCGGTGATGGCTTGAGTGAATGACATTTCTTGCTTAGCCGTGCATTTTGGAAATGTTACAACCTGATTCAAGTTCTCAAAGTAACTTTTGCCGTGAACTTTGAACACGGTAGAAGTGGAAAACGCAGCTGGCACTTGCTTTGAGGTGATGTTCTGAGGCTCCCCAAAATGCCTTTGCTACAACCTTGCTCCTGTCTCATGGCCTTTATTCAGACTGAAAGGGAATTTCAAGCAGCACAGTTTCATGTCAGCTTGAGCGAAAACGAATCAGACTTTGGATCTTGAAGAGATTTAAGGGAGCAGCTTCTAGAGACACAATTAGGGATACTTGGGTTAGGACTGACTTTTGGCTCACATTCAAAGATTTGGCTGTGGGATAACTTAAATTGACACAGGGCAGGGTTAGACGGGATTTTGGGAAGGAATCCTTCCCTGTGAGGGTGGGCAGGCCCTGGCACAGGTGCCCAGAGCAGCTGTGGCTGCCCCTGGATCCCTGGCAGTGTCCAAGGCCAGGCTGGGATAGTGGAAGGTGTCCCTGCCCATGGAATGAGATGGTCTTCTAACCCAAACTATTCAATGATAGCTTAAAATTCAGGATCATTGTTATTTTGTGGATGAAACTGAAAACCTACAAAATTAGGTGGCATTTTGTAGCTGCCTGTTCCAGCAGGGGTTCTGCTGCCAGATGTCACCACCTAATTGCTTTGGTAGAAACACAGTGACGGAAGATGCTTTTTGAAGCGTTAATAAAGACCAACAGAGCAATATGAAATGGATCAGAGAGAAAAGACTTCACTGAGGGTCAGTTTTATGGATTGTTCTGCATGAACTTTAGGAAGGAAAAATGGTTTGGAATTGAATTTGGTACAATAGGTTTGAGTTTGGCAGTGTAAAATCTCAGGCCTTTTATATGTAGGATCTAAATCTGCATTTTTATCTTCAATGAAATGATTTTTTAAAGAAAATAAAACACATTTCCTTGGCATCTTTGAAAGCTCTTCATTATAGGAGCACAACAGATATTTTTAATGATTAGCTGTTCAGAAACAGCCTTGTACACAAAAAAAAGCTGTACATAATTTTGCTTCCGTGTACACAAAAGAAAAATTGCATATTTTCAAGGCTGTATAACCTGTTCTCTTTCTTTCCCTCTGTAAAAGCTGAAGGGTTAAGCCTCTCTGTAATTTGCCGAATCAAATGTTCTTTCACATAATCAGTGATGGATGGAATGTACAGATGTTTCATCATCATTTAATACTGAGCAAACCTCTCCAGAATTTCTCCAGACCTTCTTATCGCTATGTAGTACCTGTTTAAAACTATGACTGATTTTTTTTGGCTATATTAAATCCTTTCTGCAGAGTGAGTTGCTTTAACAGGATGTCATTGATTATTTTTCTGGTTTAATTTTTTAAAAAAATTTTTAATGTCTGGTCTTTTGGGTTTGGGGACTATTTTTCTGGTTTAATTTTTTTATATTTTTTTTTAATGTCTGGTCTTCTGGGTTTGGGGTCTTTTTTTTTCTATTTGGAGGGGATGAGATGGGTCTGATGAGATATTTTGGGATGAACCCATCTTTTGCTGAAGGTTGTATCAGTTACAAACCCTTCCATCTGCCCCAGGCTCAGTATTTGCCTTGCACCCTGTGACTTGTTTTTCTTGCTTGTGATATGGTGCAGGCTTCTGTTTAAAATGTGCATAATTTTGTAGCTACAGTACTTACAGACTTTAATCAGCAGTGAAGATAAAACAGTATCGCTTTTGTTCCCTTGCTAAAGCTCTTTTCATGCAGTGTCACTGCCTGCTCAACAGCCACATTTATTTGGGATGTTTTGGACAGCCAGGCCAGTCCAAGGGAGCAAGAACATTCCTTTTTTTTTTTTTTCTTTTTTTTTTTCCTACAGCAAACATTTTCAACACATTTTCTCTCCCAGGTTTATGATCAGTCTGGGAGTAACATCTGTTCTTGTTCATCCCACAGCTGTGCACGACCCCCCAAAATGTCAGAGCACAGCTCCCCCACTATCCCACAATCCTCTCACTTTGCTGATGGGCCTGATTTGGCTAAAAACTCCCAAAAGTGAATGGTGGAGGAGGAGGTCAATTTGATCCCTAATGAGATAGCTCTGACAAAATCAGGTGGGAGGATTATTTTCCTTTCACACAAGCAGATAAGCAGACCAGAACCAGCAAGTGCCAGATATAAATCTTATTTGAATGAAGTAACACAGCTTTCTCCCATCTGATGGTTTGGCCCTTCATTTCTCATTGGCAAGAAATAAATATATTTTTATTGACAGAAGGAAAAAAACCACATTAGCTCTGAAGATAGTTCATCAGTTCTTGCGTAACACCACTCGGATCAAGACGGGAAAATTTAATAAAACCCACAAAACTTAAATTTCTCATCAGAAATGAAGACCAACGTGTTTCTTTCTTTCCCTGTGTATGTCTGACCCTCTTATTGCTGTTAATTTTTCACTCTACCAGAGATTATCAAAGCAAAACCGAGTCAGTGGACTCTGGTTCTCCTGTGCTGCTCAGGGACAGTTTTGTGCTCTCCTCATAGCAAGGGACAGGAAGGAACCTGACATTTCCCTCTGCTGTTTGCCAAGAGCCAGCTGGCCTAACAGCATATGTGCCCTACCAGGACAACTGGCAAAGCAAAGCTTTGTGCAGCGTGTGCTCATTTCTTGCACTGAGGAGGTCAAAAACCTGGCGCAAGAAAAGCTGGAGATACTTGAAGATTTTGAGGAGAATGTATAGAAAATATAGGACAGAAATCCACAGAAAGGTAAATCTTTTAATACTATTCATAGAGGAGCTTATTCGATGCATAAGTGAATATGGAGGTCCATTAAAATGAGCTTTCCCAGAAAAGCTGCAACACCTTGACTATTTTAGTCTCTCATACTGAAATAATTTTGAGTCGATTCCTACAAGTACAGAAAAGTTTATGGCTGAAAGGTTTTTCTTCCCTCTATTTAAATTTGCAGTGCAAAAACTGATGCCTGTAATTCTCACTAGTACAGGGTTTTGTCTGGGAAGGAGTGTTTGACCTTACAGGACGATGATGAATTTGGCAAGAGAAGAGGTAAAAAAGAATTTGGGTGCTTTAAGTTGATACCTGATTCTAAAACAGAGTTCCTAACAGAGGGATATTGTTATAGAAGTGGGAATTAGGAACCCAATTTTATTGCATTTGCTGGAACCTTCTTACTCACTGAGCAGGAGGTGAGGGGAAGCAGTGCCCAGAGCTGCTGTTTGGCAGAAGTGAAGAGCTTGGAAACCATTTATTGCCTCAAACTGTGGTCTGCAGGTCTGCAGTTCACTTTTCCCTTTAGCATTGGAAGGTGGCATCTCTAATTTCCATTTTACTGACACTGACTTCCAGTGTCCATTTCACTGACACTGTGGTCTGAAGCTGTGGTCTGCTGGTCTGGAGATCACTCTTCCCTTTAGCATTGGAAGGTGGCATCTCTAATTTCCATTTCACTGCCACCAAAGTGGTCCTGGGATGAAATGGAAAGGCACAGAAGGCTCAGAAGGCCTGAAACTGTGGTCTGCTGGTCTGCAGTCCACTTGTCCCTTTAGTATTGGAAGATGGCATCTCTTATTTCCATTTTACTGACACTGACTTCCAGTGTCCATTTTACTCACACTGTGGTCTGAAGCTGTGGTCTGCTGGTCTGGAGATCACTCTTCCCTTTAGCATTGGAAGATGGCACCTCTAATTTCCATTTTACTGACACTGAAGTAAAATTTACTGACACTGACTTCCAGTGTCCATTTCACTGACACTGTGGTCTGAAGCTGTGGTCTGCTGGTCTGCAGTCCACTCTTCCCTTTTAGCATTGGAAGATGGCATCTCTAATTTCCATTTCACTGCCACCGAAGTGGTCCTGGGATGAAATGGAAAGGCACAGAAGGTTCGGAAGGCGCATCTGAGCCAGCGTGCGGGAGATCTGTGCGACAGCCAGAGCCAGCACCTCCTCTGCTCTGCTGCAGTCCCACACCAAAGCACACATCATTTTCCAAGGCTCTGTCATTATGGTCATTTACTTCACCAATTTAAATTGACTCATTAAAACGCTTCGCCTTTGTCTTCCCAGATGAACCACATTTAACGGGTGTATTACATAGCCTAACACCTATCAGGGCTGCTCTGAACTTACGTGAACTTACATTCCACCACATTTATCTAAGCATCCAAGTCCCATTTCGAAGATCCCAAATCTTCTTTCAATTACTATTCTGGTCACTTGTTGAGTTTCATTACAATTTATAATGATACAGTTTTCAGAGGGAATCTGGAGATAAAACACAGAAGAGATTAGGCAATTTTTCAAGAGATAACCACTGTCACCTTACAGAGAAAAAAAAATAGATTTAAAGTAAATGTCCCCAGTGTATTAGAACATCTTGAATACCTGAATGTTTGCCTACTAAGAAAACACTCCTGAAACTTAGTGTTTGGAAAAGAACTCTGAGAGGGACAGGTGAGGTGCATCACAGGGTATTATTTAAGCTTCTTTGCTCAGTATCTTACTTTTACAGTTTCCACCTATATCTGATGTCCATGCAGCTGTAACTCATCAAATTACCTTGTAATTTAAAACTTTATAATTCCCTGCAACTAATAAGAGGCCCAACAATTAAGGTCTTAACTGAACAAACGGAGGATCTTGTGGCAACCTTTGCTCACTCCATTTTCACCATCGCTGCTAATCCCTTTAGGTACTCGGTTATGTCACATTCAGACCACATTATTCCTTTGCTCTTACACAACTCTGAGTTGTGGGCATTATCCTGGAGCCTCCCTCCTATCACCAGAGACTCCTGTCGCTGTTTTAAGTTTTTATCAGGAGTTTCTATCAGGAGACAAACCAAGGAGCCAGTACACAGCATCATCACCATCATCATCATCATCGCACTCTTGTAGCACTGAAGATAGAGAGTTCAAGATAATTTCTCATTAATATATATTAGAACACATCTATTGCCCTGGGTTTAGGCCAAGCAAGGCCACAGGATATCACAAAATGCAGGATTTGGAGCCTTTTGCTGTGTTAGCTCCTTCTGTACCGCTGGGATTTGCCTTTTAAGAGGGACCCACGTTGTAAATGCAGGCGACGTAAGCCTTGACCCACTTTTGGGAAAGAGATGTTATTATACATTACCTTAAAAGGCTCTTAAGATATTTTTGGCCACTCAATACATAATGAAAATATATATTCAATACTTTAATGCAGCGTATTTCTTAATATTCTAAATGGCTCAAGGCACCACACCCACATTTACTTTTAGGTAATGCCCATTTTTTCTGCTTGTTTGCATGTCTTTTTCTTAAATCATTAGCAAGATTTTTTTAGCATTTACAGTGTCAAATAAACCACAGATTTGAACTACCCTGACAGCTTTTTACTGTCAGTTGATAAGTTGAGAAATTATCAGTAACACAATGTTGAGCACCTTGTGGGATGGCCTGCACTGGCCACCCACCTTCAGAAAATCAGACACTGATAAATGTCTGGTAAATGGGAAATTTTGCTTTTTTGGTTGTTTCTTTCCACACCTTCTAGAACATCTTTGTTTTGTCATTTTCTCTTATGATTTCTATGACTGTGCTCCCTCAAAGTGATCACACCTAGTGTAGGAATTATAGATATTCTTAGTGCTTGTGTCTTTTCTCCTGGTGCATTTACACCTATTGAGCATTGATCCAAGTTGTGTCACACACGCTGACTCCCAGTTTCACATGTATTTTCCACGTCTAGAACTGATTGTCTGATGGCTCTGAATGACAGCAGAAATCTCTGGACGTACAAGCTCACAGAATGAGTCTCTATACTCCCAACACATGCTGACACTTGGAGGAAAAATATAAAATAAAAAGCACCTGATAGACATTGTTTTTCCACTCACAGCACAAAGCAGTGCAATAACAGACACACCTAAATGTGTGCTCCAGCAAGTACTCTGTCCTCGAGCCAAAAAACCTTTAAGAGAGTCAGGGCCCTCCCATAAAACACTTGTTTTCTCATCAACTTTATATAAATAAGCAATTTCCCAGGAGCACTTTCCATTTTACTCCCTATTACTCCAAACTCTCCCAAACCCATATGCATTTATAACCTGCTAACAGGAAAAAAAAATACTGAAGCATTAAAATAAAAGTGCAAAATAAGTGTATCTTGGTCCTTCAAGTCAACTGCAGAAGTTGTATTAATGTCAGCGTGTGTGGGGGAAGACTGAAGTTAGCTAGATCTTAAATATAGCAAAAAAAACCCCAAACCAGGATTTTTTAAATTTCATGATTAGAATCACTTTTTATAGAACTCTGTAACATCTCATCACAATTACATTGACCATCTTTCTCTTCCATTCCCAACTGCTTTATGTCTCTGAGACAGCTCCGTGGCTTGGTGTGGAAAAGACCAAGGGAAAAAGTCTGTGTTCCATTTCTTTGAGCACAAAGCCTTTCACCATGTGCTGAAAAAATATAGGTAGCACTGGCTCCTGCAGCTCCTCATCTCCTTGATCTTAAATCAGCTCTTTTCCAGATGCGTTTTCAGAATATTCCACCCTCTGTCGCTTTTATTTCAGTGTGGTCTCTGGTTATCTTGTTTCTTGCTTTGGGATGTTCCCTTTTCCTTCTTTCTTAGCAACTTGTGATCACCAGAAAGAAACTGCCACTAACTAAATGATTTCTAATTTCTTGACAAAATTCTTTATACTTTTGCTGCCATGTTGTAGTTCTTGTTTCACATTTTGAGAGACCACAGCACAAACCAACATAGATATCAGCCAGTCTGAGGAGACACAATCAATTGCATTATCTCTGATTAAATCCACGGTTAACTCATGTTTAGGACACATCTGGGTCAGTTCAAGGGAGGAATATATATGAATCTGAATTCAAGAAACTGCTTTAACTGTAATTCAGCTACTGCCACACACAAGTGAATTCTACCTTTGGCAACTCCTTCCCCAACTCACACTTCTTGTCTTCTGATGTAAAAATCCACAAAATCTGAAAATACCCAGTCCTTTCAACACCTCTGAAGGAAAAGACTCAACTGCCAATTTGGTAAATATCCCCCATAAAAAGACACTTTTTTTACTTCCAGTGGTCCACCTGCAGAAAATGAAATGAATTCCTTATGTGGGATTTCATCAGTGATGTCTGCATGATAAATCTGTGCTATTTTTATGTCTTTGCCTTTGAGAGTTCACCTGATTCTTATTCACAAAGCACTAGATGCAACTCCCTGTCCCCACTTAGATTTCACTTAGCATTTTACTACTGAAACAAAACCCAGAACTGATAACATTTTCTGCCAATGGCTTGTACCTATTGACTTCCAGTTCAGAAACCACTAGAAAAGGTTTAACCAATGTTAAATATCTTTTATTTTTCAATCACTGTTATACAGAGCAGCAAACGAAGTCAATTAAACTAAGAATACTGTATCTAATGACATTACTTATTTATAAGATTAAAGCTATGTCCTTGCGGGTTTATGGTTATGCAGATGTAAGTTACAGCATTTGATATTAGCCTTTGTCTCGACTTTGGCAAATGAAAAATACTTTAAAAAAGCTTGGAAAATGTTTGTTTGGACAGAAATGGCCTCATTTTGACATATTTATAACACAAAACTAAAAGATTTGTAGAAACTGTCATAGCAACCTGTTTGGATTTAAATTGCCAAAATTCTGTTATGGAAATCACTCAGGTTTTATAAAATATTTTATGTAGTTTGCATGAAGAAATCATGAAGTGGAATGGATCCTAATTTCCTGTCAGAGAAATTCCCCAATTACGATGGTACCTTGTTTCCCCCACGACACATTAGTGCAAGTCCCATGACCATTCTAGTTTTGCTAGATGTCCCTTCAGTATCTCTGAGCAGGTTCCTCAATTTAATAAAAATGCATTTTCTATGTTCTTTACTTCCTTTTAAGGGACAGTTCATTCAGCTGTTATTCAAATACCAAGAATGGTTTGAAAATGTCAATATTCCTGCAGTGCCATTCCCATCTGAGGTGTGCGTCATGTAAGGTGTGTAAGCCTTGACCTGACTGACCATGAGCTGCAACCATTTTCAGAGGTAATAAAGCTACATAATTCAATTGAAACATCCACAGCATTTCTGATCCTGAAATCAAGGTTTTTATCTACATGGAGCACCCTTGTTTTACAGGGAGCATTCTCCTCACACTCCTCTCATAATTAACAGGTTCGTGAGGGTTTTTGGAATGTCATTTTCTGTCTGTGTGAGTTACATCCATCTCTGGGCTTGAGTGGATGAGGCTGCTGCAGGATAAATGCATAACCCTGGGATCATTCCTACTGCTCAGGACAAACAGCCAAACACAAAAAGGAATTCTTTAATGAAGATGGGGCAAAGGGGTGTGAACTACTCCAGGCTCATTGCTCATGATTTGTTAACATGTTCAGAATAAAAAACACCTGAATCTTATGTTGCTGTATTGCTCTGTAGATGAGAAAAGATTTCTTAGTTGAAGTACATGACCTTTAGCAGAAAAAAAGGTTTGACCTTTCTAAAAAAGTTAATTAACAAGAAAGAGACTGTAAATTAGGTCAAAATGTCCATTAAGATTCAAGAAAATTTCAGCTTACAATACACTGGTCACCACCAGTAGTAGCTCTTGTCATCAGATGTCTGCAATTTAGTTTTTTTTCTTGATTTTTTTCTCCTTTTTTTAACTTACAGAAGCTGCTCCTTTAAAAAAATTAGCTTTCTATCATTTTCATGACTCATCAAGGCCTGAAGCAAAAGACCAGAATCATCCACAGTCTTTTCATTTGTGACGCAGACTATTAACAACTTCATTAACTTTCTTCAGGCCATGTTTCAGTTCAAAGTCTCTTGTGCATTTGTACAGGAGTTACTGGAAAGATGCATCGTCTTGGGCTTCTGTCAAGAGAAAAAAAAACGGAATTAGAAAGTTTACATTCTTCAAGATGTGGGAAATAATTCCTGTAAACATTACTGTAAGTCAAACAAATCTTGATCACTGCTTTGTGCTCACAAGATAGAAAATACATTTGATTGCATTTCTTCTCATTAAAAAGTGTTCAGCAAGCAATATATCACAGCCATCTGCTTTAACCCTTAATTAAGCAGAGAATCATTAATGTAGTCCAAACCAGAAATTATAAACAAAAAGAAAAATTTACAAAACCAGATTTCTAAACCCAAGTTTCTTGTTCTACACCTAGCTACCTCTAGACTATGCAGTGTCCATATATCAGACATAAATAATCCCTGTCATGTTTGGTCCACCAGAAGTCTCAAAAAGGCAACAGGAGTTTGCATAATAAGGCCTGAGAAAGGATCAAAATTTAGATCACATTTCAGTGACACTGAAGAAAACAACTGGGATTCAGAGGAGGAATCCAGCAATTTTCACGTGGATGAACAAGTGCTGGAGAGCTTTCCATCCCATCTCATGTGCAGAAAGCACAACAGGATATAAAAATGGAAAAAGCAGAATGTTTGAAGGCAGTAATTTCCCTGAAGTGAAGCAAATCCATTGGCTGTTTCTTTCAAGCCCAGAATAGTTCATGACCTGCGCAGCCATGGCAGCACAGAAACCCTTCTGCTCCTCACCCTGACAATTCTGAAGTCAGTATTATTTTGTGACACTAAGATCTGGATATTAATGCTTCTCCCTATGCTTTTCCTTGGCTGGGAAAAGAAAGGGATTCTGGGGACAGAGAAGTTCCAGAAGACGTCTTTAACTAGTTCTGCAAAGGCATGAGCCAAAAATACATCCTGCAGTTCTTAATCTGCGCACCTTCTGCCTCGTTCCTCTGCCACCTCCTGTCCCTTCTCTCTCACACTCAGCCCAGCTCTCTCCTGCTCTGGTGTCACTCTTGCCTTGCTCTCCCCCCTGGACAAGAATTCCTGAACAATCCTGAAGCAGAAATCCCTGAACACAAATTCTGTGCACAGATGAACCACACTGAATTACAGCTTGCATCATCACTGTTTACCTCTGACAAGTTTCCTTAATTGAGATCCTCAGCAAGAAAAAAACTATTCTGGCATTGCGTGGGCTTCCCAGTCATGGACAGATTTCCTGTTGTTTTGATGCAGTGTGCAAACATAAGAAAATAGAACTTGTTTCCCAAGGAGCTAACAACATCAGCAGCACAAGACATGAAGTGTTTACAAACAACAGATGGGAGACAAACAGCTCGAAGGTGGCGGTCAACACGGAAAGCAGCGCTCCCTAAGAGCTGCTTGTCTGAACAAGGGGTTTGTAGGAGAGAAGAGCTTTAAGGAGAGATATAAAAAGGTTTTTTTCTGATATATGTACAATTAAGAAAGCTTTGAGGTAGAGAAACTGAGGCAAATTTAAAGAAGTCAAGTTGGTTATTCAACGAAGCTTAAGGAAGTGCTGATACATCTTCCTGAGTCTCAATCTTTGAGATAGAACACATTCATTTTATAAATGTGAGAAAGAGAAGTTATGGCATTTGAATGGAATATTCCAGAGTTGATTCAACATTCTCCAAATATCTGCAAAACTTCTAAACCCTTTTTTCCCTACCTTCTCTTCAAAATAGAGACCCAATGAAGCTACTGCACAGTGCTGCTCTTGCAATTCAAGGGTGAGAGATGAACCTCACAAACACAGAACCCCCGGTCCTGCTAATCTGTGGCATCAACTGGAGCTCAAAGGAAAATTTTAACAAAGTCTAAACCTGAATTGATGGCTTTGAGAAAGAACCATTTAAGGAAAAGGCCTTAGAACAGCCTGCTATGGTGGGCATTGGTCTAGTCCAACGCCAGCAAAGAGCAGGTGTATTTTTTGTGCTTCTTTTGAATTTCCAAAGTCATCTTTCTGAAAGCAGTGAAGGTATCTGCCCCATCCTCTCTGGCATAAAAAGGTGGATAGACAGTCCCCTGTGGTTTTTTTCCAAACAAACTGCATCTGCTACTTGCCTGGAAGTCCCTCCAGGGGTCTGAGGCAGAGAAAATCCCTGGATGCTGTGCCTGGCAGGTTCTTTTGAGGCAGATAAAGGGATGGCAGAGGGCACGGCAGGCAGGAGCCTCTGTGTCACACAGTACAAGTGACTCTTCATACAATATCCAATTTAAGTGACCTGCAGGCTGTGAAGGCCTCTCTGTGCTGCTCATGCAGATCCCCAGCACAGGAGGGTCTCACTGCACAGGAGAAGCAGGAAGTATTTGCAACCCGGTGCTCGAGTACATGTCTCAAAAGTGACACACCCAAACCAAAATGCAGATACCCAAATGTGCACAGGGACGGGGAGTGATTTTTGTCAATCCCTGGATATTTATGTGCACTCGGGCAAGTCCAAAAGGTAATGTCTTATTGTACAAGGCACTGAAAGATCTTTTGAGAGCTGCTGACAATCTCCCTTCAATATTGGCAGGCAACCACCTATGTTAAAGCAACAACCTATTAGTTGGTTTGTCTTTAAAGATCACTGAGCCTAGAAGAAGCTTAAAGTATTCCAAGTTCCACCTGCAGCTTTCAAAGTCTGCTTGAATTG
The DNA here is from genome assembly GCA_013397895.1 of Origma solitaria. NCBI lineage: Eukaryota > Metazoa > Chordata > Aves > Passeriformes > Acanthizidae > Origma > Origma solitaria. Next base: position 167,187 of record VZRL01006640.1, read on the forward strand.
CCTAAGAGATAGATCCTCCTCAATTTCTCTCTTTCAGATATTAGTTAACTGATTCTTTTTGTTAAAAAACCCCACTAGTCTTGGTTTCCCTGTTCTCCAAAATTCTCTTTCTCAATAAAGCACAAATGTTGTACAAATAGGAGCAGGTGTTCACGATTAAGTGGTGAAAAAAGTCCATTTAGACACAGAGGTATTGAGATAATAACAGAAGATTTAAGAACTCAAAAAAGTTCATGTTCTCGAAGCAAACAATCAAAACGGTTTTCAGCAATAATCTCTCTTGGTGTAGAAGAAAGTTCTACAACAGAAAAGATGAGGAAAAAGTGCGGAGGGTTTTTTTTTGTGTACACAGACACAATGAGACTTTATGCTGGGAAAGGGAGGTAATTCCTGCTGTGGTATTCTCACAAGAGCTAGATGTAGAGATAAAAACACAGTTTGTAATACTTCAAGCAGCAGACCAAGCTATTGTAAGACTGAAAACATGTTAAATATTAAGTCTAACTGAAGAAGCTGGTATTGTACAGCACTTAGGTGCAAGGAAAATACAGGAAAACAGGGAAGAAAAAGAGATAGATGATGTGACAGATATTACAGCAAAAGCTAAATGTCCAGTTAAGCTGAATGTGAGGAAAAGAAAGAGATAAATTGATGCTACATTAAAAAGAAAAAAGAGAAAAAGTTAGAATTAGCATTAAGAAATAATATTGTGATTGTATTTATAAATAGCATCAGATTGATTTTAGATCTAGCCTCAATACAAATTCTTTTGGTATGCTGGAAAAGATAAAAGTTTTAGATTGTTATGCCCATTATCAAAGTAACTTTGTCAGAGAACACATGTAACATAATTTTATGGAGAAAACCTGTATCTGCTGGATTTTAATGGCACGCAGAAGAAAATTATTTTCACTACATTATATCATGCCAAGGTACCTGCTATCTAATGTTGTCATTAAAAAAAAAAAGATGGAAAAATATTCACTGGTGATTTAGAAAATCAAGTTCAGATCTGTCTGGGCATCAACGCACTATAGGTTAATATTTGAAAACCAAGATTGCCGCGTGCTGAAATTTGCTATGAGATCCCCTTGGAACCAACAATCTGCCTACAAAGCCACAGCTCCCAGTGCAGAGCTCCTGGAGCAGAGAAACTTAACCCCCCCTGATTTCCTTCCCTTGTTATCCCAGGGATCACACAGCTCTGAGTTCTTCAGAGGAATGCACTCAGAGAACCCAAATGCTCCTCCTGCCACAGAAATCCTCCAGACTGCGTCCAGAGCTCACAAGGCACCATGGATTCTCCTGTGATTCCACCTTCTGGTTGGTCACACTGTCACTACAGATCCAGGTCCTGCATTCATGTATTTCAACAATGATCCCATTCCTTCTCTGATGGCCTTTTCCATAGGTAAGGACTCCTACACCTACGTGAGGTGAGTGGGCACAGTCAGAGGTTCATCTTGCACAATAACCCACTTAATAATTGGGTTCTAGATCATGACAGACAGTTCCACAGTTGACAAAAACCCACAAAAAGCATCCATGCATACTCCCCTTAAACAGAATAGTCCTTTTGTCCATCTTGCTAATCCAGGTGCCCAATATTTCCAATGGTTTGATGATGTTTCTGCTCTCTCTGTAGCTGGATGTTGGCACTGGGACATCTCATAGAGTCTGAAGCATTTGTTTGGAGCTGTCAGTTGGCTTCCCTTGGCTGGTATGAGCTACATTCACTCACTGAACAGCTTAGCAGCTTATCTCAGTGTTTAGTAAACAGTGGTAACAAATTCAGTTTTCCTCCTTTTCTTTGAGACAGTGATAAAAAACAAAGGTGATTTAAAAAACTAGTTATTAACCTAAAGGAAAGAGAGAAAGAAATGTCTAAACAGTGGACAGAGCCTCTTTCAGGACCACTAAAAAAGTAAGTTCATACAGCTTTTCCAGATTTTCAGATTTGTTTGTGGCATTCTGGGAGATCTCTTAGCAACAGTCCAGCAATCCATGTCTTCTGTCTCAAATAAAAGTAATCTGGACTAGGTAAGTAATCTCATTTATTCCTTATATTGACAGACTTTAAACAAAAACATACAAAGACAGCTGAATGAGTCCTCAGGTTCAAATCTACAAGAGACGTACTTGAAGCTTTGCTACTGCTGAAGGAGAGAAATACCATTTTTCATAATCATGCTTATTTACTATTTGTGGTCTTACTCGTACACTATAGCTCATGCTCATTTCAGTCAGACGCCTGGAGGAACATTTAGCTGACATTCAATTAGCAAAGTAATGCACGGTGGTAAAGCAGTAGGTAATTTACCATGTTCTATCTGGGAACATTCCTTGTTCCCATTAATATTCGCAATAGACTAGCCAGTTCCAAAGGAAGGCACTGCCCCTACCTAGAAGAACCAGCAATCCAAAACATCTGGATTGCAGAAATGTATGCCAGAAATAGTAGGTAAGGGTTTCCTAACACCACATGGCTCCATTTAACAGGGTGGCAAAGACAACAACAATACCTAGAAAATGAATTTGGTGCCATCTGGAAGCCTATTAAAGAGACAAACTGAATGCCCAGTTTGCTTTACATCAATAATTTACATCTCATCATAAAGGGGGAGGTCAACCATGGTCTCTCTTTACACTTGATAATGTGAGGTTAAAATAATTCAAAGTATTTCTGTACACTACTGACTGTGACTACTTCCAGCTACATGGCTGCACCAAGTATGAGACCACCAAGCATCTGGTCACATTTAAATCCATATTTAAATGAGTTCTTGCCTAACAAAATTTTTTCCCCACTTCAATCCCTCAGTGAAGGTTCCTATGCAGCTCTGTTTCTCACTTATTCACTGTAAGCATGAATATAGATCCTGAATATATTTTTATATAGGAAGAGAGAAGAAAAAGATTGGGAACTGCTGCTTCTACTTGAGGTCTAATAGGCACCTGTACCACTAACATCATTCCCGTACAGGTTGAAGCAGGGAAACTGTTTTGGAAAGATCCCTGCAAGCCTAAAACTGTCAAGAAAAGGTAAAAGTGTGGGAGGACTCCTCCCCCTCCCCTCCTTGTTGCCTGTGAGTTTACGTAGAAGCCAAGGAAGCAGATGGATGCCACAAGAGGTGCAAAGGATGCCTGGAACAACAGCACGTCAGTGGGATTGGCACTGCCTCGAAACGGCAAAATCCCTTCGCGACACCCACACTCCACAGGGATCCTCCGCCGCTGGGGTTCAGGGGACTTCGGGCTCCGCGGTTTTGGGGCAGGATGGTGGCAGGATGGATGTTCCGTCCAGACGAGACAGCAGAAGGTGCTGCCAGCATAGCGAAAGAAAGGAAGGTTGGTAAGATGAGCAATACAGTTGGAACAAGGGGAAAATAAATGCACAAGGCTTTGCAGAGAAGACCAAATTTGGTGCACAGAATCAGCAAATCACAAAATCAATTAGCCTGGAAAAGAGCTCTGAGGTTATCAAGTCCAACCTATGACCCAACACCACCATGGCACTGTTATCTCCAGCCTTTCCTCAAACACCTCCAGGGACGGTGACTCCACCACCTCCCTGGGCAGTCCATCCCAATGTCTAATCTCCCTTCCTGTGAAGAAATCACTCGTAATGTCCACTCTGAACCTCCTCTGGTGCAGTCTAAGGCTGTGACCTTTCATCCGGTCGCTGGTTCCATGGGAGCAGAGCCCGACCCAAACCTGGCTACACCCAAGCAAGAAACACACAAAGTTTTCACAGTTTAAGAGAACAGGAGAACCGAAGCTCTTGCAATCGCTGCTGACGGCTGACCCTTCACACACCGATCCTCCCTCTGCAAACACCTGAAGCAGCCGTGAGACCATCCCAGGGGCACACCGAGAGTCCCTCCAGCTTTGTTCCAGCCCCGCTCCCACCGCTCCAGCGCTGGCGCTGGGCCGCCCCCGCTGCCGGCACTGCCTCCACAGAACCACCGAGCGGCCTGGGCTGGAAGGCAACCCCGAAGTTCATCTTGTTCCACCCCTGCCATGGGCAGGAACACCTTCTACCATCCCAGGTTGCTCCAAGCCCAGTCCAACCCGGCCTTGGACATTCCCAGGGATGGAGCAGCCACGGCTTCTCCGGGCACCCTGCGCCAGGGCCTCACCATCCTCGCAGGGGAGAATTTCTTCCTGTTATCTAATCCAAACGCACTCTCTTTCAGCGTGAGCCCATTCGCCCTTGTGCTGTCACAATCCGCTCTCGTAAACAGCGTCTCTCCATCGCCGCCGTGCCGTGCCTCCCCGCCGCCCTCCNTCCGCACCGCCCGCCCGGGACGCGCCCTGAGCACCGCCCGTGCCGGGGCCGCGCTCCCCGCTCCCGCAGCGCCCGTGCCCCGCTCTCGGCCCCCANTTGCTCCAAGCCCAGTCCAACCCGGCCTTGGACATTCCCAGGGATGGAGCAGCCACGGCTTCTCCGGGCACCCTGCGCCAGGGCCTCACCATCCTCGCAGGGGAGAATTTCTTCCTGTTATCTAATCCAAACGCACTCTCTTTCAGCGTGAGCCCATTCGCCCTTGTGCTGTCACAATCCGCTCTCGTAAACAGCGTCTCTCCATCGCCGCCGTGCCGTGCCTCCCCGCCGCCCTCCG